>JAJHUQ010000033.1:3617500-3627500 GCA_035773235.1 Eospalax fontanierii
TAGGGTTAGGGTTAGGGTTAGGGTTAGGTTTTGGGTTAGGGTTAGGGTTAGGATTAGCGTTTGTGTTTGGGTTAGGGTTAGGGTTAGGGTGAGGTTTAGGTTATGGGTTAGGGTTAGGGTTAGGGTTTGGCTTAAGGTTTGGCTTAGGGTTAGGGTTTGGTTTAGGGTTAGGCTTAGGGTTAGGGTTAGGTTTAGGGTTAGGGTTTGGGTTAGGTTTAGGTTTGATTTAGGGTTAGGGTTAGGGTTTGCCTAAGGTTAGGTTTAGGGCTAGGGTTTCGGTAGGTTAGGCTTAGGGTTACCGTTTGGCTTACGTTTAGGGTTAGGGTTAGGGTTAGGGTTAGGGTTAATGTTTAGGTTTGTTTTAGCGTAAGGGTTAGGTTTATGTTTAGGTTCAGAGTTAAGATTAGGATTTGTTTTTGGGTTAGGGTTTGTGTTTCGGGTAGGGTTCGGGTTAGGGTTAGGGTTAGGTTTAGGGTTTGGGTTAGGGTTAGGGTTACGGTTAGGTTTAGGGTTAGGGTTAGGGTTAGGATTAGCGTTTGAGTTTGGGATAGGTTTACGGTTAGGGTTCGGTTTAGGGTTTGGGTTACGGTAAGGGTTAGGGTTAGGCTTAAATTTTCGGTTAGGGTTAGGGTTAGGGTTAGAGTTAGGATTATGGGTTGTGTTTGAGTTAGGGTTAGGCTTACGGTTAGGATTAGGGTTTGGGTTAGGGTTAGGTTTAGGATTAGCGTTTGTGTTTGGGTTAGGGTTAGGGTTAGGGTGAGGTTTAGGGTCTGGGTTAGGGTTAGGGTTAGGGTTTGGGTTAGGCTTAGGGTTTGGGTTAGGTTTAGGGTTTTGGTTAGGGTTAGGATTAGGCTTAGGGTTTGTGTTAGGGTTAGTGTTAGGGTTTGGTTAGGGTTAGGGTTAGAGTTAGGTTTAGGGTTAGGGTTATGATTAGTGTTAGGGTTTGGGTTTGAGTTAGGGTTAGGATTAGGGTTAGGGTTAGGGTTTGGGTTAGGTTTAGGGTTAGGGTTTAGGTTAGGTTTAGGTTTGATTCAGGGTTAGGGTTAGGGTTTGCCTAATGTTAGGGTTAGGGCTAGGGTTTGGTTTAGGTTATGGTTAGGGTTACCGTTTGGCTTAGGGTTAGTGTTAGGGTTAGGGTTAGGGTTAATGTTTCGGTTTGGTTTAGCGTAAGGGTTAGATGTATGGTTGGGTTTAGAGTTAAGATTAGGATTTGGGTTTGGGTTAGGGTTTGTGTTTCGGGTAGGGTTCGGGTTAGGGTTAGGGTTAGGTTTAGGGTTTGGGTTAGGGTTAGGTTTACGGTTAGGTTTAAGGTTAGGGTTAGGGTTAGGATTAGCGTTTGAGTTTGGGATAGGGTTAGGGTTAGGGTTCGGTTTAGGGTTTGGGTTACGCTTAGGGTTAGGGTTAGGCTTAAGTTTTCGGTTAGGGTTAGGGTTAGGTTTAGTGTTTGGATTAGGGTTAGGTTTACGGTTAGGTTTAGGGTTAGGGTTAGTTTTAGGGTTTGGTTTGGGTTAGGGTTAGGGTTAGGGTTAGAGTTACGTTTATGGGTTTGGTTTGAGTTAGGGTTAGGGTTAGGGTTAGGGTTAGGGTTTGGGTTAGGGTTAGGGTTAGGATTAGCATTTGTGTTTGGGTTAGGGTTAGGGTTAGGGTGAGGTTTAGGGTCTGCGTTAGGGTTAGGGTTAGTGTTGGGCTTAAGGTTCGACTTAGGGTTAGGGTTTGGTTTAGGGTTAGGTTTAGGGATAGTGTAAGGGTTAGGGTTTTTGTTAGGGTTAGTTTTAGGGGTCAGATGTTCGGTTTAGGGTTAAGGTTAGGGTTTGGGTTTCGGTTAGGGTTAGTCATAGGGTTAGGGTGAGGGTTATGTTTTGGGCAAGGTTAGGGTGAGGGTTTGGGTTAGGGTTAGGGTTAGGGTTCGGGTTAGGGTTAGGGTTATGGTTATGGGTTAAGGATTAGGGTTTGGGTTAGTTTTAGGTTTAGGGTTCGGGTTAGGGTTAGGGTTAGGGTTAGGGTTTGGGCTAGGGCTAGTGTTAGGGTTAGTATTAGCGTTTGGGTTTGGGATAGGGTTAGGGTTAGGGTTAGGTTTAGGGTTTGGGTTACGGTTACGGTTAGGGTTAGGCTTAAGTTTTCGGTTAGGGTTAGGGTTAGGTTTAGGGTTTGGGTTAGGGTTAGGGTTACAGTTTGGGTTAGGGTTAGGGTTAGTTTTAGGGTTTGGTTTCGGTTAGGGTTAGGGTTATGGTTAGAGTTAAGATTATGGGTTGGGTTTGAGTTAGGGTTAGGGTTAGGGTTAGGGTTAGGGTTAGGGTTTGGGTTAGGGTTAGGGTTAGGTTTAGGGTTAGGGTTAGGGTTAGGGTTAGGGTTTGGGTTAGGGTTAGGGTTAGGATTAGCGTTTAGGTTTGTGATAGGTTTAGGGATAGGGTTAGGTTTAGGATTTGGGTTACGGTTAGGGTTAGGGTTAGGCTTAAGGTTTCGGTTAGGGTTAGGGTTAGGGTTATGGTTAGAGTTAAGATTATGGGTTGGGTTTGAGTTAGGGTTAGGGTTAGTTTTAGGATTTGGTTTGGGTTAGGGTTAGGGTTAGGGTTAGGGTTAGAGTTAAGATTATGCGTTGTGTTTGAGTTACGGTTAGGGTTAGGGTTAGGGTTAGGTTTAGGGTTTGGGTTAGGGTTCGGGTTAGGATTAGCGTTTATGTTTGTGTTAGGTTTAGGGTTAGGGTGAGGTTTAGGGTCTGGGTTAGCTTTAGGGTTCGGGTTTGGCTTAAGGTTTGGCTTAGGGTTAGGGTTTGGTTTAGGGTTAGGGTTAGGGTTAGGGTTACAGTTTGGTTTAGGGTTAGGCTTTGTTTTAGGGTTTGTTTTGGGTTAGGGTTAGGGTTAGGGTTAGAGTTAACATTATGGGTTGGGTTTGAGTTAGGGTTAGGGTTAGGGTTAGGGTTAGGTTTTGGGTTAGGGTTAGGGTTAGGATTAGCGTTTGTGTTTGGGTTAGGGTTAGGGTTAGGGTGAGGTTTAGGTTATGGGTTAGGGTTAGGGTTAGGGTTTGGCTTAAGGTTTGGCTTAGGGTTAGGGTTTGGTTTAGGGTTAGGGTTAGGGTTAGGGTTAGGTTTAGGGTTAGGGTTTGGGTTAGGTTTAGGTTTGATTTAGAGTTAGGGTTAGGGTTTGCCTAAGGTTAGGTTTAGGGCTAGGGTTTGGTTAGGTTAGGCTTAGGGTTACCGTTTGGCTTAGGGTTAGGGTTAGGGTTATGGTTAGGGTTAGGTTTAATGTTTAGGTTTGTTTTAGCGTAAGGGTTAGGTTTATGGTTAGGTTCAGAGTTAAGATTAGGATTTGTTTTTGGGTTAGGGTTTGTGTTTCGGGTTGGGTTCGGGTTAGGGTTAGGGTTAGGGTTCGGTTTAGGGTTTGGGTTACGGTAAGGGTTAGGGTTAGGCTTAAATTTTCGGTTAGGGTTAGGGTTAGGGTTAGAGTTAGGATTATGGGTTGTGTTTGAGTTAGGGTTAGGGTTACGGTTAAGGTTAGGGTTTGGGTTAGGGTTAGGTTTAGGATTAGCGTTTGTGTTTGGGTTAGGGTTAGGGTTAGGGTGAGGTTTAGGCTCTGGGTTAGGGTTAGGGTTAGGGTTTGGGTTAGGCTTAGGGTTTGGGTTAGGGTTAGGGTTTTGGTTAGGGTTGGATTAGGTTTAGGGTTTGTGTTAGGGTTAGTGTTAGGGTTTGGTTAGGGTTAGGGTTAGAGTTAGGTTTAGGGTTAGGGTTATGATTAGTGTTAGGCTTTGGGTTTGAGTTAGGGTTAGGATTAGGGTTAGGGTTAGGGTTTGGGTTAGGTTTAGGGTTAGGGTTTAGGTTAGGCTTAGGTTTGATTCAGGGTTAGGGTTAGGGTTTGCCTAAGGTTAGGGTTAGGGCTAGGGTTTGGTTTAGGTTATGGTTAGGGTTACCGTTTGGCTTAGGGTTAGGGTTAGGGTTAGGGTTAGGGTTAATGTTTCGGTTTGGTTTAGCGTAAGGGTTAGATGTATGGTTGGGTTTAGAGTTAAGATTAGGATTTGGGTTTGGGTTAGGGTTTGTGTTTCGGGTAGGGTTCGGGTTAGGGTTAGGGTTAGGTTTAGGGTTTGGGTTAGGGTTAGGTTTACGGTTAGGTTTAGGGTTAGGGTTAGGGTTAGGATTAGCGTTTGAGTTTGGGATAGGGTTAGGGCTAGGGTTCGGTTTAGGGTTTGGGTTACGCTTAGGGTTAGGGTTAGGCTTAAGTTTTCGGTTAGGGTTAGGGTTAGGTTTAGTGTTTGGATTAGGGTTAGGTTTACGGTTAGGTTTAGGGTTAGGGTTAGTTTTAGGGTTTGGTTTGGGTTAGGGTTAGGGTTAGGGTTAGAGTTAAGTTTATGGGTTTGGTTTGAGTAAGGGTTAGGGTTAGGGTTAGGGTTAGGGCTTGGGTTAGGGTTAGGGTTAGGATTAGCATTTGTTTGTGGGTTAGGGTTAGGGTTAGGGTGAGGATTAGGGTCTGCGTTAGGGTTAGGGTTAGTTTTGGGCTTAAGGTTCGTCTTAGGGTTAGGGTTTGGTTTAGGGTTAGGTTTAGGGATAGTGTAAGGGTTAGGGTTTTTGTTAGGGTTAGTTTTAGGGGTCAGATGTTCGGTTTAGGGTTAAGGTTCGGGTTTGGGTTTGGGTTAGGGTTAGTGATAGGGTTAGGGTGAGGGTTATGTTTTGGGCAAGGTGAGGGTGGGGGGTTGGGGTAGGGTTAGGGTGAGGGTTCGGGTTAGGGTTAGGGTTATGGTTATGGGTTAAGGATTAGGGTTTGGGTTACTTTTAGGTTTAGCGTACGGGTTAGGGTTAGGGTTAGGGTTAGGGTTTGGGCTAGGGCTAGTGTTAGGGTTAGTATTAGCGTTTGGGTTTGGGATAGGGTTAGGGTTAGGGTTAGGTTTAGGGTTTGGGTTACGGTTACGGTTAGGGTTAGGCTTAAGTTTTCGGTTAGGGTTAGGGTTAGGTTTAGGGTTTGGGTTAGGGTTAGGGTTACAGTTTGGGTTAGGGTTAGGGTTAGTTTTAGGGTTTGGTTTCGGTTAGGGTTAGGGTTATGGTTAGAGTTAAGATTATGGGTTGGGTTTGAGTTAAGGTTAGGGTTACGGTTAGGGTTAGGGTTAGGGTTTGGTTTAGGGTTAGGGTTTGGGTTAGGGTTAGGGTTAGGATTAGCGTTTGGGTTTGTGATAGGTTTAGGGTTAGGGTTTGTGATAGGTTTAGGGTTAGGGTTAGGTTTAGGATTTGGGTTACGGTTAGGGTTAGGGTTAGGCTTAAGGTTTCGGTTAGGGTTAGGGTTAGGGTTAGGCTTAAGGTTTCGGTTAGGGTTAGGGTTAGGGTTAGGGTTTGGGTTAGGGTTAGGGTTTGTTTTAGGGTTAGGGTTAGGGACAGTGTAAGCGAGAGCGTTTTTGTTAGCGTTAGTTTAAGGGGTCAGATGTTCGGTTTAGTGTTAAGGTTAGGGTTTGGGTTTGGGTTAGGGTTAGTGATAGGGTTAGTTTAGGGGTTATGTTTTGGGTAAGGTTAGGGTGAGGGTTTGGGTTAGGGTTAGTGTTAGGGTTAGGTTTAGGGTTCGGGTTAGGGTTACGGTTATGTTTATGGGTTAAGGATTAAGGTTTGGGTTAGTTTTAGTTTTAGGGTTCGGGTTAGGATTAGAGTTAGGGTTAGCGTTAGGGTTAGGGTTTGGGTTAGGGTTAGGGTTTGGGTTACGGTTAGGGTTAGGATTAGCGTTTGGGTTTGGGATAGCGTTAGGCTTAGGGTTAGGTTTAGGGTTTGGGTTACAGTTACGGTTAGGGTTAGGCTTAAGGTTTCGGTTAAGGTTTAAGGTTACGATTAGGGTTAGGGTTAGGGGTTATGGATTAGGATTAGTGTTAGTGTTAGGGTTATGGTTAGGGTTAGGGTTAGGGTTAGGGTTTGGTTTAGGGTTAGCTTTAGGGTTAGGGTTAGGGTTAGGGTTAAGGTTGGGTTCCGGTTAAGGTTAGGGTTAGGTTTAGGGATTGGGTTAGGGTTAGGCTTAGGGTTAGGCTTAGGGTTTGGTTTTGGGTTGGCGTTAGGGTTAGCGTTTGGTTTAGGGTTAGGGTTACGGTTAGGCTTAGGTTTAGGCTTTGGGTTAGATTAGGGTTTGTGTTAGTGCTAGTGTTAGGGTTTGGTATTGGGTTTGGGATAGGTTTAGTGTTAGGGTTAGGGTTAGGGTTAAGTTTAGGGTTTGGGCTAGGGCTAGTGTTAGGGTTAGGATTAGGGTTAGGGTTTGGGTTAGGCTTAGGGTTACAGTTAGGGTTGGGGTTTTGGTTAGGGTTAGGATTAGGCTTAGGGTTTGTGTTAGGGTTAGTGTTAGGGTTTGTTTTAGGGTTAGGGTTAGGTTTAGGGTTAAGGTTATGATTAGTGTTAGGGTTTGGGTTTGAGTTAGGGTTAGAGTTAGGGTTAGGGTTAGGTTTTGGCTTAGGTTTAGGGTTAGGGTTTGGGTTAGGTTTAGGTTTGATTTAGGGTTAGGGTTAGGGTTTGCCTAAGGTTAGGTTTAGGGCTATGGTTTGGTTTAGGTTATAGTTAGGGTTACCGTTTGGCTTAGGGTTAGGGTTAGGGTTAGGGTTAGGGTTAGGGTTAGGGTTAGGGTTAGGGTTAATGTTTCGGTTTGTTTTAGCGTAAGGGTTAGGTTTATGGTTAGGTTTAGAGTTAAGATTAGGATTTGGGTTTGGGTTAGGTTTTGTGTTTCGGGTAGGTTTAGGGTTAGGGTTAGGATTAGCGTTTGAGTTTGGGATAGGGTTATGGTTAGGGATCGGTTTAGGGTTTGGGTTACGGTTAGGGTTAGGGTTAGGCTTAAGGTTTCGGTTAGGGTTAGGGTTAGGGTTAGGGTTAGGGTTTGGGTTAGGGTTAGGGTTACGGTTTGTTTTACGGTTAGGGTTAGTTTTAGGGTTTGGTTTGGGTTAGGGTTAGGGTTAGGGTTAGAGTTATGATTATGGGTTGGGTTTGAGTTAGGGTTAGGGTTAGAGTTAGAGTTTGGGTTAGGGTTAGGGTTAGGATTAGCATTTGTGTTTGGATTAGGGTTAGGTTTAGGGTGAGGTTTAGGGTCTGGGTTAGGGTTAGGGTTAGGGTTTGGCTTAAGGTTCGGCTTAGGGTTAGGGTTTGGTTTAGGGTTAGGTTTAGGGATAGTGTAAGGGTTAGGGTTTTTGTTAGGGTTAGTTTTAGGGGTCAGATGTTCGGTTTAGGGTTAAGGTTAGGGTTTGGGTTTGGGTTAGGTTTAGTGATAGGTTAGGGTAAGGGTTATATTTTGGGTAAGTTTAGGGTGAGGGGTTGGGTTAGGGTTAGGATTAGGGTTAGGGTTCGGGTTAGGGTTAGGGTTATGGTTATGGGTTAAGGATTAGGGTTTGCGTTAGTTTTAGGTTTAGGGTTCGGGTTAGGATTAGGGTTAGGGTTAGGGTTAGGGTTAGGGTTTGGGTTAGGGTTAGGGTTAGGATTAGCGTTTGGGTTTGGGATATGGTTTGGGTTAGGGTTAGGTTCAGGGTTTGGGTTACGGTTACGGTTAGGGTTATGCTTAAGTTTTTGGTTAGGGTTAGGTTTAGGGTTAGGGTTTGGGTTAGGGTTAGGGTTACAGTTTGGTTTAGGGATAGTGTTTGTTTGAGGGTTTGTTTTGGGTCAGGGTTAGGGTTAGGGTTAGAGTTAAGATTATGGGTTGGGTTTGAGTTAGGGTTAGGGTTAGGGTTAGGGTTAGGTTTTGGGTTAGGGTTAGGGTTAGGATTAGCGTTTGTGTTTGGGTTAGGGTTAGGGTTAGGGTGAGGTTTAGGTTCTGGGTTAGGGTTAGGGTTAGGGTTTGGCTTAAGGTTTGGCTTAGGGTTAGGGTTTGGTTTAGGGTTAGGTTTAGGGGTCGGGTTAGGGTTAGAGTTATGGGTTAAGGATTAGGGTTTGGATTAGTTTTAGTTTTAGGGATCGGGTTAGGATTAGGGTTAGGGTTAGGGTTAGGGTTAGGGTTTTGGTTTGGGTTAGGGTTAGGAGTAGCGTTTGGGTTTGGGATAGGTTTAGGGTTAGGGTTAGTTTTAGGGTTTGGGTTACGGTTAGGGTTAGGGTTAGGCTTAAGGTTTCGGTTAGGGTTAGGGTTAGGGTTAGGGTTTGGGTTAGGGTTAGGGTTATGGTTTGTGTTAGGGTTAGGGTTAGTTTTAGGGTTTGGTTTGGGTTAGAGTTAGGGTTAGGGTTAGGGTTAGATTTAAGATTATGGGTTGTGTTTGAGTTAGGGTTAGGGTTAGGGTTAGGTTTAGGGTTTGGGTTAGGGTTAGGGTTAGGATTAGCGTTTGTGTTTGTGTTAGGTTTAGGGTTAGGGTAAGGTTTAGGGTCTGGGTTAGCTTTAGGGTTCGGGTTTGGCTTAAGGTTCCGCTTAGGGTTAGGGTTTGGTTTAGGGTTAGGGTTAGGGACAGTGTAAGGGTTAGGGTTTTTGTTAGGGTTAGTTTTATGGGTCAGATGTTCGGTTTAAGGTTAAGGTTAGGGTTTGGGTTTGGGTTAGGGTTAGTGATAGAGTTAGGGTAAGGGTTATGTTTTGGGTAAGGTTAGGGTGAGGGTTTGGGTTAGGGTTAGGGTTAGGGTTAGGGTTAGGGTTAGGGTTCGGGTTAGGGTTAGGGTTATGTTTATGGGTTAAGGATTAGGGTATGGGTTAGTTTTAGGTTTAGGGTTCGGTTTAGGAGTAGGGTTAGGGTTAGCGGTAGGGTTAGGGTTTGTGTTAGGGTTAAGGTTTGGGTTACGGTTAGGGTTAGGATTAGCGTTTGGATTTGGGATAGGGTTAGGGTTAGGGTTAGGTTTAGGGTTTGGGTTACAGTTACGATTAGGCTTAAGGTTTCGGTTAGGGTTAGGGTTACGATTAGGGTTAGGGTTAGGGGTTATGGATTAGGATTAGTGTTAGTGTTAGTGTTAGGGTTATGGTTAGGGTTAAGGTTAGGGTTAGGGTTTGGGTTAGGGTTAGCTTTAGGGTTAGGGTTAGGGTTAGGGTTAAGGTTGGGTTCCGGTTAGCGTTAGAGTTAGGTTTAGGGATTGGGTTAAGGTTAGGCTTAGGGTTAGGCTTAGGGTTTTGTTTTGGGTTGGCGTTAGGGTTAGGGTTTGGGTTAGGGTTAGGGTTACGGTTAGGCTTAGGTTTAGGGTTTGGGTTAGGTTAGGGTTTGTGTTAGTGCTAGTGTTAGGGTTTGGTTTTGGGTTTGGGATAGGTTTAGTGTTAGGGTTAGGGTTAGGGTTAAGTTTAGGGTTTGGGCTAGGGCTAGTGTTAGGTTTAGGATTAGGGTTAGGGTTTGGGTTAGGCTTAGGGTTACGGTTAGGGTTAGGGTTTTGGTTAGGGTTAGGATTAGGCTTAGGGTTTGTGTTAGGGTTAGTGTTAGGGTTTGTTTTAGTGTTAGGGTTAGGTTTAGGTTTAGGGTTATGATTAGTGTTAGGGTTTGGGTTTGAGTTAGGGTTAGGGTTAGGGTTAGGGTTAGGTTTAGGGTTAGGGTTAGGGTTAGGTTTAGGGATTGGGTTAGGGTTAGGCTTAGGGTTAGGCTTAGGGTTTGGTTTTGGGTTGGCGTTAGGGTTAGCGTTTGGTTTAGGGTTAGGGTTACGGTTAGGCTTAGGTTTAGGCTTTGGGTTAGATTAGGGTTTGTGTTAGTGCTAGTGTTAGGGTTTGGTATTGGGTTTGGGATAGGTTTAGTGTTAGGGTTAGGGTTAGGTTTAAGTTTAGGGTTTGGGCTAGGGCTAGTGTTAGGGTTAGGATTAGGGTTAGGGTTTGGGTTAGGCTTAGGGTTACGGTTAGGGTTAGGGTTTTGGTTAGGGTTAGGATTAGGCTTAGGGTTTGTGTTAGGGTTAGTGTTTGGTTTGTTTTAGGGTTAGGGTTAGCTTGAGGGTTAGGGTTATGTTTAGTGTTAGGGTTTGGGTTTGAGTTAGGGTTAGAGTTAGGGTTAGGCTTAGGTTTTGGCTTAGGTTTAGGGTTAGGGTTTGGGTTAGGTTTAGCTTTGATTTTGAGTTTGGGTTAGGGTTTGCCTAAGGTTAGGTTTTGGGCTATGGTCTGGTTTAGGTTATGGTTAGGGTTACCGTTTG
>JAJHUQ010000033.1:3632500-3660000 GCA_035773235.1 Eospalax fontanierii
TTAAGGTTTCGGTTAGGGTTAGGGTTAGAGTTAGGGTTTGGGTTAGGGTTAGGGTTAGGATTAGCGTTTGTGTTTGTGTTAGGTTTAGGGTTAGAGTGAGATTTAGGGTCTGGTTTAGCTTTAGGGTTCGGGTTTGGCTTAAGGTTCGGCTTAGGGTTACGGTTTGGTTTAGGGTTAGTGTTAGGGACACTGTAAGGGTTAGTGTTTTTGTTAGGTTTAGTTTTAGGGGCCAGATCTTCGGTTTAGGGTAAAGGTTAGGGTTTGGGTTTGGGTTAGCGCCAGTGATAGGGTTACGGTAAGGGTTATGTTTTGTGTAAGGTTAGGGTGAGGGTTTGGGTTAGGGTTAGGGTTAGAATTAGTGTTAGGGGTCGGGTTAGGGTTAGGGTTATGGTTATGGGTTAAGGATTAGGGTTTGGGTTAGTTTTAGGTTTGGGGTTCGGGTTAGGATTAGGGTTAGGGTTAGCGTTAGGGTTAGCGTTTGGGTTAGGGTTAGGGTTTGGGTTAGGGTTAGGGTTAGGATTAGCGTTTGGGTTTGGGATAGGGTTAGGGTTAAGGTTAAGTTTAGGGTTTGGGTTACGGTTACGGTTAGGGTTAGGCTTAAGATTTCGGTTAGGGTTAGGGTTAGGGTTAGGTTTAGGGTTTGGGTTAGGGTTAGGGTTACAGTTTGGGTTAGGGTTAGGGTTAGTTTTAGGGTTTGGTTTGGGTTAGGGTTAGGGTTAGAGTTAAGATTATGGGTTGGGTTTGATTTAGGGTTAGGGTTAGGATTAGCATTTGTGTTTGGGTTATGGTTAGGGTTAGGGTGTGGTTTAGGGTCTGGGTTAGGGTTAGGGTTAGGGTTTGGCTTAAAGTTTGGCTTAGGGTTAGGATTTGGTTTAGGGTTAGTGTTAGGGCTCGGGTTAGGGTTTAGGTTACGGTTAGGGTTAGGGTTAGGCTTAAGTTTTCGGGTAGGGTTAGGGTTAGGGTTAGGGTTTGGGTTAGGGTTAGGGTTATGGTTTGTGTTAGGGTTAGAGTTAGTTTTAGGGTTTGATTTGGGTTAGATTTAGGGTTAGGGTTAGGGTTAGAGTTAAGATTATGGGTTGGGTTTGAGTTAGGGTTAGGGTTACGGTTTGGGTTAGGGTTAGGGTTAGGATTAGCTTTTATGCTTGTGTTAGTTTTAGGGTTATGGTGAGGTTTAGGTTCTGGGTTAGGGTTAGGGTTAGGGTTTGGCTTAATGTTCGGCTTAGGGTTAGGGTTTGGTTTAGGGTTAGGGTTAGGGATAGTCTAAGGGTTACTGTTTTTGTTAGGGTTAGTTTTAGGGGTCAGATGTTCGGTTTAGGGTTAAGGTTAGGGTTTGGGTTTGGGTTAGGGTTAGTGATAGGATTAGGGTAAGTGTTATATTTTGGGTAAGGTTAGGGTGAGGGTTTGGGTTAGGATTAGGGTTAGGGTTAGGGTTAGGGTTAGGGTTAGGGTTAATGTCAGGGTTCGGGTTAGGGTTAGGGTTATGGTTATGGTTTAGGGATTAGGGTTAGGGTTAGTTTTAGGGTTAGGGTTCGGGTTAGGATTAGGGTTAGGGTTAGGGGTTTGGGATTAGGATTAGGGTTAGTGTTAGGGTTAGGGTTAAGGTTAGGGTTAGGGTTTGGGTTAGGGTTAGGTTTAGGGTTAGGGTTAGGGTTTGTGTTAGGGTTAGGGTTAGGGTTATTGTTAAGGTTAGGGTTCCGGTTAGGGTTAGGGTTAGGTTTAGAGATTGGGTTAGGGTTAGGCTTATGGTTAAGCTTAGGGTTTGATTTTGGGTTGGCGTTAGGGTTAGGGTTTGGGTTAGCGTTAGGGTTAGGGTTAGGGTTAGGGTTTGGGTTAGGTTAGGGTGTGGGTTAGTGCTAGTGTTAGGTTTTGATTTTGGGTTTGGGATAGGTTTAGGGTTAGGGTTAGGATTAGAGTTAAGGTTAGTGCTTGGGATTGGTTTAGGGTTAGGGTTAGGGTTAGGGATAGGTTTTGGGTTAGGGTTAGGGTTAGGATTAGCGTTTGGGTTAGGCTTAGGCTTTGTGTTAGGGTTCGAGTTAGGGTTAGGCTTAGGGGTAAGTTTAGGGTTCCGGTTAGGCTTGGGCTTAGGGTTAGGTATTGGGTTAGGTTTAGGCTTAGGGTTAGGGTTAGCGTTAGGGTTAGGGTTAGGGTTAGAGTTAAGATTAGGCGTTGGGTTTGTGTTAGGGTTAGCGTTACGGTTATGGATAGGTTTTGGGTAAGTGTTAGGGTTAGGGTTAGGGTTAAGTTTAGGGTTTGGGCTAGGGCTAGTGTTAGGGTTAGGATTAGGGTTAGGGTTTGGGTTAGGCTTAGGGTTTGGGTTAGGGTTAGGGTTTTGGTTAGGGTTAGGATTAGGCATAGGGTTTGTGTTAGGGTTAGTGTTAGGGTTTGTTTAGGGTTAGGGTTAGGGTTAGGTTTAGGGTTAGGGTTATGATTAGTGTTAGGGTTTGGGTTTGAGTTAGGGTTAGGGTTAGGGTTAGGGTTAGGGTTAGGGTTTGGGTTAGGTTTAGGGTTAGGGTTTAGGTTAGGTTTAGGTTTGATTCAGGGTTAGGGTTAGGGTTTGCCTAAGGTTAGGGTTAGGGCTAGGGTTTGGTTTAGGTTATGATTAGGGTTACCGTTTGGCTTAGGGTTAGTGTTAGGGTTAGGGTTCGGGTTAATGTTTCGGTTTGGTTTAGCGTAAGGGTTAGATTTATGGTTAGGTTTAGAGTTAAGATTAGGATTTGGGTTTGGGTTAGGGTTTGTGTTTCGGGTAGGGTTCGGGTTAGGGTTAGGGTTAGGTTTAGGGTTTGGGTTAGGGTTAGGGTTAGGGTTAGGGTTAGGGTTTGGGTTAGGGTTAGGGTTAGGATTAGCGTTTGTGTTTGGGTTAGGGTTAGGGTTAGGGTGAGGTTTAGGGTCTGCGTTAGGGTTAGGGTTCGGGTTTTGCTTAAGGTTCCGCTTAGGGTTAGGGTTTGTTTTAGGGTTAGGGTTAGGGACAGTGTAAGGGTTAGGGTTTTTCTTAGGGATAGTTTAAGGGGTCAGATGTTCGGTTTAGGGTTAAGGTTAGGGTTTGGGTTTGGGTTAGGGTTAGTGATAGGGTTAGTTTAAGGGTTATGTTTTGGGTAAGGTTAGGGTGAGGGTTTGGCTTAGGGTTAGGGTTAGGGTTAGGATTAGGGTTCGAGATAGGGTTACGCTTATGTTTATGGGTTAAGGATTAAGGTTTGGGTTAGTTTTAGGTTTAGGGTTCGTGTTAGGATTAGAGTTAGGGTTAGCGTTAGGGTTAGGGTTTGGGTTAGGGTTAGGGTTTGGGTTACGGTTAGGGTTAGGATTAACGTTTGGGTTTGGGATAGGGTTAGGGTTAGGGTTAGGTTTAGGGTTTGGGTTACAGTTACGGTTAGGGTTAGGCTTAAGGTTTCGGTTAAGGTTTAAGGTTACGATTAGGGTTAGGGTTAGGGGTTATGGATTAGGATTAGTGTTAGTGTTAGGGTTATGGTTAGGGTTAAGGTTAGGGTTAGGGTTTGGGTTAGGGTTAGCTTTAGGGTTAGGGTTAGGGTTAGGGTTAAGGTTGGGTTCCGGTTAGGGTTAGGGTTAGGTTTAGGGATTGGGTTAGGTTTAGGCTTAGGGTTAGGCTTAGGGTTTGGTTTTGGGTTGGCGTTAGGGTTAGGGTTTGGGTTAAGGTTAGGGTTACGGTTAGGCTTAGGTTTAGGCTTTGGGTTAGGTTAGGGTTTGTGTTAGTGCTAGTGTTAGGGTTTGGTATTGGGTTTGGGATAGGTTTAGTGTTAGGGTTAGGGTTAGGGTTAAGTTTAGGGTTTGGGCTAGGGCTAGTGTTAGGGTTAGGATTAGGGTTAGGGTTTGGGTTAGGCTTAGGGTTACGGTTAGGGTTAGGGTTTTGGTTAGGGTTAGGATTAGGCTTAGGGTTCGTGTTAGGCTTAGTGTTAGGGTTTGTTTTAGGGTTAGGGTTAGGTTTAGGGTTAGGGTTATGATTAGTGTTAGGGTTTGGGTTTGAGTTAGGGTTAGGGTTATGGCTAAGGTTAGGTTTTGGCTTAGGTTTAGGGTTAGGGTTTGGCTTAGGTTTAGGTTTGATTTAGGGTTAGGGTTAGGGTTTGCCTAAGGTTAGGTTTAGGGCTATGGTTTGGTTTAGGTTATGGTTAGGGTTTCCGTTTGGCTTAGGCTTAGGGTTAGGGTTAGGGTTAGTGTTAGGGTTAATGTTTCGGTTTGTTTTAGCGTAAGGGTTAGGTTTATGGTTAGGTTTAGAGTTAAGATTAGGATTTGGGTTTGGGTTAGGTTTTGTGTTTCGGGTAGGTTTAGGGTTAGGGTTAGGTTTAGGATTAGCGTTTGAGTTTGGGATAGGGTTATGGTTAGGGTTCGGTTTAGGGTTTGGGTTACAGTTAGGGTTAGGTTTAGGCTTAAGGTTTCGGGTAGGGTTAGGGTTAGGGTTAGTGTTAGGGTTTGGGTTAGGGTTAGGGTTACGGTTTGGGTTAGGGTTAGGGTTAGTTTTAGGGTTTGGTTTGGGATAGGGTTAGGGTTAGGTTTAGGGTTAGAGTTAAGATTATGGGTTGGGTTTGAGTTAGGGTTAGGGTTAGGGTTAGGGTTTGGGTTAGGGTTAGGTTTAGGATTAGCATTTGTGTTTGGGTTAGAGTTAGGGTTAGGGTGAGGTTTAGGGTCTGGGTTAGGGTTAGGGTTAGGGTTTGGCTTAAGGTTCGGCTTAGGGTTAGGGTTTGGTTTAGGGTTAGGTTTAGGGATAGTGTAAGGTTTAGGCTTTTT
Source organism: Eospalax fontanierii (assembly GCA_035773235.1). Taxonomy (NCBI): domain Eukaryota; kingdom Metazoa; phylum Chordata; class Mammalia; order Rodentia; family Spalacidae; genus Eospalax; species Eospalax fontanierii. The sequence goes on from JAJHUQ010000033.1 coordinate 3,637,235, forward strand.
GTTAGGGTTAGATTTAGGGGTCAGATGTTCGATTTAGGGTTAAGGTTAGGGTTTGGGACTGGGTTAGGGTTAGTGATAGGTTAGGGTAAGGGTTATATTTTGGGTAAGTTTAGGGTGAGGGGTTGGGTTAGGGTTAGCATTTGGGTTGGGTTGCGGGTTAGGGTTAGGGTTATGGTTGTGGGTTAAGGATTAGGGTCTGGGTTAGTTTTAGGTTTAGGGTTCGGGTTAGGATTAGGGTAAGGGTTAGGGTTAGGGTTAGGGTTTGGGTTAGTGTTAGGGTTAGGATTAGCGTTTGGGTTTGGGATAGGGTTAGGGTTAGGGCTAGGTTCAGGTTTTGGGTTACGGTTACGGTTAGGGTTATGCTTAAGTTTTTGGTTAGGGTTAGGTTTAGGGTTAGGGTTTGGGTTAGGGTTAGGGTTACAGTTTGGTTTAGGGTTAGGGTTTGTTTTAGGGTTTGTTTTGGGTTAGGGTTAGGGTTAGGGTTAGAGTTAAGATTATGGGTTGGGTTTGAGTTAGGGTTAGGGTTAGGTTTTGGGTTAGGGTTAGGGTTAGGATTAGCATTTGTGTTTGGGTTAGGGTTAGGGTTAGGGTGAGGTTCAGGTTCTGGGTTAGGGTTAGGGTTAGGGTTTGGCTTAAGGTTTGGCTTAGGGTTAGGGTTTGGTTTAGGGTTAGGGTTAGGGTCGGGTTAGGGTTAGAATTATGGGTTAAGGATTAGGGTTTGGATTAGTTTTAGGTTTAGGGATCGGGTTAGGATTAGGGTTAGGGTTAGGGTTAGGGTTAGGGTTTTGGTTTGGGTTAGGGTTAGGAGTAGCGTTTGGGTTTGGGATAGGTTTAGGGTTAGGGTTAGTTTTAGGGTTTGGGTTACGGTTAGGGTTAGGGTTAGGCTTAAGGTTTCGGTTAGGGTTAGGGTTAGGGTTAGGGTTTGGGTTAGGGTTAGGGTTATGGTTTGTGTTAGGGTTAGGGTTAGTTTTAGGGTTTGGTTTGGGTTAGAGTTAGGGTTAGAGTTAGGGTTAGAGTTAAGATTATGGGTTGTGTTTGAGTTAGGGTTAGGGTTAGGGTTAGGGTTAGGTTTAGGGTTTGGGTTAGGGTTAGGGTTAGGATTAGCGTTTGTGTTTGTGTTAGGTTTAGGGTTAGGGTAAGGTTTAGGGTCTGGGTTAGTTTTAGGGTTCGGGTTTGGGTTATGGTTGCGCTTAGGTTTAGGGTTTGGTTTAGGGTTAGGGTTAGGGACAGTGTAAGGGTTAGGGTTTTTGTTAGGGTTAGTTTTAGGGGTCAGATGTTCGGTTTAGGGCTAAGGTTAGGGTTTGGGCTTGGGTTAGGGTTAGTGATAGGGTTAGGGTAAGGGTTATGTTTTGGGTAAGGTTAGGGTGAGGGTTTGGGCTAGGGTTAGGGTTAGGGTTAGGGTTAGGGTTCGGGTTAGGGTTAGGGTTATGTTTATGGGTTAAGGATTAGCGTATGGGTTAGTTTTAGGTTTAGGGTTCGGTTTAGGATTAGGGTTAGGGTTAGCGTTAGGGTTAGGGTTTGTGTTAGGGTTAGGGTTTGGGTTACGGTTAGGTTTAGGATTAGCGTTTGGATTTGGGATAGGGTTAGGGTTAGGGTTAGGTTTAGGGTTTGGGTTACAGTTACGATTAGGCTTAAGGTTTCGGTTAGTGTTAGGGTTACGATTAGGGTTAGGGTTAGGGGTTATGGATTAGGATTAGTGTTAGTGTTAGGGTTATGGTTAGGGTTAAGTTTAGGGTTAGGGTTTGAGTTAGGGTTAGCTTTAGGGTTAGGGATAGGGTTAGGGTTAAGGTTGGGTTCCGGTTAGGGTTAGGGTTAGGTTTAGGGATTGGGTTAAGGTTAGGCTTAGGGTTAGGCTTAGGGTTTTGTTTTGGGTTGGCGTTAGGGTTAGGGTTTGGATTAGGGTTAGGGTTACGGTTAGGGTTAGGTTTAGGGTTTGGGTTAGGTTGGGGTTTGTGTTAGTGCTAGTGTTAGGGTTTGGTTTTGGGTTTGGGATAGGTTTAGTGTTAGGTTTAGGGTTAGGGTTAAGTTTAGGGTTTGGGCTAGGGCTAGTGTTAGGTTTAGGATTAGGGTTAGGGTTTGGGTTAGGCTTAGGGTTACGGTTAGGGTTAGGGTTTTAGTTAGGGTTAGGATTAGGCTTAGGGTTTGTGTTAGGGTTAGTGTTAGGGTTTGTTTTAGTGTTAGGGTTAGGTTTAGTTTTAGGGTTATGATTAGTGTTAGGGTTTGGGTTTGAGTTAGGGTTAGGGTTAGGGGTAGGGTTAGGTTTAGGGTTAGGGTTTGGGTTAGGTTTAGGTTTGATTTAGGGTTAGGGTTAGGGTTTGCCTAAGGTTAGGTTTAGGGCTAGGGTTTGGTTTAGGTTATGGTTAGGGTTACCGTTTGGCTTAGGGTTAGGGTTAGGGTTAGGGTTTGGGTTAGGGTTAGGGTTAGGATTAGCGTTTGGGTGTGGGATAGGGTTAGGGTTAGGGTTAGGTTTAGGGTTTGGGTTACGGTTACGGTTAGGGTTAGGCTTAAGATTTCGGTTAGGGTTAGGGTTAGGGTTAGGTTTAGGGTTTGGGTTAGGGTTAGGGTTACAGTTTGGGTTAGGGTTAGGGTTAGTTTTAGGGTTTTGTTTGGGTTAGGGTTAGGGTTAGAGTTAAGATTATGGGTTGGGTTTGAGTTAGGGTTAGGGTTAGGATTAGCATTTGTGTTTGGGATATGGTTAGGGTTAGGGTGTGGTTTAGGGTCTGGGTTAGGGTTAGGGTTAGGGTTTGGCTTAAGGTTTGGCTTAGGGTTAGGATTTGGTTTAGGGTTAGTGTTAGGGGTCGGGTTAGGGTTTAGGTTACGGTTAGGGTTAGGGTTAGGCTTAAGGTTTCGGTTAGGGTTAGGGTTAGGGTTAGGGTTTGGGTTAGGGTTAGGGTTATGGTTTGTGTTAGGGTTAGAGTTAGTTTTAGGGTTTGATTTGGGTTAGATTTAGGGTTAGGGTTAGGGTTAGAGTTAAGATTATGGGTTGGGTTTGAGTTAGGGTTAGGGTTAGGGTTTGGGTTAGGGTTAGGGTTAGGATTAGCTTTTATGCTTGTGTTAGTTTCAGGGTTATGGTGAGGTTTAGGTTCTGGGTCAGGGTTCGGGTTAGGGTTTGGCTTAATGTTCGGCTTAGGGTTAGGGTTTGGTTTAGGGTTAGGGTTAGGGATAGTCTACGGGTTACGGTTTTTGTTAGGGTTAGTTTTAGGGGTCACATGTTCGGTTTAGGGTTAAGGTTAGGGTTTGGGTTTGGGTTAGGGTTAGTGATAGGATTAGGGTAAGTGTTATGTTTTGGGTAAGGTTAGGGTGAGGGTTTGGGTTAGGATTAGGGTTAGGGTTAGGGTTAGGGTTAGGGTTAGGGTTAATGTCAGGGTTCTGGTTAGGGTTAGGGTTATGGTTATGGTTTAGGGATTAGGGTTAGGGTTAGTTTTAGGGTTAGGGTTCGGGTTAGGATTAGGGTTAGGGTTAGGGGTTTGGGATTAGGATTAGGGTTAGTGTTAGGGTTAGGGTTAAGGTTAGGGTTAGGGTTTGGGTTAGGGTTAGGTTTAGGGTTAGGGTTAGGGTTTGTGTTAGGGTTAGGGTTAGGGTTATTGTTAAGGTTAGGGTTCCGGTTAGGGTTAGGGTTAGGTTTAGAGATTGGGTTAGGGTTAGGCTTATGGTTAAGCTTAGGGATTGATTTTGGGTTGGCGTTAGGGTTTGGGTTAGCGTTAGGGTTAGGGTTAGGGTTAGGGTTTGGGTTAGGTTAGGGTTTGGGCGAGTGCTAGTTTTAGGGTTTGATTTTGGGTTTGGGATAGGTTTAGGGTTAGGGTTAGGATTAGAGTTAAGGTTAGTGCTTGGGATTGGTTTAGGGTTAGGGTTAGGGTTAGGGATAGGTTTTGGGTTAGGGTTAGGGTTAGGATTAGCGTTTGGGTTAGGTTTAGGTTTTGGGTTAGGGTTCGAGTTAGGGTTAGGGTTAGGGGTAAGTTTAGGGTTCCGGTTAGGCTTGGGGTTAGGGTTAGGTATTGGCTTAGGTTTAGTCTTAGGGTTAGGGTTAGCGTTAGGGTTAGGGTTAGGGTTAGAGTTAAGATTAGGCGTTGGGTTTGTGTTAGGGTTAGCGTTACGGTTATGGATAGGTTTTGGGTAAGGGTTAGGGTTAGGGTTAGGGTTAAGTTTAGGGTTTGGGCTAGGGCTAGTGTTAGTGTTAGGATTAGGGTTAGGGTTTGGGTTAGGCTTAGGGTTTGGGTTAGGGTTAGGGTTTTGGTTAGGGTTAGGATTAGGCTTAGGGTTTGTGTTAGGGTTAGTGTTAGGGTTTGTTTAGGGTTAGGGTTAGGGTTAGGTTTAGGGTTAGGGTTATGATTAGTGTTAGGGTTTGGGTTTGAGGTAGGGTTAGGGTTAGGGTTAGGGTTTGGGTTAGGTTTAGGGTTAGGGTTTAGGTTAGGTTTAGGTTTGATTCAGGGTTAGGGTTAGGGTTTGCCTAAGGTTAGGGTTAGGGCTAGGGTTTGGTTTAGGTTATGATTAGGGTTACCGTTTGGCTTAGGTTTAGGGTTAGGGTTAGGGTTAGGGTTAATGTTTCGGTTTGGTTTAGCGTAAGGGTTAGATTTATTGTTAGGTTTAGAGTTAAGATTAGGATTTGGGTTTGGGTTAGGGTTTGTGTTTCAGGTAGGGTTCGGGTTAGGGTTAGGGTTAGGTTTAGGGTTTGGGTTAGGGTTAGGGTTAGGGTTTGGGTTAGGGTTAGGGTTAGGATTAGCGTTTGTGTTTGGGTTAGGGTTAATGTTAGGGTGAGGTTTAGGGTTTGGGTTACACTTAGGGTTAGGGTTAGGCTTAAGTTTTCGGTTAGGGTTAGGGTTAGGTTTAGTGTTTGGGTTAGGGTTAGGTTTACGGTTAGGTTTAGGGTTAGGGTTAGTTTTAGGGTTTGGTTTGGGTTAGGGTTAGGGTTAGGGTTAGAGTTAAGTTTATGGGTTTGGTTTGAGTTAGGGTTAGGGTTAGGGTTAGGGTGAGGGTTTGGGTTAGGGTTAGGGTTAGGATTAGCGTTTGTGTTTGGGTTAGGGTTAGGGTTATGGTGAGGTTTAGGGTCTGCGTTAGGGTTAGGGTTAGGGTTGGGGTTAAGGTTCGGCTTAGGGTTAGGGTTTGGTTTAGGGTTAGGTTTAGGGATAGTGTAAGGGTTAGGGTTTTTGTTAGGGTTAGTTTTAGGGGTCAGATGTTCGGTTTAGGGTTAAGGTTAGTGTTTGGGTTTGGGTTAGGGTTAGTGATAGGGTTAGGGTGAGGGTTATGTTTTGGGCAAGGTTAGGGTGAGGGTTTGGGTTAGGGTTAGGGTTAGGGTTCGGGTTAGGGTTAGGGTTATGGTTATGGGTTAAGGATTAGTGTTTGGGTTAGTTTTAGGTTTAGGGTTCGGGTTAGGGTTAGGGTTAGGGTTAGGGTTTGGGCTAGGGCTAGTATTAGGGTTAGTATTAGCGTTTGGGTTTGGGATAGGGTTAGGGTTAGGGTTAGGTTTAGGGTTTGGGTTACGGTTACAGTTAGGGTTAGGCTTAAGGTTTCGGTTAGGGTTAGGGTTAGGTTTAGGGTATGGGTTAGGGTTAGGGTTACAGTTTGGGTTAGGGTTAGGGTTAGTTTTAGGGTTTGGTTTCGGTTAGGGTTAGGGTTTGGTTAGAGTTAAGATTATGGGTTGGGTTTGAGTTAGGGTTAGGGTTAGGGTTAGGGTTAGGGTTAGGGTTAGGGTTAGGGTTTGGATTAGGGTGAGGGTTAGGGTTAGGGTTAGGGTTAGGGTTAGGGTTTGGGTTAGGGTTAGGGTTAGGGTTAGGATTAGCGTTTGGGTTTGGGATAGGTTTAGGGTTAGGGTTAGGTTTAGGGTTTGGGTTACGGTTAGGGTTAGGGTTAGGCTTAAGGTTTCGGTTAGCGTTAGGGTTAGGGTTAGGGTTTGGGTTAGGGTTAGGGTTAGGATTAGCGTTTGTGTTTGTGTTAGGTTTAGGGTTAGGGTGAGGTTTAGGGTCTGGTTTAGCTTTAGGGTTCGGGTTTGGCTTAAGGTTCCGCTTAGGGTTAGGGTTTGGTTTAGGGTTAGGGTTAGGGACAGTGTAAGGCTTAGGGTTTTTCTTAGGGTTAGTTTAAGGGGTCAGATGTTCGGTTTAGGGTTAAGGTTAGGGTTTGTGTTTGGGTTAGGGTTAGTGATAGGGTTAGGGTAAGGGTTATGTTTTGGATAAGGTTAGGGTGAGGGTTTGGGTTAGGGTTAGAGTTAGGGTTAGGGTTAGGGTTCGGGTTAGGGTTACGGTTATGTTTATGGGTTAAGGATTAGGGTTTGGGTTAGTTTTAGGTTTAGGGTTCGGATTAGGATTAGAGTTAGGGTTAGCGTTAGGGTTAGGGTTTGGGTTGGGGTAAGGGTTTGGGTTACGTTTAGGGATAGCATTAGCGTTTGTTTTGGGATAGGGTTAGGGATAGGGTTAGGTTTAGGGTTTGGGGTACAGTTACGGTTAGGGGTAGGCTTAAGGTTTCGGTTAAGGTTTAAGGTTACGATTTGGGTGAGGGGTAGGGGTTATGGATTAGGATTAGTGTTAGTGTTAGGGTTATGGTTAGGGTTAAGTTTAGGGTTAGGGTGTGGGTTAGGGTTAACTTTAGGGTTAGGGTTAGGGTTAGGGTTAAGGTTGGGTTCCGGTTAGGGTTAGGGTTAGGTTTAGGCTTAGGGTTAGGCTTAGGGTTTGGTTTTGGGTTGGCTTTAGGGTTAGGGTTTGGGTTAGGGTTAGGGTTACGGTTAGGTTTAGGTTTACGCTTTGGGTTAGGTTAGGGTTTGTGTTAGTGCTAGTGTTAGGGTTTGGTATTGGGTTTGGGATAGGTTTAGTGTTAGGGTTAGGGTTAGGGTTAAGTTTAGGGTTTGGGCTAGGGCTAGTGTTAGGGTTAGGATTAGGGTTAGGGTTTGGGTTAGGCTTAGGGTTACGGTTAGGGTTAGGGTTTTGTTTATGGTTAGGATTAGGCCTAGGGTTTGTGTTAGGGTTAGTGTTAGGGTTTGTTTTAGGGTTAGGGTTAGGTTTAGGGTTAGGGTTTTGATTAGTGTTAGGGTTTGGGTTTGAGTTAGGGTTAGGGTTAGGGTTAAGGTTAGGTTTTGGCTTAGGTTTAGGGTTAGGGTTTGGTTTAGGTTTAGGTTTGATTTAGGCTTAGGGTTAGGGTTTGCCTAAGGTTAGGTTTAGGGCTATGGTTTGGTTTAGGTTATGGTTAGGGTTACCGTTTGGCTTAGGGTTAGTGTTAGGGTTAGTGTTAGGGTTAGGGTTAATGTTTCGGTTTGTTTTAGCGTAAGGGTTAGGTTTATGGTTAGGTTTAGAGTTAAGATTAGGATTTGGGTTTGCGTTAGGGTTTGTGTTTCCGGTAGGTTTAGGGTTAGGGTTAGGGTTAGGATTAGCGTTTGAGTTTGGGATAGGGTTATGGTTAGGGTTCGGTTTAGGGTTTGGGTTACGGTTAGGGGTAGGGTTAGGCTTAAGGTTTCGGTTAGGGTTAGGGTTAGGGTTATGGCTAGGGTTAGGGTTAGGGTTTGGGTTAGGGTTAGGATTTCGGTTTGGGTTAGGGTTAGGGTTAGTTTTAGGGTTTGGTTTGGGTTAGGGTTAGGGTTAGGGTTAGAGTTAAGATTATGGGTTGGGTTTGAGTTAGGGTTAGGGTTAGGTTTAGGGTTTGGGTTAGGGTTAGGGTTAGGATTAGCATTTGTGTTTGGGTTAGGGTTAGGGTTAGGGTGAGGTTTAGGGTCTGGGTTAGGGTTAGGGTTAGGGTTTGGCTTAAGGTTCGGCTTAGGGTTAGGGTTTGGTTTAGGGTTAGGTTTAGGTATAGTGTAAGGGTTAGGGTTTTTGTTAGGGTTAGTTTTAGGGGTGAGATGTTCGATTTAGGGTTAAGGTTAGGGTTTGGGATTGGGTTAGGGTTATTGATAGGTTAGGGTAAGGGTTATATTTTGGGTAAGTTTAGGGTGAGGGGTTGGGTTAGGGTTAGGATTAGGGTTAGGGTTCGGGTTAGGGTTAGGGTTATGGTTATGGGTTAAGGATTAGGGTTTGGGTTAGTTTTAGGTTTAGGGTTCGGGTTAGGATTAGGGTTAGGGTTAGGGTTAGGGTTAGGGTTTGGGTTAGGTTTAGGGTTAGGATTAGTGTTTGGGTTTGGGATAGGGTTAGGGTTAGGGTTAGGTTCAGGGTTTGGGTTACGCTTACGGTTAGGGTTATGCTTAAGTTTTCGGTTAGGGTTAGGTTTAGGGTTAGGGTTTGGGTTAGGGTTAGGGTTACAGTTTGTTTTAGGGTTAGGGTTTGTTTTAGGTTTTGTTTTGGGTTAGGGTTAGGATTAGGGTTAGAGTTAAGTCTATGGGTTGTGTTTGAGTTAGGGTTAGGGCTAGGGTTAGGGTTAGGTTTAGGGTTTGGGTTAGGGTTAGGGTTAGGATTAGCGTTTGTGTTTGTGTTAGGTTTAGGGTTAGGGTGAGGTTTAGGGTCTGGGTTAGCTTTAGGGTTCGGGTTTGGCTTAAGGTTCCGCTTAGGGTTAGGGTTTGGTTTAGGGTTAGGGTTAGGGACAGTGTAAGGGTTAGGGTTTTTTTAGGGTTAGTTTTAGGGGTCAGATGTTCGGTTTAGGGTTAAGGTTAGGGTTTGGGTTTGGGTTAGGGTTAGTGATAGGGTTAGGGTAAGGGTTATGTTTTGGGTAAGGTTAGGGTGAGGGTTTGGGTTAGGGTTAGGGTTAGGGTTAGGGTTAGGGTTCGGGTTAGGGATAGGGTTATGTTTATGGGTTAAGGATTAGGGTTTGGGTTAGTTTTAGATTTAGGGTTCGGTTTAGGATTAGGGTTAGGGTTAGCGTTAGGGTTAGGGTTTGTGTTAGGGTTAGGGTTTGGGTTACGTTTAGGTTTCGGATTAGCGTTTGCGTTTGGAATAGGGTTAGGGTTAGGGTTAGGTTTAGGGTTTGGGTTACAGTTATGATTAGGCTTTAGGTTTCGGTTAGGGTTAGGGTTTCGATTAGGGTTAGGGTTAGGGTTTATGGATTAGGATTAGTGTTAGTGTTAGGGTTATGGTTAGGGTTAAGGTTAGGGTTAGGGTTTGGGTTAGGGTTAGCTTTAGGGTTACGGTTAGGGTTAGGGTTTTTGTTAGGCTTAGGGTTTGGGTTAGGGTTAGGGTTTTGGTTAGGGTTAGGATTAGGCTTAGGGTTTGTGTTAGGGTTAGTGTTAGGGTTTGGTTAGGGTTAGGGTTAGGGTTAGGTTTAGGGTTAGGGTTATGATTAGTGTTAGGGTTTGGGTTTGAGTTAGGGTTAGGGTTAGGGTTAGGGTTAGGGTTAGGGTTAGGGTTAGGGTTTGGGTTAGGTTTAGGGTTAGGGTTTAGGTTAGGTTTAGGTTTGATTCAGGGTTAGGGTTAGGGTTTGCCTAAGGTTAGGGTTAGGGCTAGGGTTTGGTTTAGGTTATGATTAGGGTTACCGTTTGGCTTAGGGTTAGGTTTAGGGTTAATGTTTCGGTTTGGTTTAGCGTAAGGGTTAGATTTATGGTTAGGTTTAGAGTTAAGATTAGGATTTGGGTTTGGGTTAGGGTTTGTGTTTCGGGTAGGGTTCGGGTTAGGGTTAGGGTTAGGTTTAGGGTTTGGGTTAGGGTTAGGGTTAGGGTTAGGGTTAGGGTTTGGGTTAGGGTTAGGGTTAGGATTAGCGTTTGTGTTTGGGTTAGGGTTAGGTTTAGGGTGAGGTTTAGGGTCTGCTTTAGGGTTAGGGTTAGGGTTGGGCTTAAGGTTCGGCTTAGGGTTAGGGTTTGGTTTAGGGTTAGGTTTAGGGATAGTGTAAGGGTTAGGGTTTTTGTTAGGGTTAGTTTTAGGGGTCAAATGTTCGGTTTAGGATTAAGGATAGGGTTTGGGTTTGGGATAGGGTTAGTGATAGGGTTAGGGTGAGGGTTATATTTTGGGCAAGGTAAGGGTGAGGGTTTGGGTTAGGGTTAGGATTAGGGTTCGGGTTAGGGTTAGGGTTATGGTTATGGGTTAAGGATTAGTGTTTGGGTTAGTTTTAGGTTAAGGGTTCGGGTTAGGGTTAGGGTTAGGGTTAGGGTTTGGGCTAGGGCTAGTGTTAGGGTTAGTATTAGCGTTTGGGTTTGGGATAGGTTTAGGGTTAGGGTTAGGTTTAGGGTTTGGGTTACGGTTAGGGTTAGGGTTAGGCTTAAGGTTTCGGTTAGGGTTAGGGTTAGGGTTAGGGTTTGGGTTAGGGTTAGGGTTAGGATTAGCGTTTGTGTTTGTGTTAGGTTTAGGGTTAGGGTGAGGTTTAGGGTCTGGGTTAGCTTTAGGGTTCGGGTTTGGCTTTAGGTTCCGCTTAGGGTTAGGGTTTGTTTTAGGGTTAGGGTTAGGGACAGTGTAAGGGTTAGGGTTTTTCTTAGGGTTAGTTTAAGGTGTCAGATGTTCGGTTTAGGGTTAAGGTTAGGGTTTGGGTTTGGGTTAGGGTTAGTGATAGGCTTAGTTTAAGGGTTATGTTTTGGGTAAGGTTAGGGTGAGGGTTTGGGTTAGGGTTAGGGTTAGGGTTAGGTTTAGGGTTCGGGTTAGGTTTACGGTTATGTTTATAGGTTAAGGATTAGGGTTTGGGTTAGTTTTAGGTTTAGGGTTCGCGTTAGGATTAGAGTTAGGGTTAGCGTTAGGGTTAGGGTTTGGGTTAGGGTTAGGGTTTGGGTTACGGTTAGGGTTAGGATTAGCGTTTGGGTTTGGGATAGCGTTAGGGTAGGGGTTAGGTTTCGGGTTTGGGTACAGTTACGGTTTGGGTTAGATTTAGGTTACGGTTAGGCTTAGGTTTAGGCTTTGGGTTAGGTTAGGGTTTGTGTTAGTGCTAGTGTTAGGGTTTGGTATTGGGTTTGGGATAGGTTTAGTGTTAGGGTTAGGTTTAGGGTTCAGTTTAGGGTTTGGGTTAGGGCTAGTGTTAGGGTTAGGATTAGGGTTAGGTTTTGGGTTAGGCTTAGGGTTACGGTTAGGGTTAGGGTTTTGGTTAGGGTTAGGATTAGGCTTAGGGTTTGTGTTAGGGTTAGTGTTAGGGTTTGTTTTAGGGTTAGGGTTAGGTTTAGGGTTAGGGTTATGTTTAGTGTTAGGGTTTGGGTTTGAGTTAGGGTTAGGGTTAGGGTTAGGGTTAGGTTTCGGCTTAGGTTTAGGGTTAGGGTTTGGGTTAGGTTTAGGTTTGATTTAGGGTTAGGGTTAGGGTTTGCCTAAGGTTAGGTTTAGGGCTACGGTTTGGTTTAGGTTATGGTTAGGGTTACCGTTTGGCTTAGGGTTAGGGTTAGGGTTAGGGTTAGGGTTAGGGTTAGGTTTAATGTTTCGGGTTGTGTTAGCGTAAGGGTTAGGTTTATGGTTAGGTTTAGAGTTAAGATTAGGATTTGGGTTTGGGTTAGGGTTTGTGTTTCGGGTAGGTTTAGGGTTAGGGTTAGGGTAAGGATTAGCGTTTGAGTTTGGGATAGGGTTATGGTTAGGGTTCGGTTTAGGGTTTGGGTTACGGTTAGGGTTAGGGTTAGGCTTAAGGTTTTGGTTAGGGTTAGGGTTAGGGTTAGGGTTAGGGTTAGGGTTACGGTTTGGGTTAGGGTTAGGGTTAGTTTTAGGGTTTGGTTTGGGTTAGGGTTAGGGTTAGGGTTAGAGTTATGATTATGGGTTGGGTTTGAGTTAGGGTTAGGGTTAGGGTTAGGGTTTGGGTTAGGGTTAGGGTTAGGATTAGCATTTGTGTTTGGGTTAGGGTTAGGTTTAGGGTGAAGTTTAGGGTCTGGGTTAGGGTTAGGGTTAGGGTTTGGCTTAAGGTTTGGCTTAGGGTTAGGGTTTGCTTTAGGGTTAGGTTTAGGGATAGTGTAAGGGTTAGGGTTTTTGTTAGGGTTAGATTTAGGGGTCAGATGTTCGATTTAGGGTTAAGGTTAGGGTTTGGGATTGGGTTAGGGTTAGTGATAGGTTAGGGTAAGGGTTATATTTTGGGTAAGTTTAGGGTGAGGGGTTGGGTTAGGGTTAGGATTCGGGTTAGGTTTCGGGTTAGGGTTAGGGTTATGGTTATGGGTTAAGGATTAGGGTTTGGGTTAGTTTTAGGGTTTGGGTTACGGTTAGGGTTAGGGTTAGGCTTAAGGTTTCGGTTAGGGTTAGGGTTAGTTTTAGGGTTTGGTTTGGGTTAGGGTTAGGGTTAGGGTTAGGGTTAGGGTTAGAGTTAAGATAATGGGTTGTGTTTGAGTTAGTGTTAGGGTTAGGGTTAGGGTTAGGTTTAGGGTTTGGGTTAGGGTTAGGGTTAGGGTTAGGGTTAGGGTTAGGGTTTGGGTTAGGGTTAGGGTTACGGTTTGGGTTAGGGTTAGGGTTAGTTTTAGGGTTTGGTTTGGGTTAGGGTTAGGGTTAGGGTTAGAGTTAAGATTATGGGTTGGGTTTGAGTTAGGGTTAGGGTTTGGGTTAGGGTTAGGGTTAGGATTAGCATTTGTGTTTGGGTTAGGGTTAGGGTTAGGGTGAGGTTTAGGGTCTGGGTTAGGGTTAGGGTTAGGGTTTGGCTTAAGGTTCGGCTTAGGGTTAGGGTTTGGTTTAGGGTTAGGTTTAGGGATAGTGTAAGGGTTAGGGTTTTTGTTAGGGTTAGTTTTAGGGGTCAGATGTTCGGTTTAGAGTTAAGGTTAGGGTTTGTGTTTGGGTTACGGTTAGTGATAGGTTAGGGTAAGGGTTATATTTTGGGTAAGTTTAGGGTGAAGGGTTGGGTTAGGGTTAGGATTAGGGTTAGGGTTCGGGTTAGGGTTAGGGTTATGATTATGGGTTAAGGATTAGGGTTTGCGTTAGTTTTAGGTTTAGGGTTCGGGTTAGGATTAGGGTTAGGGTTAGGGTTAGCGTTACGGTTTGGGTTAGGGTTAGCGTTAGGATTAGTGCTTGGGTTTGGGATAGGGTTAGGGTTGGGGTTAGGTTCAGGGTTTGGGTTACGGTTACGGTTAGGGTCATGCTTAAGTTTTCGGTTAGGGTTAGGTTTAGGGTTAGGGTTTGGGTTAGGGTTAGGGTTACAGTTTGGTTTAGGGTTAGGGTTTGTTTTAGGGTTTGTTTTGGGTTAGGGTTAGGGTTAGGGTTACAATTAAGATTATGGGTTGGGTTTGAGTTAGGGTTAGGGTTAGGGTTAGTGTTAGGTTTTGGGTTAGGGTTAGGGTTAGGATTAGCGTTTGTGTTTGGGTTAGGATTAGGGTTAGGGTGAGGTTTAGGTTCTGGGTTAGGGTTAGGGTTAGGGTTTGGCTTAAGGTTTGGCTTAGGGTTAGGGTTTGGTTTAGGGTTAGGGTTAGGGATCGGGTTAGGGTTAGAGTTATGGGTTAAGGATTAGGGTTTGGATTAGTTTTAGGTTTAGGGATCGGGTTAGGATTAGGGTTAGGGTTAGGGTTAGGGTTAGGGTTTTGGTTTGGGTTAGGGTTAGGAGTAGCGTTTGGGTTTGGGATAGGTTTAGGGTTAGGGTTAGTTTTAGGGTTTGGGTTACGGTTAGGGTTAGGGTTAGGCTTAAGGTTTCGGTTAGGGTTAGGGTTAGGGTTAGGGTTTGGGTTAGGGTTAGGGTTATGGTTTGTGTTAGGGTTAGGGTTAGTTTTAGGGTTTGGTTTGGGTTAGAGTTAGGGTTAGGGTTAGGGTTAGATTTAAGATTATGGGTTGTGTTTGAGTTAGGGTTAGGGTTAGGGTTAGGGGTAGTTTTAGGGTTTGGATTAGGGGTAGGGTTAGGCTTAGCAGTTGTGTTTGTGTTAGGTTAAGCGTTAGGGTAAGGTTTAGGGTCAGGGTTAGCTTTAGGGCTCGGGTTTGGCTTAAGGTTCCGCTTAGGGTTAGGGTTTGGTTTAGGGTTAGGGTTAGGGACAGTGTAAGGGTTAGGGTTTTTGTTAGGGTTAGTTTTAGGGGTCAGATGTTCGGTTTAGGGTTAAGGTTAGGGTTTGGGTTTGGGTTAGGGTTAGTGATAGAGTTAGGGTAAGGGTTATGTTTTGGGTAAGGTTAGGGTGAGGGTTTGGGTTAGGGTTAGGGTTAGGGTTAGGGTTAGGGTTAGGGTTCGGGTTAGGGTTAGGGTTATGTTTATGGGTTAAGGATTACGGTATGGGTTAGTTTTAGGTTTAGGGTTCGGTTTAGGAGTAGGGTTAGGGTTAGCGTTAGGGTTAGGGTTTGTGTTAGGGTTAAGGTTTGGGTTACGGTTAGGGTTAGGATTAGCGTTTGGATTTGGGATAGGGTTAGGGTTAGGGTTAGGTTTAGGGTTTGGGTTACAGTTACGATTAGGCTTAAGGTTTCGGTTAGGGTTAGGGTTACGATTAGGGTTAGGGTTAGGGGTTATGGATTAGGATTAGTGTTAGTGTTAGTGTTAGGGTTATGGTTAGGGTTAAGGTTAGGGTTAGGGTTTGGGATAGGGTTAGCTTTAGGGTTAGGGTTAGGGTTAGGGTTAAGGTTGGGTTCTGGTTAGCGTTAGAGTTAGGTTTAGGGATTGGGTTAAGGTTAGGCTTAGGGTTAGGCTTAGGGTTTTGTTTTGGGTTGGCGTTAGGTTAGGGTTTGGGTTAGGGTTAGGGTTACGGTTAGGCTTAGGTTTAGGGTTTGGGTTAGGTTAGGGTTTGTGTTAGTGCTAGTGTTAGGGTTTGGTTTTGGGTTTGGGATAGGTTTAGTGTTAGGGTTAGGGTTAGGGTTAAGTTTAGGGTTTGGGTTAGGGCTAGTGTTAGGTTTAGGATTAGGGTTAGGGTTTGGGTTAGGCTTAGGGTTACGGTTAGGGTTAGGGTTTTGGTTAGGGTTAGGATTAGGCTTAGGGTTTGTGTTAGGGTTAGTGTTAGGGTTTGTTTTAGTGTTAGGGTTAGGTTTAGGTTTAGGGTTATGATTAGTGTTAGGGTTTGGGTTTGAGTTAGGGTTAGGGTTAGGGTTAGGGTTAGGTTTAGGGTTAGGGTTAGGGTTAGGTTTAGGGATTGGGTTAGGGTTAGGCTTAGGGTTAGGCTTAGGGTTTGGTTTTGGGTTGGCGTTAGGGTTAGCGTTTGGTTTAGGGTTAGGGTTACGGTTAGGCTTAGGTTTAGGCTTTGTGTTAGATTAGGGTTTGTGTTAGTGCTAGTGTTAGGGTTTGGTATTGGGTTTGGGATAGGTTTAGTGTTAGGGTTAGGGTTAGGGTTAAGTTTAGGGTTTGGGCTAGGGCTAGTGTTAGGGTTAGGATTAGGGTTAGGGTTTGGGTTAGGCTTAGGGTTACGGTTAGGGTTAGGGTTTTGGTTAGGGTTAGGATTAGGCTTAGGGTTTGTGTTAGGGTTAGTGTTAGGGTTTGTTTTAGGTTAGGGTTAGGTTGAGATTTAGGTTTAGGATTAAGGTTTCGGTTAGGGTTAGGGTTAGGGTTTGGGTTTGGGTTAGGGTTAGTGATAGGTTAGGGTAAGGGTTATATTTTGGGTAAATTTAGGGTGAGGGGTTGGGTTAGGGTTAGGATTAGGGTTAGGGTTCGGGTTAGGGTTAGGGTTATGGTTATGGGTTAAGGATTAGGGTTTGCGTTAGTTTTAGGTTTAGGGTTCGGGTTAGGATTAGGGTTAGGGTTAGGGTTAGGGTTAGGGTTTGGGTTAGGGTTAGGGTTAGGATTAGCGTTTGGGTTTGGGATATGGTTTGGGTTAGGGTTAGGTTCAGGGTTTGGGTTACGGTTACGGTTAGGGTTATGCTTAAGTTTTTGGTTAGGGTTAGGTTTAGGGTTAGGGTTTGGGTTAGGGTTAGGTTTACAGTTTGGTTTAGGGTTAGGGTTTGTTTTAGGGTTTGTTTTGGGTTAGGGTTAGGGTTAGGGTTAGAGTTAAGATTATGGGTTGGGTTTGAGTTAGGGTTAGGGTTAGGGTTAGGGTTAGGTTTTGGGTTAGGGTTAGGGTTAGGATTAGCGTTTGTGTTTGGGTTAGGGTTAGGGTTAGGGTGAGGTTTAGGTTCTGGGTTAGGGTTAGGGTTAGGGTTTGGCTTAAGGTTTGGCTTAGGTTTAGGGTTTGGTTTAGGGTTAGGGTTAGGGGTCGGGTTAGGGTTAGAGTTATGGGTTAAGGATTAGGGTTTGGATTAGTTTTAGGTTTAGGGATCGGGTTAGGATTAGGGTTAGGGTTAGGGTTAGGGTTAGGGTTTTGGTTTGGGTTAGGGTTAGGAGTAGCGTTTGGGTTTGGGATAGGTTTAGGGTTAGGGTTAGTTTTAGGGTTTGGGTTACGGTTAGGGTTAGGGTTAGGCTTAAGGTTTCGTTTAGGGTTAGGGTTAGGGTTAGGGTTATGGTTTGTGTTAGGGTTAGGGTTAGTTTTAGGGTTTGGTTTGGGTTAGAGTTAGGGTTAGGGTTAGGGTTAGATTTAAGATTATGGGTTGTGTTTGAGTTAGGGTTAGGGTTAGGGTTAGGGTTAGGTTTAGGGTTTGGGTTAGGGTTAGGGTTAGGATTAGCGTTTGTGTTTGTGTTAGGTTTAGGGTTAGGGTAAGGTTTAGGGTCTGGGTTAGCTTTAGGGTTCGGGTTTGGCTTAAGGTTCCGCTTAGGGTTACGGTTTGGTTTAGGGTTAGGGTTAGGGACACTGTAAGGGTTAGTGTTTTTGTTAGGTTTAGTTTTAGGGGTCAGATCTTCGGTTTAGGGTAAAGGTTAGGGTTTGGGTTTGGGTTAGCGTTAGTGATAGGGTTACGGTAAGGGTTATGTTTTGTGTAAGGTTAGGGTGAGGGTTTGGGTTAGGGTTAGGGTTAGGGTTAGTGTTAGGGGTCGGGTTAGGGTTAGGGTTATGGTTATGGGTTAAGGATTAGGGTTTGGGTTAGTTTTAGGTTTGGGGTTCGGGTTAGGATTAGGGTTAGGGTTAGCGTTAGGGTTAGCGTTTGGGTTAGGGTTAGGGTTTGGGTTAGGGTTAGGGTTAGGATTAGCGTTTGGGTGTGGGATAGGGTTAGGGTTAAGGTTAGGTTTAGGGTTTGGGTTACGGTTACGGTTAGGGTTAGGCTTAAGATTTCGGTTAGGGTTAGGTTTAGGGTTAGGTTTAGGGTTTGGGTTAGGGTTAGGGTTACAGTTTGGGTTAGGGTTAGGGTTAGTTTTAGGGTTTGGTTTGGGTTAGGGTTAGGGTTAGATTTAAGATTATGGGTTGGGTTTGATTTAGGGTTAGGGTTAGGATTAGCATTTGTGTTTGGGTTATGGTTAGGGTTAGGGTGTGGTTTAGGGTCTGGGTTAGGGTTAGGGTTAGGGTTTGGCTTAAGGTTTGGCTTAGGGTTAGGATTTGGTTTAGGGTTAGTGTTAGGGGTCGGCTTAGGGTTTAGGTTACGGTTAGGGTTAGGGTTAGGCTTAAGGTTTCGGTTAGGGTTAGGGTTAGGGTTAGGGTTTGGGTTAGGGTTAGGGTTATGGTTTGTGATAGGGTTAGAGTTAGTTTTAGGGTTTGATTTGGGTTAGATTTAGGGTTAGGGTTAGGGTTAGAGTTAAGATTATGGGTTGGGTTTGAGTTAGGGTAGGGTTAGGGTTTGGGTTAGGGTTAGGGTTAGGATTAGCTTTTATGCTTGTGTTAGTTTTAGGGTTATGGTGAGGTTTAGGTTCTGGGTTAGGGTTAGGGTTAGGGTTTGGCTTAATGTTCGGCTTAGGGTTAGGGTTTGGTTTAGGGTTAGGGTTAGGGATAGTCTAAGGGTTACTGTTTTTGTTAGGGTTAGTTTTAGGGGTCAGATGTTCGGTTTAGGGTTAAGGTTAGGGTTTGGGTTTGGGTTAGGGTTAGTGATAGGATTAGGGTAAGTGTTATATTTTGGGTAAGGTTAGGGTGAGGGTTTGGGTTAGGATTAGGGTTAGGGTTAGGGTTAGGGTTAGGGTTAGGGTTAATGTCAGGGTTCGGGTTAGGGTTAGGGTTATGGTTATGGTTTAGGGATTAGGGGTAGGGTTAGTTTTAGGGTTAGGGTTCGGGTTAGGATTAGGGTTAGGGTTAGGGGTTTGGGATTAGGATTAGGGTTAGTGTTAGGGTTAGGGTTAAGGTTAGGGTTAGGGTTTGGGTTAGGGTTAGGTTTAGGGTTAGGGTTAGGGTTTGTGTTAGGGTTAGGGTTAGGGTTATTGTTAAGGTTAGGGTTCCGGTTAGGGTTAGGGTTAGGTTTAGAGATTGGGTTAGGGTTAGGCTTATGGTTAAGCTTAGGGTTTGATTTTGGGTTGGCGTTAGGGTTAGGGTTTGGGTTAGCGTTAGGGTTTGGGTTAGTGCTAGTGTTAGGGTTTGATTTTGGGTTTGGGATAGGTTTAGGGTTAGGGTTAGTATTAGAGTTAAGGTTAGTGCTTGGGATTGGTTTAGGGTTAGGGTTAGGGTTAGGGATAGGTTTTAGGTTAGGGTTAGGTTTAGGATTAGCGTTTGGGTTAGGTTTAGGTTTTGGGTTAGGGTTCGAGTTAGGGTTAGGGTTAGGGGTAAGTTTAGGGTTCCGGTTAGGCTTGGGGTTAGGGTTAGGTATTGGGTTAGGTTTAGGCTTAGGGTTAGGGTTAGCGTTAGGGTTAGGGTTAGGGTTAGAGTTAAGATTAGGCGTTGGGTTTGTGTTAGGGTTAGCGTTACGGTTATGGATAGGTTTTGGGTAAGTGTTAGGGTTAGGGTTAGGGTTAAGTTTAGGCTTTGGGCTAGGGCTGGTGTTAGGGTTAGGATTAGGGTTCGGGTTTGGGTTAGGCTTAGGGTTTGGGTTAGGGTTAGGGTTTTGGTTAGGGTTAGGATTAGGCTTAGGGTTTGTGTTAGGGTTAGTGTTAGGGTTTGTTTAGGGTTAGGGTTAGGGTTAGTTTTAGGGTTAGGGTTATGATTAGTGTTAGGGTTTGGGTTTGAGTTAGGGTTAGGGTTAGGGTTAGGGTTAGGGTTAGGGTTTGGGTTAGGTTTAGGGTTAGGGTTTAGGTTAGGTTTAGGTTTGATTCAGGGTTAGGGTTAGGGTTTGCCTAAGGTTAGGGTTAGGGCTAGGGTTTGGTTTAGGTTATGATTAGGGTTACCGTTTGGCTTAGGGTTAGGGTTAGGGTTGGGGTTAGGGTTAATGTTTCGGTTTGGTTTAGCGTAAGGGTTAGATTTATGGTTAGGTTTAGAGTTAAGATTAGGATTTGGGTTTGGGTTAGGGTTTGTGTTTCGGGTAGGGTTCGGGTTAGGGTTAGGGTTAGGTTTAGGGTTTGGGTTAGGGTTAGGGTTAGGGTTAGGGTTAGGGTTTGGGTTAGGGTTAGGGTTAGGATTAGCGTTTGTGTTTGGGTTAGGGTTAGGGTTAGGGTGAGGTTTAGGGTCTGCGTTAGGGTTAGGGTTCGGGTTTGGCTTAAGGTTCCGCTTAGGGTTAGGGTTTGTTTTAGGGTTAGGGTTAGGGACAGTGTAAGGGTTAGGGTTTTTCTTAGGGTTAGTTTAAGGGGTCAGATGTTCGGTTTAGGGTTAAGGTTAGGGTTTGGGTTTGGGTTAGGGTTAGTGATAGGGTTAGTTTAAGGGTTATGTTTTGGGTAAGGTTAGGGTGAGGGTTTGGGTTAGGGTTAGGGTTAGGGTTAGGGTTAGGTTTAGGGTTCGGGATAGGGTTACGGTTATGTTTATGGTTTAAGGATTAGGGTTTGGGTTAGTTTTAGGTTTAGGGTTCGTGTTAGGATTAGAGTTAGGGTTAGCGTTAGGGTTAGGGTTTGGGTTAGGGTTAGGGTTTGGGTTACGGTTAGGGTTAGGATTAACGTTTGGGTTTGGGAAAGGGTTAGGGTTAGGGTTAGGTTTAGGGTTTGGGTTACAGTTACGGTAAGGGTTAGGCTTAAGTTTTCGGTTAAGGTTTAAGGTTACGTTTAGGGTTAGGGTTAGGGGTTATGGATTAGGATTAGTGTTAGTGTTAGGGTTATGGTTAGGGTTAAGGTTAGGGTTAGGGTTTGGGTTAGGGTTAGCTTTAGGGTTAGGGTTAGGGTTAGGGTTAAGGTTGGGTTCCGGTTAGGGTTAGGGTTAGGTTTAGGGATTGGGTTAGGTTTAGGTTTAGGGTTAGGCTTAGGGTTTTGTTTTGGGTTGGCGTTAGGGTTAGGGTTTGGGTTAGGGTAAGGGTTATGGTTAGGTTTAGGTTTCGGTTTTGGGTTAGGTTAGGGTTTGTGTTAGTGCTAGTGTTAGGGTTTGGTATTGGTTTTGGGATAGGTTTAGTGTTAGGGTTAGGGTTAGGGTTAAGTTTAGGGTTTGGGCTAGGGCTAGTGTTAGGGTTAGGATTAGGGTTAGGGTTTGGGTTAGGCTTAGGGTTACGGTTAGGGTTAGGGTTTTGGTTAGGGTTAGGATTAGGCTTAGGGTTCGTCTTAGGCTTAGTGTTAGGGTTTGTTTTAGGGTTAGGGTTAGGTTTAGGGTTAGGGTTATGATTAGTGTTAGGGTTTGGGTTTGAGTTAGGGTTAGGGTTAGGGTTAAGGTTAGGTTTTGGCTTAGGTTTAGGGTTAGGGTTTGGCTTAGGTTTATGTTTGATTTAGGGTTAGGGTTAGGTTTTGCCTAAGGTTAGGTTTAGGGCTATGATTTGGATTAGGTTATGGTTAGGGTTTGCGTTTGCCTTAGGCTTAGGGTTAGGGTAAGGGTTAGTGTTAGGGTTAATGTTTCGGTTTGTTTTAGCGTAAGGGTTAGGTTTATGGTTAGGTTTAGAGTTAAGATTAGGATTTGGGTTTGGGTTAGGTTTTGTGTTTCGGGTAGGTTTAGGGTTAGGGTTAGGTTTAGGATTAGCGTTTGAGTTTGGGATAGGGTTATGGTTAGGGTTCGGTTTAGGGTTTGGGTTACAGTTAGGGTTAGGGTTAGGCTTAAGGTTTCGGTTAGGGTTAGGGTTAGGGTTAGGGTTAGGGTTAGGGTTTGGGTTAGGGTTAGGGTTACGGTTTGGGTTAGGGTTAGGGTTAGTTTTAGGGTTTGGTTTGGGTTAGGGTTAGGGTTAGGGTTAGGGTTAGAGTTAAGATTATGGGTTGGGTTTGAGTTAGGGTTAGGGTTAGGGTTAGGGTTTGGGTTAGGGTTAGGTTTAGGATTAGCATTTGTGTTTGGGTTAGGGTTAGGGTTAGGGTTAGGGTGAGGTTTAGGGTCTGGGTTAGGGTTAGGGTTAGGGTTTGGCTTAAGGTTCGGCTTAGGGTTAGGGTTTGGTTTAGGGTTAGGTTTAGGGATAGTGTAAGGGTTAGGGTTTTTGTTAGGGTTAGTTTTAGGGGTCAGATGTTCGATTTAGGGTTAAGGTTAGGGTTTGGGATTGGGTTAGGGTTAGTGATAGGTTAGGGTAAGGGTTATATTTTGGGTAAGTTTAGGGTGAGGGGTTGGGTTAGGGTTAGGATTAGGGTTAGGGTTCGGGTTAGGGTTAGGGTTATGGTTATGGGTTAAGGATTAGGGTTTGGGTTAGTTTTAGGTTTAGGGTTCGGGTTAGGATTAGGGTTAGGGTTAGGGTTAGGGTTAGGGTTTGGGTTAGTGTTAGGGTTAGGATTAGCGTTTGGGTTTGGGATAGGGTTAGGGTTAGGGCTAGGTTCAGGTTTTGGGTTACGGTTACGGTTAGGGTTATGCTTAAGTTTTTGGTTAGGGTTAGGTTTAGGGTTAGGGTTTGGGTTAGGGTTAGGGTTACAGTTTGGTTTAGGGTTAGGGTTTGTTTTAGGGTTTGTTTTGGGTTAGGGTTAGGGTTAGGGTTAGAGTTAAGATTATGGGTTGGGTTTGAGTTAGGGTTAGGGTTAGGTTTTGGTTAGGGTTAGGGTTAGGATTAGCATTTGTGTTTGGGTTAGGGTTAGGGTTAGGGTGAGGTTCAGGTTCTGGGTTAGGGTTAGGGTTAGGGTTTGGCTTAAGGTTTGGCTTAGGGTTAGGGTTTGTTTTAGGGTTAGGGTTAGGGTCGGGTTAGGGTTAGAATTATGGGTTAAGGATTAGGGTTTGGATTAGTTTTAGGTTTAGGGATCGGGTTAGGATTAGGGTTAGGGTTAGGGTTAGGGTTAGGGTTTTGGTTTGGGTTAGGGTTAGGAGTAGCGTTTGGGTTTGGGATAGGTTTAGGGTTAGGGTTAGTTTTAGGGTTTGGGTTACGGTTAGGGTTAGGGTTAGGCTTAAGGTTTCGGTTAGGGTTAGGGTTAGGGTTAGGGTTTGGGTTAGGGTTAGGGTTACGGTTTGTGTTAGGGTTAGGGTTAGTTTTAGGGTTTGGTTTGGGTTAGAGTTAGGGTTAGAGTTAGGGTTAGAGTTAAGATTATGGGTTGTGTTTGAGTTAGGGTTAGGGTTAGGGTTAGGGTTAGGTTTAGGGTTTGGTTTAGGGTTAGGGTTAGGATTAGCGTTTGTGTTTGTGTTAGGTTTAGGGTTAGGGTAAGGTTTAGGGTCTGCGGTAGCTTTAGGGTTCGGGTTTGGCTTAAGGTTCCGCTTAGGGTTAGGGTTTGGTTTAGGGTTAGGGTTAGGGACAGTGTAAGGGTTAGGGTTTTTGTTAGGGTTAGTTTTAGGGGTCAGATGTTCGGTTTAGGGTTAAGGTTAGGGTTTGGGTTTGGGTTAGGGTTAGTGATAGGGTTAGGGTAAGGGTTATGTTTTGGGTAAGGTTAGGGTGAGGGTTTGGGTTAGGGTTAGGGTTAGGGTTAGGGTTAGGGTTCGGGTTAGGGTTAGGGTTATGTTTATGGGTTAAGGATTAGCGTATGGGTTAGTTTTAGGTTTAGGGTTCGGTTTAGGATTAGGGTTAGGGTTAGCGTTAGGGTTAGGGTTTGTGTTAGGGTTAGGGTTTGGGTTAGCGTTAGGGTTAGGGTTAGGGTTAGGGTTTGGGTTAGGTTAGGGTTTGGGCTAGTGCTAGTTTTAGGGTTTGATTTTGGGTTTGGGATAGGTTTAGGGTTAGGGTTAGGATTAGAGTTAAGGTTAGTGCTTGGGATTGGTTTAGGGTTAGGGTTAGGGTTAGGGATAGGTTTTGGGTTAGGGTTAGGGTTAGGATTAGCGTTTGGGTTAGGTTTAGGTTTTGGGTTAGGGTTCGAGTTAGGGTTAGGGTTAGGGGTAAGTTTAGGGTTCCGGTTAGGCTTGGCGTTAGGGTTAGGTATTGGGTTAG
>JAJHUQ010000033.1:3662500-3675000 GCA_035773235.1 Eospalax fontanierii
TTGGGATAGGTTTAGTGTTAGGGTTAGGGTTAGGGTTAAGTTTAGGGTTTGGGCTAGGGCTAGTGTTAGGGCTAGGATTAGCGTTAGGGTTTGTGTTAGGCTTAGGGTTACTGTTAGGTTTAGGGTTTTGGTTATGCTTAGGATTAGGCCTAGGGTTTGTGTTAGGGTTAGTGTTAGGGTTTGTTTTAGGGTTAGGGTTAGGTTTAGGGTTAGGGTTAGGGTTAGGGTTAGGGTTAGGGTTAGGGTTAGGGTTAGGGTTAGGGTTAGGGTTAGGGTTAGTTTTAGGGTTTGGTTTGGGTTAGGGTTAGGGTTAGGGTTAGAATTAAGGTTATGGGTTGGGTTTGAGTTAGGGTTAGGGTTAGGGTTAGGGTTTGTTTTAGGGTTAGGGTTAGGTTTAGGGTTAGGGTTTTGATTAGTGTTAGGGTTTGGGTTTGAGTTAGGGTTAGGGTTAGCGTTAAGGTTAGGTTTTGGCTTAGGTTTAGGGTTAGGGTTTGGTTTAGGTTTAGGTTTGATTTAGGGTTAGGGTTAGGGTTTGCCTAAGGTTAGGTTTAGGGCTATGGTTTGGTTTAGGTTATGGTTAGGGTTACCGTTTGGCTTAGGGTTAGTGTTAGGGTTAGTGTTAGGGTTAGGGTTAATGTTTCGGTTTGTTTTAGCGTAAGGGTTAGGTTTATGGTTAGGTTTAGAGTTAAGATTAGGATTTGGGTTTGGGTTAGGGTTTGTGTTTCGGGTAGGTTTAGGGTTAGGGGTAGGGTTAGGATTAGCGTTTGAGTTTGGGATAGGGTTATGGTTAGGGATCGGTTTAGGGTTTGGGTTACGGTTAGGGGTAGGGTTAGGCTTAAGGTTTCGGTTAGGGTTAGGGTCAGGGTTAGGGTTAGGGTTAGGGTTAGGGTTAGGGTTAGGGTTTGGGTTAGGGTTAGGGTTACGGTTTGGGTTAGGGTTAGGGTTAGTTTTAGGGTTTGGTTTGGGTTAGGGTTAGGGTTAGGGTTAGAATTAAGATTATGGGTTGGGTTTGAGTTAGGGTTAGGGTTAGGGTTAGGGTTTGGGTAAGGGTTAGGGTTAGGATTAGCATTTGTGTTTGGGTTAGGGTTAGGGTTAGGGTGAGGTTTAGGGTCTGGGTTAGGGTTAGGGTTAGGGTTTGGCTTAAGGTTCGGCTTAGGGTTAGGGTTTGGTTTAGGGTTAGGTTTAGGTATAGTGTAAGGGTTAGGGTTTTTGTTACGGTTAGTTTTAGGGGTCAGATGTTCGATTTAGGGTTAAGTTTAGGGTTTGGGAATGGGTTAGGGTTAGTGAAAGGTTAGGGTAAGGGTTATATTTTGGGTAAGTTTAGGGTGAGGGGTTGGGTTAGGGTTAGGATTAGGGTTAGGGTTCGGGTTAGGGTTAGGGTTATGGTTATGGGTTAAGGATTAGGGTTTGGGTTAGTTTTAGGTTTAGGGTTCGGGTTAGGATTAGGGTTAGGGTTAGGGTTAGGGTTAGGGTTTGGGTTAGGTTTAGGGTTAGGATTAGTGTTTGGGTTTGGGATAGGGTTAGGGTTAGGGTTAGGTTCAGGGTTTGGGTTACGGTTACGGTTAGGGTTATGCTTAAGTTTTCGGTTAGGGTTAGGTTTAGGGTTAGGGTTTGGGTTAGGGTTAGGGTTACAGTTTGTTTTAGGGTTAGGGTTTGTTTTAGGTTTTGTTTTGGGTTAGGGTTAGGGTTAGGGTTAGAGTTAAGACTATGGGTTGTGTTTGAGTTAGGGTTAGGGTTAGGGTTAGGGTTAGGTTTAGGGTTTGGGTTAGGGTTAGGGTTAGGATTAGCGTTTGTGTTTGTGTTAGGTTTAGGGTTAGGGTGAGGTTTAGGGTCTGGGTTAGCTTTAGGGTTCGGGTTTGGCTTAAGGTTCCGCTTAGGGTTAGGGTTTGGTTTAGGGTTAGGGTTAGGGACAGTGTAAGGGTTAGGGTTTTTTTAGGGTTAGTTTTAGGGGTCAGATGTTCGGTTTAGGGTTAAGGTTAGGGTTTGGGTTTGGGTTAGGGTTAGTGATAGGGTTAGGGTAAGGGTTATGTTTTGGGTAAGGTTAGGGTGAGGGTTTGGGTTAGGGTTAGGGTTAGGGTTAGGGTTAGGGTTCGGGTTAGGGATAGGGTTATGTTTATGGGTTAAGGATTAGGGTTTGGGTTAGTTTTAGATTTAGGGTTCGGTTTAGGATTAGGGTTAGGGTTAGCGTTAGGGTTAGGGTTTGTGTTAGGGTTAGGGTTTGGGTTACGTTTAGGGTTCGGATTAGCGTTTGCGTTTGGGATAAGGTTAGGGGTAGGGGTAGGGTTAGGGTTTGGGTTACAGTTACGATTAGGCTTAAGGTTTCGGTTAGGGTTAGGGTTCCGATTAGGGTTAGGGTTAGGGTTTATGGATTAGGATTAGTGTTAGTGTTAGGGTGATGGGTAGGGTTAGGGTTAGGGTTAGGGTTTGGGTTAGGGTGAGCTTTAGGGTTAGGGGTAGGGTTAGGGTGTTTGTTAGGCTTAGGGTTTGGGTTAGGGTTAGGGTTTTGGTTAGGGTTAGGATTAGGCTTAGGGTTTGTGTTAGGGTTAGTGTTAGGGTTTGGTTAGGGTTAGGGTTAGGGTTAGGTTTAGGGTTAGGGTTATGATTAGTGTTAGGGTTTGGGTTTGAGTTAGGGTTAGGGTTAGGGTTAGGGTTAGGGTTAGGGTTAGGGTTTGGGTTAGGTTTAGGGTTAGGGTTTAGGTTAGGTTTAGGTTTGATTCAGGGTTAGGGTTAGGGTTTGCCTAAGGTTAGGGTTAGGGCTAGGGTTTGGTTTAGGTTATGATTAGGGTTACCGTTTGGCTTAGGGTTAGGGTTAGGGTTAATGTTTCGGTTTGGTTTAGCGTAAGGGTTAGATTTATGGTTAGGTTTAGAGTTAAGATTAGGATTTGGGTTTGGGTTAGGGTTTGTGTTTCGGGTAGGGTTCGGGTTAGGGTTAGGGTTAGGTTTAGGGTTTGGGTTAGGGTTAGGGTTAGGGTTAGGGTTAGGGTTAGGGTTTGGGTTAGGGTTAGGGTTAGGATTAGCGTTTGTGTTTGGGTTAGGGTTAGGGTTAGGGTGAGGTTTAGGGTCTGCGTTAGGGTTAGGGTTAGGGTTGGGCTTAAGGTTCGGCTTAGGGTTAGGGTTTGGTTTAGTGTTAGGTTTAGGGATAGTGTAAGGGTTAGGGTTTTTGTTAGGGTTAGTTTTAGGGGTCAAATGTTCGGTTTAGGGTTAAGGTTAAGGTTTGGGTTTGGGTTAGGGTTAGTGATAGGGTTAGGGTGAGGGTTATGTTTTGGGCAAGGTTAGGGTGAGGGTTTGGGTTAGGGTTAGGATTAGGGTTCGGGTTAGGGTTAGGGTTATGGTTATGGGTTAAGGATTAGTGTTTGGGTTAGTTTTAGGTTAAGGGTTCGGGTTAGGGTTAGGGTTAGGGTTAGGGTTTGGGCTAGGGCTAGTGTTAGGGTTAGTATTAGCGTTTGGGTTTGGGATAGGTTTAGGGTGAGGGTTAGGTTTAGGGTTTGGTTTACGGTTACGGGTTTGGTTTAGGCTTAAGGTTTCGGTTAGGGTTAGGGTTAGGTTTAGGGTATGGGTTAGGGTTAGGGTTACAGTTTGGGTTAGGGTTAGGGTTAGTTTTAGGGTTTGGTTTCGGTTAGGGTTAGGGTTATGGTTAGAGTTAAGATTATGGGTTGGGTTTGAGTTAGGGTTAGTGTTAGGGTTAGGGTTAGGCTTACGGTCTGGGTTAGGGTAAGGGTTAGGGTTAGGGTTAGGTTTAGGGTTAGGGTTAGGGTTAAGATTAGCGTTTGGGTTTGGGATAGGTTTAGGGTTAGGGTTAGGTTTAGGGTTTGGGTTACGGTTAGGGTTAGGGTTAGGCTTAAGTTTTCGGTTAGGGTTAGGGTTAGGGTTAGGGTTTGGGTTAGGGTTAGGGTTAGGATTAGCGTTTGTGTTTGTGTTAGGTTTAGGGTTAGGGTGAGGTTTAGGGTCTGGGTTAGCTTTAGGGTTCGGGTTTGGCTTTAGGTTCCGCTTAGGGTTAGGGTTTGTTTTAGGGTTAGGGTTAGGGACAGTGTAAGGGTTAAGGTTTTTCTTAGGGTTAGTTTAAGGGGTCAGATGTTCGGTTTAGGGTTAAGGTTAGGGTTTGGGTTTGGGTTAGGTTTAGTGATAGGGTTAGTTTAAGGGTTATGTTTTGCGTAATGTTAGGGTGAGGGTTTGGGTTAGGGTTAGGGTTAGGGTTAGGTTTAGGGTTCGGGATAGGGTTACGGTTATGTTTATGGGTTAAGGATTAGGGTTTGGGTTAGTTTTAGGTTTAAGGTTCGTGTTAGGATTAGAGTTAGGGTTAGCGTTAGGGTTAGGGTTTGGGTTAGGGTTAGGGTTTGGGTTACGGTTAGGGTTAGGATTAGCATTTGGGTTTGGGATAGGGTTAGGGTTAGGGTTAGGTTTAGGGTTTGGGTTACAGTTACGGTTAGGGTTACGCTTAAGGTTTCGGTTAAGGTTGAAGGTTACGATTAGGGTTAGGGTTACGGGTTATGGATTAGGATTAGTATTAGTGTTAGGGTTATGGTTAGGGTTAAGGTTAGGGTTAGGGTTTGGGTTAGGGTTAGCTTTAGGGTTAGGGTTAAGGTTGGGTTCCGGTTAGGGTTAGGGTTAGGTTTAGGGATTGGGTTAGGTTTAGGCTTAGGGTTAGGCTTAGGGTTTGGTTTTGGGTTGGCGTTAGGGTTAGGGTTTGGGTTAGGGTTAGGGTTACGGTTAGGCTTATGTTTAGGCTTTGGGTTAGGTTAGGGTTTGTGTTAGTGCTAGTGTTAGGGTTTGGTATTGGGTTTGGGATAGGTTTAGTGTTAGGGTTAGGGTTAGGGTTAAGTTTAGGGTTTGGGCTAGGGCTAGTGTTAGGGTTAGGATTAGGGTTAGGGTTTGGGTTAGGCTTAGGGTTACGGTTAGGGTTAGGGTTTTGGTTAGGGTTAGGATTAGGCTTAGGGTTTGTGTTAGGGTTAGTGTTAGGGTTTGTTTTAGGGTTAGGGTTAGGTTTAGGGTTAGGGTTATGATTAGTGTTAGGGTTTGGGTTTGAGTTAGGGTTAGGGTTAGGGTTAAGGTTAGGTTTTGTCTTAGGTTTAGGGTTAGGGTTTGGGTTAGGTTTAGGTTTGATTTAGGGTTAGGGTTAGGGTTTTCCTAAGGTTAGGTTTAGGGCTATGGTTTGGTTTAGGTTATGGTTAGGGTTACCGTTTGGCTTAGGCTTAGGGTTAGGGTTAGGGTTAGTGTTAGGGTTAATGTTTCGGTTTGTTTTAGCGTAAGGATTAGTTTTATGGTTAGGTTTAGAGTTAAGATTACGATTTGGGTTTGGGTTAGGGTTTGTGTTTCGGGTAGGTTTAGGGTTAGGGTTAGGGTTAGGATTAGCGTTTGAGTTTGGGATAGGGTTATGGTTTGGGTTCGGTTTAGGATTTGGGTTACGGTTAGGGTTAGGGTTAGGCTTAAGGTTTCGGATAGGGTTAGGGTTAGGGTTAGGGTTTGGGTTAGGGTTAGGGTTACGGTTTGGGTTAGGGTTAGGGTTAGTTTTAGGGTTTGGTTTGGGTTAGGGTTAGGGTTAGGGTTAGAGTTAAGATTATGGGTTGGGTTTGAGTTAGGGTTAGGGTTAGGGTTAGGGTTTGGGTTAGGGTTAGGTTTAGGATTAGCATTTGTGTTTGGGTTAGGGTTAGGGTTAGGGTTTGGGTTAGGGTTAGGGTTAGAATTAGCGTTTGGATTTGGGATAGATTTAGGGTTAGGGTTAGGTTTAGGGTTTGGGTTAGGTTTAGGCTTAGGGTTAGGCTTAGGGTTTGGTTTTGGGTTGGCGTTAGGGTTAGGGTTTGGGTTAGGGTTAGGGTTACGGTTAGGCTTATGTTTAGGCTTTGGGTTAGGTTAGGGTTTGTGTTTGTGCTAGTGTTAGAGTTTGGGATTGGGTTGGGGATAGGTTTAGTGTTAGGGTTAGGGTTAGGGTTAAGTTTAGGTTTTGGGCTAGGGCTAGTGTTAGGGTTAGGATTAGGGTTAGGGTTTGGGTTAGGCTTAGGGTTACGGTTAGGGTTAGGGTTTTGTTTAGGGTTAGGATTAGGCTTAGGGTTTGTGTTAGGGTTAGTGTTAGGGTTTGTTTTAGGGTTAGGGTTAGGTTTAGGGTTAGGGTTATGATTAGTGTTAGGTTTGGGTTTGAGTTAGGGTTAGGGTTAGGGTTAAGGTTAGGTTTTGTCTTAGGTTTAGGGTTAGGGTTTGGGTTAGGTTTAGGTTTGATTTAGGGTTAGGGTTAGGGTTTGCCTAAGGTTAGGTTTAGGGCTATGGTTTGGTTTAGGTTATGGTTAGGGTTACGGTTTGGCTTAGGCTTAGGGTTAGGGTTAGGGTTAGTGTTAGGGTTAATGTTTCGGTTTGTTTTAGCGTAAGGATTAGGTTTATGGTTAGGTTTAGAGTTAAGATTAGGATTTGGGTTTGGGTTAGGGTTTGTGTTTCGGGTAGGTTTAGGGTTAGGGTTAGGGTTAGGATTAGCGTTTGAGTTTGGGATAGGGTTATGGTTTGGGTTCGGTTTAGGATTTGGGTTACGGTTAGGGTTAGGGTTAGGCTTAAGGTTTCGGTTAGGGTTAGGGTTAGGGTTAGGGTTAGGGTTTGGGTTAGGGTTAGGGTTACGGTTTGGGTTAGGGTTAGGGTTAGTTTTAGGGTTTGGTTTGGGTTAGGGTTAGGGTTAGGGTTAGAGTTAAGATTATGGGTTGGGTTTGAGTTAGGGTTAGGGTTAGGGTTAGGGTTTGGGTTAGGGTTAGGTTTAGGATTAGCATTTGTGTTTGGGTTAGGGTTAGGGTTAGGGTGAGGTTTAGGGTCTGGGTTAGGGTTAGGGTTAGGGTTTGGCTTAAGGTTCGGTTTAGGGTTAGGGTTTGGTTTAGGGTTAGGTTTAGGGATCGTGTAAGGGTTAGGGTTTTTGTTAGGGTTAGTTTTAGGGGTCAGATGTTCGATTTAAAGTTAAGGTTAGGGTTTGGGATTGGGTTAGGGTTAGTGATAGGTTAGGGTAAGGGTTATATTTTGGGTAAGTTTAGGGTGAGGGGTTGGGTTAGGGTTAGGATTAGGGTTAGGGTTCGGGTTAGGGTTAGGGTTATGGTTATGGGTTAAGGATTAGGGTTTGGGTTAGTTTTAGGTTTAGGGTTCGGGTTAGGATTAGGGTTAGGGTTAGGGTTAGGGTTAGGGTTTGGGTTAGGGTTAGGGTTAGGATTAGCGTTTGGGTTTGGGATAGGGTTAGGGTTAGGGCTAGGTTGGGGGTTTGGGTTACGGTTACGGTTAGGGTTATGCTTAAGTTTTTGGTTAGGGTTAGGTTTAGGGTTAGGGTTTGGGTTAGGGTTAGGGTTACAGTTTGGTTTAGGGTTAGGGTTTGTTTTAGGGTTTGTTTTGGGTTAGAGTTAGGGTTAGGGTTAGAGTTAAGATTATGTGTTGGGTTTGAGTTAGGGTTAGGGTTAGGGTTAGGGTTAGGTTTTGGGTTAGGGTTAGGGTTAAGATTAGGGTTTGTGTTTGGGTTAGGGTTAGGGTTAGGGTGAGGTTTAGGTTCTGGGTTAGGGTTAGGGTTAGGGTTTGGCTTAAGGTTTGGCTTAGGGTTAGGGTTTGGTTTAGGGTTAGGGTTACGGGTCGGGTTAGGGTTAGAGTTATGGGTTAAGGATTAGGGTTTGGATTAGTTTTAGGTTTAGGGATCGGGTTAGGATTAGGGTTAGGGTTAGGGTTAGGGTTAGGGTTTTGGTTTGGGTTAGGGTTAGGAGTAGCGTTTGGGTTTGGGATGGGTTTAGGGTTAGGGTTAGTTTTAGGGTTTTGGTTACGGTTAGGGTTAGGGTTAGGCTTAAGTTTTCGGTTAGGGTTAGGGTTAGGGTTAGGGTTTGGGTTAGGGTTAGGGTTATGGTTTGTGTTAGGGTTAGGGTTAGTTTTAGGGTTTGGTTTGGGTTAGAGTTAGGGTTAGGGTTAGGGTTAGAGTTAAGATTATGGGTTGTGTTTGAGTTAGGGTTAGGGTTAGGGTTAGGGTTAGGTTTAGGGTTTGGGTTAGGGTTAGGGTTAGGGTTAGGATTAGCGTTTGTGTTTGTGTTAGGTTTAGGGTTAGGGTAAGGTTTAGGGTCTGGGTTAGCTTTAGGGTTCGGGTTTGGCTTAAGGTTCCGCTTAGGGTTAGGGTTTGGTTTAGGGTTAGGGTTAGGGACAGTGTAAGGGTTAGGGTTTTTGTTAGGGTTAGTTTTAGGGGTCAGATGTTCGGGTTAGGGTTAAGGTTAGGGTTTGGGTTTGGGTTAGGGTTAGTGATAGGGTTAGGGTAAGGGTTATGTTTTGGGTAAGGTTAGGGTGAGGGTTTGGGTAAGGGTTAGGGTTAGGGTTAGGGTTAGGGTAGGGGTTAGGGATAGGGTTATGTTTATGGGTTAAGGATTAGGGTATGGGTTAGTTTTAGGTTTAGGGTTCGGTTTAGGATTAGGGTTAGGGTTAGCGTTAGGGTTAGGGTTTGTGTTAGAGTTAGGGTTTGGGTTACGGTTAGGGTTAGTATTAGCGTCTGGATTTGGGATAGGGTTAGGATTAGGGTTAGGTTTAGGGTTTGGGTTACAGTTACGATTAGGCTTAAGGTTTCGGTTAGGGTTAGGGTTACGATTAGGGTTAGGGTTAGGGGTTATGGATTAGGATAAGTGTTAGTGTTAGGGTTCTGGTTACGGTTCGGTTTAGGGTTTGGGTTACGGTTAGGGTTAGGGTTAGGCTTAAATTTTCGGTTAGGTTTAGGGTTAGGGTTAGAGTTAAGATTATGGGTTGTGTTTGAGTTAGGGTTAGGGTTAGGGTTAGGGTTAGGGTTTGGGTTACGTTTAGGGTTAGGATTAGCGTTTGTGTTTGGGTTAGGGTTAGGGTTATGGTTATGGGTTAAGGATTTGGGTTTGGGTTAGTTTTAGATTTAGGGTTCGGGTTAGGATTAGGGTTAGGGTTAGGGTTACGGTTAGGTTTAGGGTTAGGGTTAGGGTTAGGATTAGCATTTGAGTTTGGGATAGGGTTATGGTTAGGGTTCGGTTTAGGGTTTGGGTTACGGTTAGGGTTAGGGTTAGGCTTAAATTTTCGCTTAGGTTTAGGGTTAGGGTTAGAGTTAAGATTATGGGTTGTGTTTGAGTTAGGGTTAGGGTTAGGGTTAGGGTTAGGGTTTGGGTTACGTTTAGGGTTAGGATTAGCGTTTGTGTTTGGGTTAGGGTTAGGGTTATGGTTATGGGTTAAGGATTTGGGTTTGGGTTAGTTTTAGATTTAGGGTTCGGGTTAGGATTAGGGTTAGGGTTAGGGTTAGGGTTAGGGTTTGGGTTAGGGTTAGGGTTAGGATTAGCGTTTGGGTTGGGGCTGGGTTTAGGGTTAGGGTTAGGGTTAGGTTTAGGGTTTGGGTTACGGTTAGGGTTAGGGTTAGGCTTAAGCTTTCGGTTAGGGTTAGGGTTAGGGTTAGGGTTAGGGTTAGGATTAGCGTTTGTGTTTGTGTTAGGTTTAGCGTTTGTGTTTGTGTTAGGTTTAGGGTTAGAGTCAGGTTTAGGGTCTGGTTTAGTTTTAGGGTTGGGGTTTGGCTTAAGGTTCGGCTTAGGGTTACGGTTTGGTCTAGGGTTAGGGTTAGGGACACTGTAAGGGTTAGTGTTTTTGTTAGGTTTAGTTTTAGGGGTCAGATCTTCGGTTTAGGGTAAAGGTTATGGTTTGGGTTTGGGTTAGCGTTAGTGATAGGGTTACGGTAAGGGTTATGTTTTGGGTAAGGTTAGGGTGAGGGTTTGGGTTAGGGTTAGGGCTATGGTTAGTGTTAGGGTTCGGGTTAGGGTTAGGGTTATGGTTATGGGTTAAGGATTAGGGTTTGGGTTAGTTTTAGTTTTGAGGTTCGGGTTAGGATTAGGGTTAGGGTTACCGTTAGGGTTAGCGTTTGGGTTAGGGTTAGGGTTTGGGTTAGGGTTAGGGTTAGGATTAGCGTTTGGGTGTGGGATAGGGTTAGGGTTAGGGTTAGGTTTAGGGTTTGGGTTACGGTTACGGTTAGGGTTAGGCTTAAGATTTCGGTTAGGGTTAGGGTTAGGGTTAGGTTTAGGGTTTGGGTTAGGGTTAGGGTTACAGTTTGGGTTAGGGTTAGGGTTAGTTTTATGGTTTTGTTTGGGTTAGGGTTAGGGTTAGAGTTAAGATTATGGGTTGGGTTTGATTTAGGGTTAGGGTTAGGATTAGCATTTGTGTTTGGGTTATGGTTAGGGTTAGGGTGTGGTTTAGGGTCTGGGTTAGGTTAGGGTTAGGGTTTGGCTTAAGGTTTGGCTTAGGGTTAGGATTTGGTTTAGGGTTAGTGTTAGGGGTCGGGTTAGGGTTTAGGTTACGGTTAGGGTTAGGGTTAGGCTTAAGGTTTCGGTTAGGGTTAGGGTTAGGGTTAGGGTTTGGGTTAGGATTAGGGTTATGGTTTGTGTTAGGGTTAGAGTTAGTTTTAGGGTTTGATTTGGGTTAGATTTAGGGTTAGGGTTAGGGTTAGAGTTAAGATTATGGGTTGCGTTTGAGTTAGGGTTAGGGTTAGGGTTAGGGTTAGGATTAGCTTTTATGCTTGTGTTAGTTTTAGGGTTATGGTGAGGTTTAGGTTTGGGTTATGGTTAGGGTTAGGGTTTGGCTTAATGTTCGGCTTAGGGTTAGGGTTTGGTTTAGGGTTAGGGTTAGGGATAGTCTAAGGGTTATGGTTTTTGTTAGGGTTAGTTTTAGGGGTCACATGTTCGGTTTAGGGTTAAGGTTAGGGTTTGGGTTTGGGTTAGGGTTAGTGATAGGATTAGGGTAAGTGTTATGTTTTGGGTAAGGTTAGGGTTAGGGTTTGGCTTAATGTTCGGCTTAGGGTTAGGGTTTGGTTTAGGGTTAGGGTTAGGGATAGTCTAAGGGTTACTGTTTTTGTTAGGGTTAGTTTTAGGGGTCAGATGTTCGGTTTAGGGTTAAGGTTAGGGTTTGGGTTTGGGTTAGGGTTAGTGATAGGATTAGGGTAAGTGTTATATTTTGGGTAAGGTTAGGGTGAGGGTTTGGGTTAGGATTAGGGTTAGGGTTAGGGTTAGGGTTAGGGTTAGGGTTAATGTCAGGGTTCGGGTTAGGGTTAGGGTTATGGTTATGGTTTAGGGATTAGGGTTAGAGTTAGTTTTAGGGTTAGGGTTCGGGTTAGGATTAGGGTTAGGGTTAGGGGTTTGGGATTAGGATTAGGGTTAGTGTTAGGGTTAGGGTTAAGGTTAGGGTTAGGGTTTGGGTTAGGGTTAGCTTTAGGGTTAGGGTTAGGGTTTGTGTTAGGGTTAGGGTTAGGGTTATTGTTAAGGTTAGGGTTCCGGTTAGGGTTAGGGTTAGGTTTAGAGATTGGGTTAGGGTTAGGCTTATGGTTAAGCTTAGGGTTTGATTTTGGGTTGGCGTTAGGGTTAGGGTTTGGGTTAGTGTTAGGGTTAGGGTTAGGGTTAGGGTTTGGGTTAGGTTAGGGTTTGGGTTAGTGCTAGTGTTAGGGTTTGATTTTGGGTTTGGGATAGGTTTAGGGTTAGGGTTAGGATTAGAGTTAAGGTTAGTGCTTGGGATTGGTTTAGGGTTAGGGTTAGGGTTAGGGATAGGTTTTGGGTTAGGGTTAGGGTTAGGATTAGCGTTTGTGGTAGGTTTAGGTTTTGTGTTAGGGTTCGAGTTAGGTTTAGGGTTAGGGGTAAGTTTAGGGTTCCGGTTAGGCTTGGGGTTAGGGTTAGGTATTGGCTTAGGTTTAGGCTTAGGGTTAGGGTTAGCGTTAGGGTTAGGGTTAGGGTTAGAGTTAAGATTAGGCGTTGGGTTTGTGTTAGGGTTAGCGTTACGGTTTTGGATAGGTTTTGGGTAAGGGTTAGGGTTAGGGTTAGGGTTAAGTTTAGGGTTTGGGCTAGGCCTACTGTTAGGGTTAGGATTAGGTTTAGGGATTGGGTTAGGCTTAGGGTTTGGGTTAGGGTTAGGGTTTTGGTTAGGGTTAGGATTAGGCTTAGGGTTTGTGTTAGGGTTAGTGTTAGGGTTTGGTTAGGGTTAGGGTTAGGGTTAGGTTTAGGGTTAGGGTTATGATTAGTGTTAGGGTTTGGGTTTGAGTTAGGGTTAGGGTTAGGGTTAGGGTTAGGGTTAGGGTTTGGGTTAGGTTTAGGGTTAGGGTTTAGGTTAGGTTTAGGTTTGATTCAGGGTTAGGGTTAGGGTTTGCCTAAGGTTAGGGTTAGGGCTAGGGTTTGGTTTAGGTTATGATTAGGGTTACCGTTTGGCTTAGGGTTAGGGTTAGGGTTAGGGTTAGGGTTAATGTTTCGGTTTGGTTTAGCGTAAGGGTTAGATTTATGGTTAGGTTTAGAGTTAAGATTAGGATTTGTGTTTGGGTTAGGGTTTGTGTTTCGGGTAGGGTTCGGGTTAGGGTTAGGGTTAGGTTTAGGGTTTGGGTTAGGGTTAGGGTTAGGGTTAGGGTTAGGGTTTGGGTTAGGGTTAGGGTTAGGATTAGCGTTTGTGTTTGGGTTAGGGTTAGGGTTAGGGTGAGGTTTAGGGGTTGGGGTACACTTAGGGTTAGGGTTAGGCTTAAGTTTTCGGTTAGGGTTAGGGTTAGGTTTAGT
>JAJHUQ010000033.1:3680000-3695000 GCA_035773235.1 Eospalax fontanierii
GTTAAGATTATGGGTTGCGTTTGAGTTAGGGTTAGGGTTAGGGTTAGGGTTTGGGTTAGGGTTAGGGTTAGGATTAGCTTTTATGCTTGTGTTAGTTTTAGGGTTATGGTGAGGTTTAGGTTCTGGGTTAGGGTTAGGGTTAGGGTTTGGCTTAATGTTCGGCTTAGGGTTAGGGTTTGGTTTAGGGTTAGGGTTAGGGATAGTCTAAGGGTTACTGTTTTTGTTAGGGTTAGTTTTAGGGGTCAGATGTTCGGTTTAGGGTTAAGGTTAGGGTTTGGGTTTGGGTTAGGGTTAGTGATAGGATTAGGGTAAGTGTTATATTTTGGGTAAGGTTAGGGTGAGGGTTTGGGGTTCGATTAGGGGTAAGGTGAGGGTTAGGGTTAGGGTTAGGGTTAATGTCAGGGTTCGGGTTAGGGTTAGGGTTATGGTTATGGTTTAGGGATTAGGGTTAGGGTTAGTTTTAGGGTTAGGGTTCGGGTTAGGATTAGGGTTAGGGTTAGGGGTTTGGGATTAGGATTAGGGTTAGTGTTAGGATTAGGGTTAAGGTTAGGGTTAGGGTTTGGGTTAGGGTTAGCTTTAGGGTTAGGGTTAGGGTTTGTGTTAGGGTTAGGGTTAGGGTTATTGTTAAGGTTAGGGTTCCGGTTAGGGTTAGGGTTAGGTTTAGAGATTGGGTTAGGGTTAGGCTTATGGTTAAGCTTAGGGTTTGATTTTGGGTTGGCGTTAGGGTTAGGGTTTGGGTTAGCGTTAGGGTTAGGGTTAGGGTTAGGGTTTGGGTTAGGTTAGGGTTTGGGTTAGTGCTAGTGTTAGGGTTTGATTTTGGGTTTGGGATAGGTTTAGGGTTAGGGTTAGGATTAGAGTTAAGGTTAGTGCTTGGGATTGGTTTAGGGTTAGGGTTAGGGTTAGGGATAGGTTTTGGGTTAGGGTTAGGGTTAGGATTAGCGTTTGGGTTAGGTTTAGGTTTTGGGTTAGGGTTCGAGTTAGGGTTAGGGTTAGGGGTAAGTTTAGGGTTCCGGTTAGGCTTGGGGTTAGGGTTAGGTATTGGCTTAGGTTTAGGCTTAGGGTTAGGGTTAGCGTTAGGGTTAGGGTTAGGGTTAGAGTTAAGATTAGGCCTTGGGTTTGTGTTAGGGTTAGCGTTACGGTTATGGATAGGTTTTGGGTAAGGGTTAGGGATAGGGTTAGGGTTAAGTTTAGGGTTTGGGCTAGGGCTACTGTTAGGGTTAGGATTAGGTTTAGGGTTTGGGTTAGGCTTAGGGATTGGGTTAGGGTTAGGGTTTTGGTTAGGGTTAGGATTAGGCTTAGGGTTTGTGTTAGGGTTAGTGTTAGGGTTTGGTTAGGGTTAGGGTTAGGGTTAGGTTTAGGGTTATTGTTATGTTTAGTGTTAGGGTTTGGGTTTGTGTTAGGGTTAGGGTAAGGGTTAGGGTTAGGGTAAGGGTTAGGGTTTGGGTTAGGTTTAGGGTTAGGGTTTAGGTTAGGTTTAGGTATGATTCAGGGTTAGGGTTAGGGTTTGCCTAAGGTTAGGGTTAGGGCTAGGGTTTGGTTTAGGTTATGATTAGGGTTACCGTTTGGCTTAGGGTTAGGGTTAGGGTTAGGGTTAGGGTTAATGTTTCGGTTTGGTTTAGCGTAAGGGTTAGATTTATGGTTAGGTTTAGAGTTAAGATTAGGATTTGTGTTTGGGTTAGGGTTTGTGTTTCGGGTAGGGTTCGGGTTAGGGTTAGGGTTAGGTTTAGGGTTTGGGTTAGGGTTAGGGTTAGGGTTAGGGTTAGGCTTTGGGTTAGGGTTAGGGTTAGGATTAGCGTTTGTGTTTGGGTTAGGGTTAGGGTTAGGGTGAGGTTTAGGGTTTGCGGTACACTTAGCGTTAGGGTTAGGCTTAAGTTTTCGGTTACGGTTAGGGTTAGGTTTAGTGTTTGGGTTAGGGTTAGGTTTACGGTTAGGTTTAGGGTTAGGGTTAGTTTTAGGGTTTGGTTTGGGTTAGGGTTAGGGTTAGGGTTAGAGTTAAGTTTATGGGTTTGGTTTGAGTTAGGGTTAGGGTTAGGGTTAGGGTTAGGGTTAGGGTTTGGGTTAGGGTTAGGGTTAGGATTAGCGTTTGTGTTTGGGTTAGGGTTAGGGTTAGGATGAGGTTTAGGGTCTGCGTTAGGGTTAGGGTTAGTGTTGGGCTTAAGGTTCGGCTTAGGGTTAGGGTTTGGTTTAGGGTTAGGTTTAGGGATAGTGTAAGGGTTAGGGTTTTTGTTAGGGTTAGTTTTAGGGGTCAGATGTTCGGTCTAGGGTTAAGGTTAGTGTTTGGGTTTGGGTTAGGGTTAGTGATAGGGTTAGGGTGAGGGTTATGTTTTGGGCAAGGTTAGGGTGAGGGTTTGGGTTAGGGTTAGGGTTAGGGTTCGGGTTAGGGTTAGGGTTATGGTTATGGGTTAAGGATTAGTGTTTGGGTTAGTTTTAGGTTTAGGGTTCGGGTTAGGGTTAGGGTTAGGGTTAGGGTTTGGGCTAGGGCTAGTATTAGGGTTAGTATTAGCGTTTGGGTTTGGGATAGGGTTAGGGTTAGGGTTAGGTTTAGGGTTTGGGTTACGGTTACGGTTAGGGTTAGGCTTAAGGTTTCGGTTAGGGTTAGGGTTAGGTTTAGGGTATGGGTTAGGGTTAGGGTTACAGTTTGGGTTAGGGTTAGGGTTAGTTTTAGGGTTTGGTTTCGGTTAGGGTTAGGGTTATGGTTAGAGTTAAGATTATGGGTTGGGTTTGAGTTAGGGTTAGGGTTAGGGTTAGGGTTAGGGTTAGGGTTTGGATTAGGGTTAGGGTTAGGGTTAGGGTTAGGGTTAGGGTCTGCGTTAGGGTTAGGGTTAGTGTTGGGCTTAAGGTTCGGCTTAGGGTTAGGGTTTGGTTTAGGGTTAGGTTTAGGGATAGTGTAAGGGTTAGGGTTTTTGTTAGGGTTAGTTTTAGGGGTCAGATGTTCGGTCTAGGGTTAAGGTTAGTGTTTGGGTTTGGGTTAGGGTTAGTGATAGGGTTAGGGTGAGGGTTATGTTTTGGGCAAGGTTAGGGTGAGGGTTTGGGTTAGGGTTAGGGTTAGGGTTCGGGTTAGGGTTAGGGTTATGGTTATGGGTTAAGGATTAGTGTTTGGGTTAGTTTTAGGTTTAGGGTTCGGGTTAGGGTTAGGGTTAGGGTTAGGGTTTGGGCTAGGGCTAGTATTAGGGTTAGTATTAGCGTTTGGGTTTGGGATAGGGTTAGGGTTAGGGTTAGGTTTAGGGTTTGGGTTACGGTTACGGTTAGGGTTAGGCTTAAGGTTTCGGTTAGGGTTAGGGTTAGGTTTAGGGTATGGGTTAGGGTTAGGGTTACAGTTTGGGTTAGGGTTAGGGTTAGTTTTAGGGTTTGGTTTCGGTTAGGGTTAGGGTTATGGTTAGAGTTAAGATTATGGGTTGGGTTTGAGTTAGGGTTAGGGTTAGGGTTAGGGTTAGGGTTAGGGTTTGGATTAGGGTTAGGGTTAGGGTTAGGGTTAGGGTTAGGGTTTGGGTTAGGGTTAGGGTTAGGATTAGCGTTTGGGTTTGGGATATGTTTAGGGTTAGGGTTAGGGTTAGGTTTAGGGTTTGGTTTACGGTTAGGGTTAGGGTTAGGCTTAAGGTTTCGGTTAGCGTTAGGGTTAGGGTTAGGGTTTGGGTTAGGGTTAGGGTTAGGATTAGCGTTTGTGTTTGTGTTAGGTTTAGGGTTAGGGTGAGGTTTAGGGTCTGGTTTAGCTTTAGGGTTCGGGTTTGGCTTAAGGTTCCACTTAGGGTTAGGGTTTGGTTTAGGGTTAGGGTTAGGGACAGTGTAAGGGTTAGGGTTTTTCTTAGTGTTAGTTTAAGGGGTCAGATGTTCGGTTTAGGGTTAAGGTTAGGGTTTGGGTTTGGGTTAGGGTTAGTGATAGCGTTAGTGTAAGGGTTATGTTTTGGGTAAGGTTAGGGTGAGGGTTTGGGTTAGGGTTAGAGTTAGGGTTAGGGTTAGGGTTCGGGTTAGGGTTACGGTTATGTTTATGGGTTAAGGATTAGGGTTTGGGTTAGTTTTAGGTTTAGGGTTCGGATTAGGATTAGAGTTAGGGTTAGCGTTAGGGTTAGGGTTTGGGTTAGGGTTAGGGTTTGGGTTACGTTTAGGGATAGGATTAGCGTTTGTTTTGGGATAGGGTTAGGGTTAGGGTTAGGTTTAGGGTTTGGGTTACAGTTACGGTTAGGGTTAGGCTGAAGGTTTCGGTTAAGGTTTAAGGTTACGATTAGGGTTAAGGTTAGGGGTTATGGATTAGGATTAGTGTTAGTGTTAGGGTTATGGTTAGGGTTAAGTTTAGGGTTAGGGTTTGGGTTAGGGTTAGCTTTAGGGTTAGGGTTAGGGTTAGGGTTAAGGTTGGGTTCCGGTTAGGGTTAGGGTTAGGTTTAGGCTTAGGGTTAGGCTTAGGGTTTGGTTTTGGGTTGGCGTTAGGGTTAGGGTTTGGGTTAGGGTTAGGGTTACGATTAGGCTTAGGTTTACGCTTTGGGTTAGGTTAGGGTTTGTGTTAGTGCTAGTGTTAGGGTTTGGTATTGGGTTTGGGATAGGTTTAGTGTTAGGGTTAGGGTTAGGGTTAAGTTTAGGGTTTGGGCTAGGGCTAGTGTTAGGGTTAGGATTAGGGTTAGGGTTTGGGTTAGGCTTAGGGTTACGGTTAGGGTTAGGGTTTTGGTTAGGGTTAGGATTAGGCTTAGGGTTTGTGTT
Organism: Eospalax fontanierii; assembly: GCA_035773235.1. Taxonomy (NCBI): domain Eukaryota; kingdom Metazoa; phylum Chordata; class Mammalia; order Rodentia; family Spalacidae; genus Eospalax; species Eospalax fontanierii. Next base: position 3,684,690 of record JAJHUQ010000033.1, read on the forward strand.
AGGGTTAGTGTTAGGGTTTGTTTTAGGGTTAGGGTTAGGTTTAGGGTTAGGGTTATGATTAGTGTTAGGGTTTGGGTTTGAGTTAGGGTTAGGGTTAGGGTTAAGGTTAGGTTTTGGCTAAGGTTTAGGGTTAGGGTTTGGGTTAGGTTTAGGTTTGATTTAGGGTTAGGGTTAGGGTTTGCCTAAGGTTAGGTTTAGGGCTATGGTTTGGTTTAGGTTATGGTTAGGGTTACCGTTTGGCTTAGGGTTAGTGTTAGGGTTAGTGTTAGGGTTAGGGTTTATGTTTCGGTTTGTTTTAGCGTAAGGGTTAGGTTTATGGTTAGGTTTAGAGTTAAGATTAGGATTTGGGTTTGGGTTAGGGTTTGTGTTTCGGGTAGCTTTAGGGTTAGGGTTAGGGTTAGGATTAGCGTTTGAGTTTGGGATAGGGTTATGGTTAGGGTTCGGTTTAGGGTTTGGGTTACGGTTAGGGTTAGGGTTAGGCTTAAGGTTTCGGTTAGGGTTAGGGTTAGGGTTTGGGTTAGCGTTAGGGTAACGGTTTGGGTTAGGGTTAGGGTTAGTTTTAGGGTTTGGTTTGTGTTAGGGTTAGGGTTAGGGTTAGAGTTAAGATTATGGGTTGGGTTTGAGTTAGGGTTAGGGTTAGGGTTAGGGTTTGGGTTAGGGTTAGGGTTAGGATTAGCATTTGTGTTTGGGTTAGGGTTAGGGTTAGGGTTAGGGTTTGGGTTTGGCTTAAGGTTCGGCTTAGGGTTAGGGTTTGGTTTAGGGTTAGGTTTAGGGATAGTGTAAGGGTTAGGGTTTTTGTTAGGGTTAGTTTTAGGGGTCAGATGTTCGGTTTAGGGTTAAGGTTAGGGTTTGGGTTTGGGTTAGGGTTAGTGATAGGTTAGGGTAAGGGTTATGTTTTGGGTAAGGTTAGGGTGAGGGTTTGGGTTAGGGTTAGGGTTAGGGTTTGGGTTAGGGTTAGGGTTTGGGTTAGAGTTAAGTTTATGGGTTTGGTTTGAGTTAGGGTTAGGGTTAGGGTTAGGGTTAGGGTTTGGGTTAGGGTTAGGGTTAGGATTAGCGTTTGTGTTTGGGTTAGGGTTAGGGTTAGGGTGAGGTTTAGGGTCTGCGTTAGGGTTAGGGTTAGGGTTGGGCTTAAGGTTCTGCTTAGGGTTAGGGTTTGGTTTAGGGTTAGGTTTAGGGATAGTGTAAGGGTTAGGGTTTTTGTTAGGGTTAGTTTTAGGGGTCAGATGTTCGGTTTAGGGTTAAGGTTAGGGTTTGGGTTTGGGTTAGGGTTAGTGATAGGGTTAGGGTGAGGGTTATGTTTTGGGCAAGGTTAGGGTGAGGGTTTGGGTTAGGGTTAGGGTTAGGGTTCGGGTTAGGGTTAGGGTTATGGTTATGGGTTAAGGATTAGTGTTTGGGTTAGTTTTAGGTTTAGGGTTCGGGTTAGGGTTAGGGTTAGGGTTAGGGTTTGGGCAAGGGCTAGTATTAGGGTTAGTATTAGCGTTTCGGTTTGGGATAGGGTTAGGGTTAGGGTTAGGTTTAGGATTTGGGTTATGGTTACGGTTAGGGTTAGGCTTAAGGTTTCGGTTAGGGTTAGGGTTAGGTTTAGGGTATGGGTTAGGTTTAGGGTTACAGTTTGGGTTCGGGTTAGGGTTAGTTTTAGGGTTTGGTTTCGGTTAGGGTTAGGGTTATGGTTAGAGTTAAGATTATGGGTTGGGTTTGAGTTAGGGTTAGGGTTAGGGTTAGGGTTAGGGTTAGGGTTTGGATTAGGGTTAGGGTTAGGGTTAGGGTTAGGGTTAGGGTTAGGGTTTGGGTTAGGGTTAGGGTTAGGATTAGCGTTTGGGTTTGGGATAGGTTTAGGGTTAGGGTTAGGTTTAGGGTTTGGGTTACGGTTAGGGTTAGGGTTAGGCTTAAGTTTTCAGTTAGCGTTAGGGTTAGGGTTAGGGTTTGGGTTAGGGTTAGGGTTAGGATTAGCGTTTGTGTTTGTGTTAGGTTTAGGGTTAGGGTGAGGTTTAGGGTCTGGTTTAGCGTTAGGGTTCGGGTTTTGCTTAAGGTTCCGCTTAGGGTTAGGGTTTGTTTTAGGGTTAGGGTTAGGGACAGTGTAAGGGTTAGGGTTTTTCTTAGGGTTAGTTTAAGGGGTCAGATGTTCGGTTTAGGGTTAAGGTTAGGGTTTGGGTTTGGGTTAGGGTTAGTGATAGGGTTAGGGTAAGGGTTATGTTTTGGGTAAGGTTAGGGTGAGGGTTTGGGTTAGGGTTAGAGTTAGGGTTAGGGTTAGGGTTCGGGTTAGGGTTACGGTTATGTTTATGGGTTAAGGATTAGGGTTTGGGTTAGTTTTAGGTTTAGGGTTCGGATTAGGATTAGAGTTAGGGTTAGCGTTAGGGTTAGGGTTTGGGTTAGGGTTAGGGTTTGGGTTACGTATAGGGATAGGATTAGCGTTTGTTTTGGGATAGGGTTAGGGTTAGGGTTAGGTTTAGGGTTTGGGTTACAGTTACGGTTAGGTTTAGGCTTAAGGTTTCGGTTAAGGTTTAAGGTTACGATTAGGGTTAGGGTTAGGGGTTATGGATTAGGATTAGTGTTAGTGTTAGGGTTATGGTTAGGGTTAAGGTTAGGGTTAGGGTTTGGGTTAGGGTTAGCTTTAGGGTTAGGGTTAGGGTTAGGGTTAAGGTTGGGTTCCGGTTAGGGTTAGGGTTAGGTTTAGGGATTGGGTTAGGGTTAGGCTTAGGGTTAGGCTTAGGGTTTGGTTTTGGGTTGGCGTTAGGGTTAGGGTTTGGGTTAGGGTTAGGGTTACGGTTAGGCTTAGGTTTAGGCTTTGGGTTAGGTTAGGGTTTGTGTTAGTGCTAGTGTTAGGGTTTGGTATTGGGTTTGGGATAGGTTTAGTGTTAGGGTTAGGGTTAGGGTTAAGTTTAGGGTTTGGGCTAGGGCTAGTGTTAGGGTTAGGATTAGGGTTAGGGTTTGGGTTAGGCTTAGGGTTACGGTTAGGGTTAGGATTTTGGTTAGGGGTAGGATTAGTCTTAGGGTTTGTGTTAGGGTTAGTGTTAGGGTTTGTTTTAGGGTTAGGGTTAGGTTTAGGGTTAGGGTTATGATTAGTGTTAGGATTTGGGTTTGAGTTAGGGTTAGGGTTAGGGGTAAGGTTAGGTTTTGGCTTAGGTTTAGGGTTAGGGTTTGGGTTAGGTTTAGGTTTGATTTAGGATTAGGGTTAGGGTTTGCCTAAGGTTAGGTTTAGGGCTATGGTTTGGTTTAGGTTATGGTTAGGGTTACCGTTTTGCTTAGGGTTAGGGTTAGGGTTAGGGTTAATGTTTCGGTTTGTTTTAGCGTAAGGGTTAGGTTTATGGTTAGGTTTAGAGTTAAGATTAGGATTTGGGTTTGGGTTAGGGTTTGTGTTTCGGGTAGGTTTAGGGTTAGGGTTAGGGTTAGGATTAGCGTTTGAGTTTGGGATAGGGTTATGGTTAGGGTTCGGTTTAGGGTTTGGGTTACGGTTAGGGTTAGGGTTAGGCTTAAGGTTTCAGTTAGGGTTAGGGTTAGGGTTAGGGTTTGGGTTAGGGTTAGGGTTACGGTTTGGGTTAGGGTTAGGGTTCGTTTTAGGGTTTGGTTTGGGTTAGGGTTAGGGTTAGGGTTAGAGTTAAGATTATGGGTTGGGTATGAGTTAGGGTTAGGGTTAGGTTTAGGATTAGTGTTTCAGTTAGGGTTAGGGTTAGGGTTAGGATTAGCATTTGTGTTTGGTTTAGGGTTAGGGTTAGGGTGAGGTTTGGGGTCTGGGTTAGGGTTAGGGTTAGGTTTTGGGTTAATGTTCGGCTTAGGGTTAGGGTTTGGTTTAGGGTTAGGGTTAGGGATAGTCTAAGGGTTACGGTTTTTGTTAGGGTTAGTTTTAGGGGTCAGATGATCGGTTTAGGGTTAAGGTTAGGGTTTGGGTTTGGGTTAGGGTTAGTGATAGGATTAGGGTAAGTGTTATGTTTTGGGTAAGGTTAGGGTGAGGGTTTGGGTTAGGATTAGGGTTAGTTTTAGGGTTAGGGTTAGGGTTAATGTCAGGGTTCGGGTTAGGGTTAGGGTTATGGTTATGGTTTAGGGATTAGTGTTAGGGTTAGTTTTAGGGTTAGGGTTTGGGTTAGGATTAGCGTTAGGGTTAGGGTTTTGGGATTAGGATTAGGGTTAGTGTTAGGGTTAGGGTTAAGGTTAGGGTTAGGGTTTGGGTTAGGGTTAGGTTTAGGGTTAGGGTTAGGGTTAGGGTTAGGGTTAGGGTTAGGGTTAGGGTTATGATTAGTGTTAGGGTTTGAGTTTGAGTTAGGGTTAGTGTTAGGGTTAGGGTTAGGGTTTGTGTTAGGGTTAGGGTTAGGGTTATTGTTAAGGTTAGGGTTCCGGTTAGAGTTACGGTTAGGTTTAGAGATTGGGTTAGGGTTAGGCTTATGGTGAGGCTTAGGGTTTGGTTTTGGGAAGGCGTAAGGGTTAGGGATTGGGTTAGCGTTAGGGTTAGGGTAAGGGTTAGGGTTAGGGTTTGGGTTAGGTTAGGGTTTGGGTTAGTGCTAGTGTTAGGGTTTTATTTTGGGTTTGGGATTGGTTTAGGGTTAGGGTTAGGGTTAGGGATATGTTTTGGGTTATGGTTAGGGTTAGGATTAGCGTTTGGGTTAGGTTTAGGTTTTGGGTTAGGGTTCGAGTTAGGGTTAGGATTAGGGGTAAGTTTAGGGTTCCGGTTAGGCTTGGGGTTAGGGTTAGGTATTGGGTTAGGTTTAGGCTTAGGGTTAGGGTTAGCGTTAGGGTTAGGGTTAGGGTTAGAGTTAAGATTAGGCATTGGGTTTGTGTTAGGGTTAGCGTTACGGTTATGGATAGTTTTTGGGTAAGGGTTAGTGTTAGGGTTAGGGTTAAGTTTAGGGTTTGGGCTAGGGCTAGTGTTAGGGTTAGGATTAGGGTTAGGGTTTGGGTTAGGCTTAGGGTTTGGGTTAGGGTTAGGGTTTTGGTTAGGGTTAGGATTAGGCTTAGGGTTTGTGTTAGGGTTAGTGTTAGGGTTTGGTTAGGGTTAGGGTTAGGGTTAGGGTTAGGGTTAGGGTTATGATTAGTGTTAGGGTTTGGGTTTGAGTTTGGGTTGGGGTTTGGTTTGGGGTTAGGGTTAGGGTTAGGGTTTGGGTTAGGTTTAGGGTTAGGGTTTAGGTTAGGTTTAGGTTTGATTCAGGGTTAGGGTTAGGGTTTGCCTAAGGTTAGGGTTAGGGCTAGGGTTTGGTTTAGGTTATGATTAGGGTTCCCGTTTGGCTTACGGTTCGGGTTAGGGTTAGGGTTAGGGATAATGTTTCGGTTTGGTTTAGCGTAAGGGTTAGATCTATGGTTAGGTTTAGAGTTAAGATTAGGATTTGGGTTTGGGTTAGGGTTTGTGTTTCGGGTAGGGTTCGGTTTAGGGTTAGGGTTAGGTTTAGGGTTTGGGTTAGGGTTAGGGTTACGGTTAGGTTTAGGGTTAGGGTTAGGGTTAGGATTAGCGTTTGAGTTTGGGATAGGGTTAGGGTTAGGGTTCGGTTTAGGGTTTGGGTTACGCTTAGGGTTAGGGTTAGGCTTAAGTTTTCGGTTAGGGTTAGGGTTAGGTTTAGTGTTTGCGTTAGGGTTAGGTTTACGGTTAGGTTTAGGGTTAGGGTTAGTTTTAGGGTTTGGTTTGGGTTAGGGTTAGGGTTAGGGTTAGGGTTAGGGTTTGGGTTAGGGTTAGGGTTAGGATTAGCGTTTGTGTTTGGGTTAGGGTTAGGGTTAGGGTGAGGTTTAGGGTCTGCGTTAGGGTTAGGGTTAGGGTTGGGCTTGAGGTTCGGCTAAGGGTTAGGGTTTGGTTTAGGGTTAGGTTTAGGGATAGTGTAAGGGTTAGGGTTTTTGTTAGGGTTAGTTTTAGGGGTCAGATATTCGGTTTAGGGTTAAGGTTAGGGTTTGGGTTTGGGTTAGGGTTAGTGATAGGGTTAGGGTGAGGGTTATGTTTTGGGCAAGGTTAGGGTGAGGGTTTGGGTTAGGTTTAGGGTTAGGGTTCGGGTTAGGGTTAGGGTTATGGTTATGGGTTAAGGATTAGTGTTTGGGTTAGTTTTAGGTTTAGGGTTCGGGTTAGGGTTAGGGTTAGGGTTAGGGTTTGGGCTAGGGCTAGTATGAGGGTTAGTATTAGCGTTTGGGTTTGGGATAGGGTTAGGGTTAGGGTTTGGGTTACGGTTACGGTTAGGTTTAGGGTTAGGGTTCGGGTTAGGGTTAGGGTTAGGTTTAAGGTATGGGTTAGTGTTAGGGTTACAGTTTGGGTTAGGGTTAGGGTTAGTTTTAGGGTTTGGTTTCGGGTAGGGTTAGGGTTATGGTTAGAGTTAAGATTATGGGTTGGGTTTGAGTTAGGGTTAGGGTTAGGGTTAGGGTTAAGGTTTGGATTAGGGTTAGGGTTAGGGTTAGGGTGAGGGTTAGGGTTAGGGTTTGGGTTAGGGTTAGGGTTAGGATTAGCGTTTGGGTTTGGGATAGGTTTAGGGTTAGGGTTAGGTTTAGGGTTTGGGTTACGGTTAGGGTTAGGGTTAGGCTTAAGGTTTCGGTTAGGGTTAGGGTTAGGGTTAGGGTTTGGGTTAGGGTTAGGGTTAGGATTAGCGTTTGTGTTTGTGTTAGGTTTAGGGTTAGGGTGATGTTTAGGGTCTGGTTTAGCTTTAGGGTTCGGGTTTGGCTTAAGGTTCCGCTTAGGGTTAGGGTTTGTTTTTGGGTTAGGGTTAGGGACAGTGTAAGTGTTAGGGTTTTTCTTAGGGTTAGTTTAAGGGGTCAGATGTTCGGTTTAGGGTTAAGGTTAGGGTTTGGGTTTGGGTTAGGGTTAGTGATAGGGTTAGGGTAAGGGTTATGTTTTGGGTAAGGTTAGGGTGAGGGTTTGGGTTAGGGTTAGAGTTAGGGTAAGGGTTAGGGTTCGGGTTAGGGTTACGGTTATGTTTATGGGTTAAGGATTAGGGTTTGGGTTAGTTTTAGGTTTAGGGTTCGGATTAGGATTAGAGCTAGGGTTAGCGTTAGGGTTAGGGTAGGGGTTAGGGTTAGGGTTTGGGTTACGGTTAGGGATAGGATTAGCGTTTGTTTTTGGGATAGGGTTAGGGTTAGGGTTAGGTTTAGGGTTTGGGTTACAGTTACGGTTAGGTTTAGGCTTAAGGTTTCGGTTAAGGTTTAAGGTTACGATTAGGGTTAGGGTTAGGGGGTATGGATTAGGATTAGTGTTAGTGTTAGGGTTATGGTTAGGGTTAAGGTTAGGGTTAGGGTTTGGGTTAGGGTTAGCTTTAGGGTTAGGGTTAGGGTTAGGGTTAAGGTTGGGTTCCGGTTAGGGTTAGGGTTAGGTTTAGGGATTGGGTTAAGGTTAGACTTAGGGTTAGGCTTAGGGTTTGGTTTTGGGTTGGCCTTAGGGTTAGCGTTTGGTTTAGGGTTAGGGTTACGGTTAGGCTTAAGTTTAGGCTTTGGGTTAGGTTAGGGTTTGTGTTAGTGCTAGTGTTAGGGTTTGGTATTGGGTTTGGGATAGGTTTAGTGTTAGGGTTAGGGTTAGGGTTAAGTTTAGGGTTTGGTCTAGGGCTAGTGTTAGGGTTAGGATTAGGGTTAGGGTTTGGGTTAGGCTTAGGGTTACGGTTAGGGTTAGGGTTTTGGTTAGGGTTAGGATTAGGCTTAGGGTTTGTGTTAGGGTTAGTGTTAGGGTTTGTTTTAGGTTTAGGGTTAGGTTTAGGGTTAGGGTTATGATTAGTGTTAGGATTTTGGTTTGAGTTAGGGTTAGGGTTAGGGTTAGGGTTAGGTTTTGGCTTAGGTTTAGGGTTAGGGTTTGGGTTACGTTTAGGTTTGATTTAGGGTTAGGGTTAGGGTTTGCCTAAGGTTAGGTTTAGGGCTATGGTTTGGTTTAGGTTATGGTTAGGGTTACCGTTTGGCTTAGGGTTAGGGTTAGGGTTAGGGTTAGGGTTAATGTTTCGGTTTGTTTTAGCGTAAGGGTTAAGTTTATGGTTAGGTTTTGAGTTAAGATTAGGATTTGGGTTTGGGTTAGGGTTTGTGTTTCGGGTAGGTTTAGGGTTAGGGTTAGGGTTAGGATTAGCGTTTGAGTTTGGGATAGGGTTATGGTTAGGGTTCGGTTTAGGGTTTGGGTTACGGTTAGGTTTAGGGTTAGGCTTAAGGTTTCGGTTAGGGTTAGGGTTAGGTTTAGGGATTGAGTTAGGGTTAGGGTTACGGTTTGGGTTAGGGTTAGGGTTCGTTTTAGGGTTTGGTTTGGGTTAGGGTTAGGGTTAGGGTTAGAGTTAAGATTATGGGTTGGGTATGAGTTAGGGTTAGGGTTAGGATTAGGGTTTGGGTTAGTTTTAGATTTAGGGTTCGGGTTAGGATTAGGGTTAGGGTTAGGGTTAGGGTTAGGGTTTGGGTTAGGGTTAGGGTTAGGATTAGCGTTTGGGTTTGGGGTAGGTTTAGGGTTAGGGTTAGGTTTAGGGTTTGGGTTACAGTTAGGGTTAGGGTTAGGCTTAAGGTTTCGGTTAGGGTTAGTGTTTGGGTTAGGGTTAGGGTTAGGGTTAGGATTAGCGTTTGTGTTTGTGTTAGGTTTAGGGTTAGAGTGAGGTTTAGGGTCTGGTTTAGCTTTAGGGTTCGGGTTTGGCTTAAGGTTCGGCTTAGTGTGAGGGTTTGGGTTAGGGTTAGGGTTAGGGTTAGGGTTAGGGTTCGGGTTAGGGTTAGGGTTATGGTTATGGGTTAAGGATTAGGGTTTGGGTTAGTTTTAGGTTTGGGGTTCGGGTTAGGATTAGGGTTAGGGTTAGCGTTAGGGTTACGTTTGGGTTAGGGTTAGGGTTTGGGTTAGGGTTAGGGTTAGGATTAGGGTTTGGGTTACAGTTACGGTTAGGGTTAGGCTTAAGGTTTCGGTTAGGGTTAGGGTTAGGTTTAGGGTTTGGGTTAGGGTTAGGGTTACAGTTTGGGTTAGGGTTAGGGTTAGTTTTAGGGTTTGGTTTGGGTTCGGGTTAGGGTTAGAGTTAAGATTATGGGTTGGGTTTGAGTTAGGGTTAGGGTTAGGATTAGCATTTGTGTTTGGGTTAGGGTTAGGGTTAGGGTGAGGTTTAGGGTCTGGGTTAGGGTTATTGTTAGGGTTTGGCTTAAGGTTTGGCTTAGGGTTAGGGTTTGGTTTAGGGTTAGTGTTAGGGGTCGGGTTAGGGTTTAGGTTACGGTTAGGGTTAGGGTTAGGCTTAAGGTTTCGGTTAGGGTTAGGGTTTGGGTTAGGGTTAGAGTTATGGTTTGTGTTAGGGTTAGAGTTAGTTTTAGGGTTTGGTTTGGGTTAGGGTTAGGGTTAGGGTTAGGGTTAGAGTTAAGATTATGGGTTGGGTTTGAGTTAGGGTTAGGGTTAGGGTTTGGGTTAGGGTTAGGGTTAGGATTAGCTTTTATGCTTGTGTTAGTTTTAGGGTTATGGTGAGGTTTAGGTTCTCGGTTAGGGTTAGGGTTAGGGTTTGGCTTAATGTTCGGCTTAGGGTTAGGGTTTGGTTTAGGGTTAGGGTTAGGGATAGTCTAAGGGTTACGGTTTTTGTTAGGGTTAGTTTTAGGGGTCAGATGTTCGGTTTAGGGTTAAGGTTAGGGTTTGGGTTTGGCTTAAGGTTTGGCTTAGGGTTTGGGTTTGGTTTCTGGTTAGGGTTAGGGTTAGGGTTACAGTTTGGTTTAGGGTTAGGGTTTGTTTTAGGGTTTGTTTTGTGTTAGGGTTAGGGTTAGGGTTAGAGTTAACATTATGGGTTGGGTTTGACTTAGGGTTAGGGTTAGGGTTAGGGTTAGGTTTTGGGTTAGGGTTAGGGTTAGGATTAGCGTTTGTGTTTGGGTTAGGGTTAGGGTTACGGTGAGGTTTAGGTTCTGGGTTAGGGTTAGGCTTAAGGTTTCGGTTAGGGTTAGGGTTAGGATTAGGGTTTGGGTTAGGGTTAGGGTTAGGATTAGCATTTGTGTTTGGATTAGGGTTAGGGTTAGGGTGAGGTTAGGGTTAGGGTTAGGGTTAGGGTTAGGGTTAGGGTTTTGGTTTGGGTTAGGGTTAGGAGTAGCGTTTGGGTTTGGGATAGGTTTAGGGTTAGGGTTAGTTTTAGGGTTTGGGTTACGGTTAGGGTTAGGGTTAGGCTTAAGGTTTCGGTTAGGGTTAGGGTTAGGGTTAGGGTTTGGGTTAGGGTTAGGGTTATGGTTTGTGTTAGGGTTAGGGTTAATTTTAGGGTTTGGTTTGGGTTAGGGTTAGGGTTAGGGTTAGGGTTAGAGTTAAGATTATGGGTTGGGTTTGAGTTAGGGTTAGGGTTAGGTTTATGGTTAGGTTTAGGGTTTGGGTTAGGGTTAGGGTTAGGATTAGCATTTGTGTTTGTGTTAGGTTTAGGGTTAGGGTGAGGTTTAGGGTCTGGGTTAGCTTTAGGGTTC
>JAJHUQ010000033.1:3700000-3705000 GCA_035773235.1 Eospalax fontanierii
GGTTGGTTTTGGGTTAGGGTTAGGGTTAGGTTTAGGGTTTGGGTTAGGGGTAGGGCTACAGTTTGGGTTAGGGTTAGCGTTAGTTTTAGGGTTTGGTTTGGGTTAGGGTTAGGGTTAGAGTTAAGATTATGGGTTGGGTTTGAGTTAGGGGTAGGGTTAGGATTAGCATTTGTGTTTGGGTTAGGGTTAGGGTTAGGGTGAGGTTTAGGGTCTGGGTTAGGGTTATTGTTAGGGTTTGGCTTAAGGTTTGGCTTAGGGTTAGGGTTTGGTTTAGTGTTAGTGTTAGGGGTCGGGTTAGGGTTTAGGTTACGGTTAGGGTTAGGGTTAGGCTTAAGGTTTCAGTTAGGGTTAGGGTTAGGGTTAGGGTTTGGGTTACGGTTAGAGTTATGGTTTGTGTTAGGGTTAGAGTTAGTTTTAGGGTTTGGTTTGGGTTAGGGTTAGGGTTAGGGTTAGGGTTAAAGTTAAGATTATGGGTTGGGTTTGAGTTAGGGTTAGGGTTAGGGTCTGGGTTAGGGTTAGGGTTAGGATTAGCTTTTATGCTTGTGTTAGTTTTAGGGTTATGGTGAGGTTTAGGTTCTCGGTTAGGGTTAGGGTTAGGGTTTGGCTTAATGTTCGGCTTAGGGTTAGGGTTTGGTTTAGGGTTAGGGTTAGGGATAGTCTAAGGGTTACGGTTTTTGTTAGGGTTAGTTTTAGGGGTCAGATGTTCGGTTTAGGGTTAAGGTTAGGGTTTGGGTTTGGGTTAGGGTTAGTGATAGGATTAGGGTAAGTGTTATGTTTTGGGTAAAGTTAGGGTGAGGGTTTGGGTTAGGATTAGGGTTAGGGTTAGGCTTAGGGTTAGGGTTAGGGTTAGGGTTAATGTCAGGGTTCGGGTTAGGGTTAGGGTTATGGTTATGGGTTAGGGATAGGGGTTAGGGTTAGTTTTGGTTTTAGGGTTCGGGTTAGGATTAGGGTTAGCGTTAGGGGTTTGGGATTAGGATTAGGGTTAGTGTTAGGGTTAGGGTTAAGGTTAGGGTTAGGGTTTGGGTTAGGGTTAGGTTTAGGGTTAGGGTTAGGGTTTGTGTTAGGGTTAGGGTTAGGGTTATTGTTAAGGTTAGGATTCCGGTTAGGGTTAGGTTTAGGTTTAGGGATTGGGTTAGGGTTAGGCTTATGGTTAGGCTTAGGGTTTGGTTTTGGGTTGGCGTTAGGTTTAGGGTTTGGGTTAGCGTTAGGGTTAGGGTTAGGGTTAGGGTTTGGGTTAGGGTTAGGGTTAGGGTTTGATTTTGGGTTTGGAATAGGTTTAGGGTTAGGGTTAGGATTAGAGTTAAGGTTAGTGCTTGGGATTGGTTTAGGGTTAGGGTTAGGGTTAGGGATAGGTTTTGGGTTAGGGTTACGGTTAGGATTAGCGTTTGGGTTAGGTTTAGGTTTTGGGTTAGGGTTCGAGTTAGGGTTAGGGTTAGGGGTAAGTTTAGGATTCCGGTTAGGCTTGGGGTTAGGGTTAGGTATTGGGTTAGGCTTAGGCTTAGGGTTAGGTTTAGCGTTAGGGTTAGGGTTAGGGTTAGGGTTAAGATTAGGGGTTGGGTTTGTGTTAGGGTTAGCGTTACGGTTATGGATAGGTTTTGGGTAAGGGTTAGTGTTAGGGTTAGGGTTAAGTTTAGGGTTTGGGCTAGGGCTAGTGTTAGGGTTAGGATTAGGGTTAGGGTTTGGTTTAGGCTTAGGGTTTGGGTTAGGGTTAGGGTTTTGTTTAGGGTTAGGATTAGGCTTAGGGTTTGTGTTAGGGTTAGTGTTAGGGTTTGGTTAGGGTTAGGGTTAGGTTTAGGTTTAGGGTTAGGGTTATGATTAGTGTTAGAGGTTGGGTTTGTGTTAGGGTTAGGGTTAGGATTATGGTTAGGGTTAGGGTTTGGGTTAGGTTTAGGGTTAGGGTTTAGGTTAGTTTTAGGTTTGATTCAGGGTTAGGGTGAGTGTTTGCCTAAGGTTAGGGTTAGGGCTAGGGTTTGGTTTAGGTTATGGTTAGGGTTACCGTTTGGCTTAGGGTTAGGGTTAGGGTTAGGGTTAATGTTTCGGTTTGGTTTAGCGTAAGGGTTAGATTTATGGTTAGGTTTAGAGTTAAGATTAGGATTTGGGTTTGGGTTAGGGTTTGTGTTTCGGGTAGGTTTCGGGTTAGGGTTAGGGTTAGGTTTAGGGTTTGGGTTAGGGTTAGGTTTACGGTTAGGTTTAGGGATAGGGTTAGGTTTAGGATTAGCGTTTGAGTTTGGGATAGGGTTAGGCTTAGGGTTCGGTTTAGGGTTTTGGTTACGCTTAGGGTTAGGGTTAGGCTTAAGTTTTCGGTTAGAGTTAGGGTTAGGTTTAGTGTTTGGGTTAGGGTTTGGTTTAGGGTTAGGTTTAGGGTTAGGGTTAGTTTTAGGGTTTGGTTTGGGTTAGGGTTAGGGTTAGGGTTAGAGTTAAGTTTATGGGTTTGGTTTGAGTTAGGGTTAGGGTTAGGGTTAGGGTTAGGGTTTGGGTTAGGGTTAGGGTTAGGATTAGTGTTTGTGTTTGGGTTAGGGTTAGGGTTAGGGTGAGGTTTGGGGTCTGCGTTAGGGTTAGGGTAAGGGTTGGGCTTAAGGTTCGGCTTAGGGTTAGGGTTTGGTTTAGGGTTAGGTTTAGGGATAGTGTAAGGGTTAGGGTTTTTGTTAGGGTTAGTTTTAGGGGTCAGATGTTCGGTTTAGGGTTAAGGATAGGGTTTGGGTTTAGGTTAGGGTTAGTGATAGGGTTAGGGTGAGGGTTATGTTTTGGGCAAGGTTAGGGTGAGGGTTTGGGTTAGGGTTAGGGTTAGGGTTCGGGTTAGGTTTAGGGTTATGCTTATGGGTTAAGGATTAGGGTTTGGGTTAGTTTTAGGTTTAGGGTTCGGATTAGGGTTAGGGTTAGGGTTAGGGTTTGGGCTAGGGCTAGTGTTAGGGTTAGTATTAGCGTTTGGGTTTGGGATAGGGTTAGGGTTTGTTTTAGGTTTAGGGTTTGGGTTACGGTCACGGGTAGGGTTAGGCTTAAGGTTTCGGTTAGGGTTAGGGTTTGGTTTAGGGTTTGGGTTAGGGTTAGGGTTACAGTTTGGGTTAGGGTTAGGGTTAGTTTTAGGGTTTGGTTTCGGTTAGGGTTAGGGTTATGGTTAGAGTTAAGATTATGGGTTGGGTTTTGAGTTAGGGTTAGGGTTAGGGTTAGGGTTAGGGTTAGGGTTAGGGTTTGGGTTAGGGTTAGGGTTAGGGTTAGGGTTAGGGTTAGGGTTTGGGTTAGGGTCAGGGTTAGGATTAGCGTTTGGGTTTGGGATAGGTTTAGGGTTAGGGTTAGGTTTAGGGTTTGGGTTACGGTTAGGGTTAGGGTTAGGCTTAAGGTTTTGGTTAGGGTTAGGGTTAGGGTTAGGGTTTGGGTTAGGGTTAGGGTTAGGATTAGCGTTTGTGTTTGTGTTATGTTTAGGGTTAGAGTGAGGTTTAGGTTCTAGGTTAGCTTTAGGGTTCGGGTTTGGCTTAAGGTTCGGCTTAGGGTTAGGGTTTGGTTTAGGGTTAGGGTTAGGGACAGTGTAAGGGTTAGTGTTTTTGTTAGGTTCATTTTTAGGGGTCAGATCTTCGGTTTAGGGTAAAGGTTAGGGTTTGGGTTTGGGTTAGCGTTAGTGATAGGGTTACGGTAAGGGTTATGTTTTGGGTAAGGTTAGGGTGAGGGTTTGGGTTAGAGTTAGGGTTAGGGTTAGGGTTAGGGTTCGGGTTAGGGTTAGGGTTATGGTTATGTGTTAAGGATTAGGGTTTGGGTTAGTTTTAGGTTTAGGGTTCGGGTTAGGATTAGCGTTAGTGTTAGCGTTAGGTTTAGGGTTTGGGTTAGGGTTAGGGTTTGGGTTAGGGTTAGGGTTAGGATTAGCGTTTGGGTGTGGGATAGGGTTAGGGTTAGGGTTAGGTTTAGGGTTTGGGTTACGGTTACGGTTAGGGTTAGGCTTAAGGTTTCGGTTAGGTTTAGGGTTAGGTTTAGGGTTTGGGTTAGGGTTAGGGTTACAGTTTGGGTTAGGGTTAGGGTTAGTTTTAGGGTTTGGTTTGGGTTACGGTTAGGGTTAGAGTTAAGATTATGGGTTGGGTTTGAGTTAGGTTAGGGTTAGGGTTAGCATTTGTGTTTGGGTTATGGTTAGGGTTAGGGTGAGTTTTAGGGTCTGGGTTAGGGTTAGGGTTAGGGTTTGGCTTAAGGTTTGGCTTAGGGTTAGGGTTTGGTTTAGGGTTAGTGTTAGGGGTCGGGTTAGGGTTTAGGTTACGGTTAGGGTTAGGGTTAGGCTTAAGGTTTCGGTTAGGGTTAGGGTTAGTGTTAGGTTTTGGGTTAGGGTTAGGGTTATGGTTTGTGTTAGGGTTAGAGTTAGTTTTAGGGTTTGGTTTGGGTTAGGGTTAGGGTTAGGGTTAGGGTTAGAGTTAAGATTATGGGTTGGGTTTGAGTTAGGGTTAGGGATAGGGTTTGGGTTAGGGTTAGGGTTAGGATTAGCTTTTATGTTTGTGTTAGTTTTAGGGTTATGGTGAGGTTTAGGTTCTGGGTTAGGGTTAGGGTTAGGGTTTGGCTTAATGTTCGGCTTAGGGTTAGGGTTTGGTTTAGGGTTAGGGTTAGGGATAGTCTAAGGTTTACGGTTTTTGTTAGGGTTAGTTTTAGGGGTCAGATGTTCGGTTTAGGCTTAAGGTTAGGGTTTGGGTTTGGGTTAGGGTTAGTGATAGGATTAGGGTAAGTGTTATGTTTTGGGTAAGGTTAGGGTGAGGGTCTGGGTTAGGGTTAGGGTTAGGGTTAGGGTTAATGTCGGGGTTGGGGTTGGGGTTAGGGATATGGTTAAGGTTTAGGGATTAGGGTTAGGGGTAGTTTTGGGGTTAGGGTTCGGGTTAGGATTAGGGTTAGGGTTGGGGGTTAGGGATTAGGATTAGGGTTAGTGTTAGGGTTAGGGTTAAGGTTAGGGTTAGGGTTTGGGTTAGGGTTAGGTTTAGGGTTAGGGTTAGGGTATGTGTTAGGGTTAGGGTTAGGGTTATTGTTAAGGTTAGGGT
>JAJHUQ010000033.1:3715000-3782500 GCA_035773235.1 Eospalax fontanierii
GGGTTAGGGTTAGGTTTAGGGTTTGGGTTACGGTTACGGTTAGGGTTAGGCTTAAGATTTCGGTTAGGGTTAGGGTTAGGTTTAGGGTTTGGGTTAGGGTTAGGGTTACAGTTTGGGTTAGGGTTAGGGTTAGTTTTAGGGTTTGGTTTGGGTTAGGGTTAGGGTTAGAGTTAAGATTATGGGTTGGGTTTGAGTTAGGGTTAGGGTTACGATTAGCATTTGTGTTTGGGTTATGGTTAGGGTTAGGGTGAGGTTTAGGGTCTGGGTTAGGGTTAGGGTTAGGGTTTGGCTTAAGGTTTGGCTTAGGGTTAGGGTTTGGTTTAGGGTTAGTGTTAGGGGTCGGGTTAGGGTTTAGGTTACGGTTAGGGTTAGGGTTAGGCTTAAGGTTTCGGTTAGGGTTAGGGTTAGGGTTAGGGTTTGGGTTAGGGTTAGGGTTATGGTTTGTGTTAGGGTTAGAGTTAGTTTTAGGGTTTGGTTTGGGTTAGGGTTAGGGTTAGGGTTAGGGTTAGAGTTAAGATTATGGGTTGGGTTTGAGTTAGGGTTTTGGTTAGGGTTTGGCTTAATGTTCGGCTTAGGGTTAGGGTTTGGTTTAGGGTTAGGGTTAGGAATAGTTAATGTCAGGGTTCGGGTTAGGGTTCTGGTAATGGTTATGGTTTAGGGATTAGGGTTAGGGTTAGTTTTAGGGTTAGGGTTCGGGTTAGGATTAGGGTTTGTGTTAGGGTTTTGGATTAGGATTAGGGTTAGTGTTAGGGTTAGGGTTAAGGATAGGGTTAGGGTTTGGGTTAGGGTTAGGTTTAGGGTTAGGGTTAGTGTTTGTGTTAGTGTTAGGGTTAGGGTTATTGTTAAGGTTAGGGTTCCGGTTAGGGTTAGGGTTAGGTTTAGAGATTGGGTTAGGGTTAGGCTTATGGTTAGGCTTAGGGTTTTTTTTTTGGGTTGGCGTTAGGGTTAGGGTTTGGGTTAGCGTTAGGGTTAGGGTTAGGGTTAGGGTTTGGGTTAGGTTAGGGTTTGGGTTAGTGCTAGTGTTAGCGTTTGATTTTGGGTTTGGAATAGGTTTAGGGTTAGGGTTAGGATTAGAGTTAAGGTTAGTGCTTGGGAGTGGTTTAGGATTAGGGTTAGGGTTAGGGAGAGGTTTGGGGGTGGGGGTAGGGTTAGGAGTAGCGGTTGGGTTAGGTTTAGGTCGTGGGTTAGGGTTCGAGTTAGGGTTAGGGTTCGGGGTAAGTTTAGGGTTCCGGTTAGGCTTGGGGTTAGGGCTAGGTATTGGGTTAGGTTTAGGCTTAGGGTTAGGGTTAGCGTTAGGGTTAGGGTTAGGGTTAGAGTTAAGATTAGGCGTTGGGTTTGTGCTAGGTTTAGCGTTACGGTTATGGATAGGTTTTGGGTAAGGGTTAGGGTTAGGGTTAGGGTTAAGTTTAGGGTTTGGGCTAGGGCTAGTGTTAGGGTTAGGATTAGGGTTAGGGTTTGGGTTAGGCTTAGGGTTTGGGTTAGGGTTTGGGTTTTGGTTAGGGTTAGGATTAGGCTTAGAGTTTGTGTTAGGGTTGGTGTTAGGGTTTGGTTAGGGTTAGGGTTAGGGTTAGGTTTAGGGTTAGGGTTATGATTAGTGTTAGGGTTTGTGTTTGAGTTAGGGTTAGGGTTAGGGTTAGGGCTAGTGTTAGGGTTAGGATTAGGGTTAAGGTTTGGGGTAGGCTTAGGGTTAGTTTTAGGGTTAGGGTTAGGGTTTGGGTTACGGTTACGGTTAGGGTTAGGCTTAGGGTTTCGGTTAGGGTTAGGGTTAGGTTTAGGGTTTGGGTTAGGGTTAGGGTTACAGTTTGGGTTAGGGTTAGGGTTAGTTTTAGGGTTTGGTTTCGGGTTAGGGTTAGGTTTAGGGTTAGGGTTTGGGTTAGGGTTAGGGTTAGGATTAGCGTTTGGGTTTGGGATAGGTTTAGGGTTAGGATTAGGTTTAGGGTTTGGGTTACGGTTAGGGTTAGGGTTAGGCTTAAGGTTTCGGTTAGGGTTAGGGTTAGGGTTAGGGTTTGGGTTAGGATTAGGGTTAGGATTAGCGTTTGTTTTTGTGTTAGGTTTAGGGTTAGGGTGAAGTTTAGGGTCTGGGTTAGCTTTAGGGTTCGGGTTTGGCTTAAGGTTCCGCTTAGGGTTAGGGTTTGTTTTAGGGTTAGGGTTAGGGACAGTGTAAGAGTTAGTGTTTTTGTTAGGGTTAGTTTAAGGGGTCAGATGTTCGGTTTAGGGTTAAGGTTAGGGTTTGTGTTGGGGTTAGGGTTAGTGATAGGGTTAGGGTAAGGGTTATGTTTTGGGTAATGTTAGGGTGAGGGTTTGGGTTAGGGTTAGGGTTAGGGTTAGGGTTACCGTTCGGGTTAGGGTTACGGTTATGTTTATGGGTTAAGGATTAGGGTTAGCGTTAGTTTTAGGTTTAGGGTTCGGGTTAGGATTAGAGTTAGGGTTAGCGTTAGCGTAAGGGTTTGGGTTAGGGTTAGGGTTTGGGTTACGGTTAGGGTTAGGATTAGCGTTTGGGTTTGGGATAGGGTTAGGGTTAGGGTTAGGTTTAGGGTTTGGGTTACAGTTACGGTTAGAGTTAGGCTTAAGGTTTCGGTTAAGGTTTAAGGTTACGATTAGGGTTAGGGTTAGGGGTTATGGATTAGGATTAGTGTTAGTGTTAGGGTTATGGTTAGGGTTAACGTTAGGGTTAGGGTTTGGCTTAGGGTTAGCTTTAGGATTAGGGTTAGGGTTAGGGTTAAGTTTGGGTTCCGGTTAGGGTTAGGGTTAGGTTTAGGGATTGGGTTAGGGTTAGGCTTAGGGTTAGGCTTAGGGTTTGGTTTTGGGTTGGCGTTAGGGTTAGGGTTTGGGTTAAGCTTAGAGTTACGGTTAGGCTTAGGTTTAGGCTTTGGGTTAGGTTAGGGTTTGTGTTAGTGCTAATGTTAGGGTTTGGTATTGGGTTTGGGATAGGTTTAGTGTTAGGGTTAGGGTTAGGGTTAAGTTTAGGGTTTGGGCTAGGGCTAGTGTTAGGGTTAGGATTAGGGTTAGGGTTTGGGTTAGTTTAGGATTACGGTTAGGGTTAGGATTTTGGTTAGGGTTAGGATTAGTCTTAGGGTTTGTGTTAGGGTTAGTGTTAAGGTTTGTTTTAGGGTTAGTGTTAGGTTTAGGGTTAGGGTTATGATTAGTGTTAGGGTTTGGGTTTGAGTTAGGGTTAGGGTTAGGGTTAGGGTTAGGTTTTGGCTAAGGTTTAGGGTTAGGGTTTGCGTTAGGTTTAGGTTTGATTTAGGGTTATGGTTAGGGTTTGCCTAAGGTTAGGTGTAGGGCTATGGTTTGGTTTAGGTTATGGTTAGGGTTACCGTTTGGCTTAGGGTTAAGGTTAGGGTTAGGGTTAGGTTTGGGGTTAGGTTTAATTTTTCGGTTTGTTTTAGCGTAAGGGTTAGGTTTATGGTTAGGTTTAGAGTTAAGATTAGGATTTGGGTTTGGGTTAGGATTTGTGTTTCGGGTAGGTTTAGGGTTAGGGTTAGGGTTAGTTTTAGGGTTTGGTTTGGGTTAGGGTTAGGGTTAGGGTTAGAGTTAAGATTATGGGTTGGGTTTGAGTTAGGGTTAGGGTTAGGTTTAGGGTTAGGGTTAGGATTAGCATTTGTGTTTGGGTTAGGGTTAGGGTTAGGGTGAGGTTTAGGGTCTGGGTTAGGGTTAGGGTTAGGGTTTGGCTTAAGTTTCGGGTTAGGGTTAGGGTTTGGTTTAGGGGTAGGTTTAGGGACAGTGTAAGGGTTAGTGTTATTGTTAGGGTTATTTTTAGGGGTGAGATCTTCGGGTTAGGGTTAAGGTGAGGGTGTGGGTTTGGGTTAGGGTTAGTGATAGGGTTAGGGTAAGTTTTATATTTTGGGTAAGTTTAGGGTGAGGGGTTGGATTAGGGTTAGGATTAGGGTTAGGGTTCGGGTTAGGTTTAGGGTTATGGTTATGGGTTAAGGATTAGGGTTTGGGTTAGTTTTAGGTTTAGGGTTCGGGTTAGGATTAGGGTTAGGGTTAGGGTTAGGGTTAGGGTTTCGGTTAGGGTTAGGGTTAGGATTAGCGTTTGGGTTTGGGATAGGGTTAGGGTTAGGGTTAGGTTCAGGGTTTGGGTTACGGTTACGGTTAGGGTTATGCTTAAGTTTTCGGTTAGGGTTAGGTTTAGGGTTAGGGTTTGGGTTAGGGTTAGGGTTACAGTTTGGTTTAGGGTTAGGGTTTGTTTTAGGGTTTGTTTTGGGTTAGGGTTAGGGTTAGGGTTAGAGTTAAGATTATGGGTTGGGTTTGAGTTAGGGTTAGGGTTAGGGTTAGGGTTAGGGTTTGGGTAGGGTTAGGGTTAGGATTAGCGTTTGTGTTTGGGTTAGGGTTAGGATTAGGGTGAGGTTTAGGTTCTGGGTTAGGGTTAGGGTTAGGGTTTGGCTTAAGGTTTGGCTTAGGGTTAGGGTTTGGTTTAGGGTTATGGTTAGGGGTCGGGTTAGGATTAGAGTTATGGGTTAAGGATTAGGGTTTGGATTAGTTTTAGGTTTAGGAATCGGGTTAGGATTAGGGTTAGGGTTAGGGTTAGCGTTAGGGTTTTGGTTTGGGTTAGGGTTAGGAGTAGCGTTTGGGTTTGGTATAGGTTTAGGGTTAGGGTTAGTTTTAGGATTTGGGTTACGGTTAGGGTTAGGGTTAGGCTTAAGGTTTCGGTTAGGGATAGGGTTAGGGTTAGGGTTTGGGTTAGGGTTAGGGTTAGGGTTTGTGTTAGGGTTAGGTTTAGTTTTAGGGATTGGTTTGGGTTAGGGTTACGGTTAGGGTTAGGGTTAGAGTTAAGATTATGGGTTGGGTTTGAGTTAGGGTTAGGGTTAGGGTTAGGTTTAGGGTTTGGGTTAGGGTTAGGGTTAGGATTAGCGTTTGTGTTTGTGTTAGGTTTAGGGTTAGGGTGAAGTTTAGGGTCTGGGTTAGCTTTAGGGTTCGGGTTTGGCTTAAGGTTCCGCTTAGGTTTAGGGTTTGGTTTAGGGTTAGGTTTAGGGACAGTGTAAGGGTTAGGGTTTTTGTTAGGGTTAGTTTTAGGGGTCAGATGTTCGGTTTAGGGTTAAGGTTAGGGTTTGGGTTTGGGTTAGGGTTAGTGATAGGGTTAGGGTAAGGGTTATGTTTTGGGTAAGGTTAGGGTGAGGGTTTGGGTTAGGGTTAGGGTTAGGGTTCGGGTTAGCGTTAGGGTTATGTTTATGGGTTAAGGATTAGGGATTGGGTTAGTTTTAGGTTTAGGGTTCGGTTTAGGATTAGGGTTAGGGTTAGCGTTAGGGTTAGGGTTTGTGTTAGGCTTAGGGTTTGGGTTACGGTTAGGGTTAGGATTAGCGTTTGGTTTTGGATAGGGTTAGTTTTAGGGTTAGGTTTAGGGTTTGGGTTACAATTACGGTTAGGGTTAGGCTTAAGGTTTCGGTTAGGGTTAGGGTTACGATTAGGGTTAGGGTTAGGGGTTATGGATTAGGATTAGTGTTAGTGTTAGGGTTATGGTTAGGGTTAAGGTTAGGGTTAGGGTTTGGGTTAGGGTTAGCTTTAGGGTTAGGGTTAGGGTTAGGGTTAAGGTTGGGTTCCGGTTAAGGTTACGGTTAGGTTTAGGGATTGGGTTAGGGTTAGGCTTAGGGTTAGGCTTAGGGTTTGGTGTTGGGTTGGCGTTAGGGTTAGGGTTTGGGTTAGGGTTAGGGTTACGGTTAGGCTTAGGTTTAGGGTTTGGGTTAGGTTAGGGTTTGTGTTAGTGCTAGTGTTAGGGTTTGGTTTTGGGTTTGGGATAGGTTTAATGTTAGGGTTAGAGTTAGGGTTAAGTTTAGGGTTTGGGCTAGGGCTAGTGTTAGGTTTAGGATTAGGGTTAGGGTTTGGGTTAGGCTTAGGGTTACGGTTAGGGTTAGGGTTTTGGTTAGGGTTAGGATTAGGCTTAGGGTTTGTGTTAGGGTTAGTGTTAGGGTTTGTTTTAGTGTTAGGGTTAGGTTTAGGGTTAGGGTTATGATTAGTGTTAGTGTTTGAGTTTGAGTTAGGTTAGGGTTAGTGTTAGGGTTAGGTTTAGGGTTAGGGTTTGGGTTAGGTTTAGGTTTGATTTAGGGTTAGGGTTAGGGTTTGCCTAAGGTTAGGTTTACGGCTAGGGTTTTGTTTAGGTTATGGTTAGGGTTACCGTTTGGCTTAGGGTTAGGGTTAGGGTTAGGGTTAGGGTTAGGGTTAGGGTTAAGGTTTAGGTTTGTTTTAGCGTAAGGGTTAGGTTTATGGTTAGGTTTAGAGTTAAGATTAGGATTTGGGTTTGGGTTAGGGTTTGTGTTTCGGGTAGGGTTCGGGTTAGGGTTAGGGTTAGGTTTAGGGTTTGGGTTAGGGTTAGGGTTACGGTTAGGTTTAGGGTTAGAGTTAGGATTAGGATTAGCGTTTGAGTTTAGGATAGGGTTATGGATAGGGTTCGGTTTAGGGTTTGGGTTACGGTTAGGGTTAGGGTTAGGCTTAAATTTTCGGTTAGGGTTAGGGTTAGGGTTAGAGTTAAGACTATGGGTTGTGTTTGAGTTAGGGTTAGGGTTAGGGTTAGGGTTAGGGTTAGAGTTAGGGTTAGGTTTAGGATTAGCGTTTGTGTTTGGGTTAGGGTTAGGGTTAGGGTGAGGTTTAGGGTCTGGGTTAGGGTTAGGGTTAGGGTTTGGCTTAAGGTTCGGCTCAGGGTTAGGGTTTGGTTTAGGGTTAGGTTTAGGGATAGTGTAAGGGTTCGGGTTTTTGTTAGGGTTACTTTTAGGGGTCAGATGTTCGGTTTAGGGTTAAGGTTAGGGTTTGGGTTTGGGTTAGGGTTAGTGATAGTGTTAGGGTAAGGGTTATGTTTTGAGTAAGGTTAGGGTGTGGGTTTGGGTTAGGGTAAGGGTTAGGGTTAGGGTTCGGGTTAGGGTTAGGGTTACAGTTTGGGTTAGGGTTAGGATTAGTTTTAGGGTTTGATTTGGGTTACGGTTAGGGTTAGGGTTTGGGTTACGGTTAGGGTTAGAATTAGCGTTTGTGTTTTGGTTAGGGTTAGGGTTATGGTTATGGGTTAAGGATTAGGGTTTGGGTTAGTTTTAGATTTATTGTTCGGGATAGGATTAGGGTTAGGGTTAGGGTTAGGGTTAGGGTTTGGGTTAGGGTTAGGGTTAGGGTTAGGATTAGCGTTTGGGTTTGGGATAGGTTTAGGGTTAGGGTTAGGTTTAGGGTTTGGGTTACGGTTAGGGTTAGGGTTAGGCTTAAGTTTTCGGTTAGGGTTAGGGTTAGGGTGTGGGTTAGGGTTAGGGTTAGGATTAGCGTTTGTGTTTGTGTTAGGTTTAGGGTTAGAGTGAGGTTTAGGGTCTGGTTTAGCTTTAGGGTTCGGGTTTGGCTTAAGGTTCGGCTTAGGGTTAGGGTTTTTTTAGGGTTAGGGTTAGGGACAGTGTAAGGGTTAGTGTTTTTGTTAGGTTTAGTTTTAGGTGTCAGATCTTCGGTTTAGAGTAAAGGTTAGGGTTTGGGTTTGGGATAGCGTTAGTGATAGGGTTACGGTAAGGGTTATGTTTTGGGTAAGGTTAGGGTGAGAGTTTGGGTTAGGGCTAGGGTTAGGGTTAGTGTTAGGGTTCGGGTTAGGGTTAGGGTTATGGTTATGGGTTAAGGATTAGGGTTTGGGTTAGTTTTAGGTTTGGGGTTCGGGTTAGGATTAAGGTTAGGGTTAGCGTTAGGGTTAGCTTTTGGGTTAGGGTTAGGGTTTGGGTTAGTGTTAGTGTTAGGATTAGCGTTTGGGTGTGGGATAGGGTTAGGGTTAGGGTTAGGTTTAGGGTTTGGGTTACGGTTACGGTTAGGGTTAGGCTTAAGGTTTCGGTTAGGGTTAGGGTTAGGTTTAGGGTTTGGGTTAGGGTTAGGGTTACAGTTTGGGTTAGGGTTAGGGTTAGTTTTAGGGTTTGGTTTGGGTTAGGGTTAGGGTTAGAGTTAAGATTATGGGTTGGGTTTGAGTTAGGGTTAGGGTTAGGATTAGCATTTGTGTTTGGGTTAGGGTTAGGGTTAGGGTGAGGTTTGGGGTCTGGGTTAGGGTTAGGGTTAGGGTTTGGCTTAAGGTTTGGCTTAGGGTTAGGGTTTGGTTTAGGGTTAGTGTTAGGGGTCGGGTTAGGATTTAGGTTACGGTTAGGGTTAGGGTTAGGGTTAGGGTTAGGGTTAGGGTTAGGGTTTGGCTTAGGGTTAGGGTTATGGTTTGTGTTAGGGTTAGAGTTAGTTTTAGGGTTTGGTTTGGGTTAGGGTTAGGGTTAGGGTTAGAGTTAAGATTATGGGTTGGGTTTGAGTTAGGGTTAGGGTTAGGGTTTGGTTTAGGTTTAGGGTTAGGGTTAGGATTAGCTTTTATGCTTGTGTTAGTTTTAGGGTTATGGTGAGGTTTAGTTTCTGGGTTAGGGTTAGGGTTAGGGTTTGGCTTAATGTTCGGCTTAGGGTTAGGGTTTGGTTTAGGGTTAGGGTTACGGATAGTCTAAGGGTTACGGTTTTTGTTAGGGTTAGTTTTAGGGGTCAGATGTTCGGTTTAGGGTTAAGGTTAGGGTTTGGGTTTGGGTTAGGGTTAGTGATAGGATTAGGGTAAGTGTTATGTTTTGGGTAAGGTTAGGGTGAGGGTTTGGGTTAGGATTAGGGTTAGGGTTAGGGTTAGGGTTAGGGTTAGGGTTAATGTCAGGGTTCGGGTTAGGGTTAGGGTTATGGTTATGGTTTAGGGATTAGGGTTAGGGTTAGTTTTAGGGTTAGGGTTCGGGTTAGGATTAGGGTTAGGGTTAGGGGTTTGGGATTAGGATTAGGGTTAGTGTTAGGGTTAGGGTTAAGGTTAGGGTTAGGGTTTGGGTTAGGGTTAGGTTAGGGTTAGGGTTAGGGTATGTGTTAGGGTTAGGGTTAGGGTTATTGTTAAGGGTAGGGTTCCGGTTAGGGTTAGGGCTAGGTTTAGTGATTGGGTTAGGGTTAGGCTTATGGTTAGGCTTAGGGTCAGGTTTTGGGTTGGCGTTAGGGTTAGGGTTTGGGTTAGCGTTAGGGTTAGGGTTAGGGTTAGGGTTTAGGGTTAGTGTTAGGGTTTGGGTTAGTGCTAGTGTTAGGGTTTGATTTTGGGTTTGGGATAGGTTTAGGGTTAGGGTTAGGATTAGAGTTAAGGTTAGTGCTTGGGATTGGTTTAGGGTTAGGGTTAGGGTTAGGGATAGGTTTTGGGTTAGGGTTAGGGTTAGGATTAGCGTTTGGGTTAGGTTTAGGTTTTGGGTTAGGGTTCGAGTTAGGGTTAGGGTTAGGGGTAAGTTTAGGGTTCCGGTTAGGCTTGGGGTTAGGGTTAGGTATTGGGTTAGGTTTAGGCTTAGGGTTAGGGTTAGCGTTAGGGTTAGGGTTAGGGTTAGAGTTAAGATTAGGGGTTGGGTTTGTGTTAGGGATAGCGTTACGGTTATGGATAGGTTTTGGGTAAGGGTTAGGGTTAGGGTTAGGGTTAAGTTTAGGGTTTGGGCTAGGGCTAGTGTTAGGGTTAGGATTAGGGTTAGGGTTTGGGTTAGGCTTAGGGTTTGGGTTAGGGTTAGGATTTTGGTTAGGGTTAGGATTAGCTTTAGGGTTTGTGTTAGGGTTAGTGTTAGGGTTTGGTTAGGGTTAGGGTTAGGGTTAGGTTTAGGGTTAGGGTTATGATTAGTGTTAGGGTTTGGGTTTGAGTTAGCTTTAGGGTTATGGGTTAAGGATTAGGGTTTGGGTTAGTTTTAGGTTTAGGGTTCGGGTTAGGGTTAGGGTTAGTGTTAGGAATAGGGTTAGGCTTAGCTTTAGGGTTAGGGTTTGGTTTAGGGTTTGGGTTAGGGTTATGTTTAGGTTTTGGGTTAGGGTTCGGGTTAGTGTTAGGGTCAGGTTTTGGGTTAGGTTTAGAGTTAGGGTTAGCGTTAGGGTTTGGTTTAGGGTTAGGGTCAGGGTTTGGTTTAGGGTTAGGGTCAGGGTTATGTTTAGTTTTTGGGTTAGGGTTCGGATTAGTGTTAGGGTCAGGTTTTGGGTTAGGTTTAGAGTTAGGGTTAGGGTTAGGGTTTGGTTTAGGGTTAGGGTCAGGGTTTGGTTTAGGGTTAGGGTCAGGGTTTTGGTTTCAGTTAGTTTTAGGGTTAGAGTTAGGGTTAGGGTTAGTGTTAGGGTTAGTGTTAAGTTTTGGGTTTGTGTTAGGGTTATGGATAGGGTTAGGGTTAGGTTTAGGGTTACGATTAGGGTTAGGTTTAGGGTTTGGGTTTCGGTTAGGTTTAGGGTTAGGGTTAGTGTTAGGGTTTAGGGTTAAGGTTAGGGTTAGGGTTAGGGTTAGGGTGTGGGTTAGGGTTAGTGTTAGGTTTAGGATTAGGATTAGGGTTAGTGTTAGGTTTAGGGTTAGGGTTAGGGTTAGGGTTTGGGTTTGGGTTAGCGTTAGGTTTAGGATTAGGATTAGCGTTAGGTTAGGGTTCGGGTTAGGGTTAGGGTTAGGGTTAGGGTTAGGATTAGGGTTAGTGTTATGGTTAGTGTTATGTTTTGGGTTTGGGTTAGGGTTAGGGTTAGGGTTAGGGTTAGGGTTAGGGTTAGGGTTAGGGTTACGGTTAGCGTTTGAGTTTGAGTTACGTTTAGGGTTAGCATTAGGGTTAAGTTTAGGGTTATGGTTTGGGTTAGTGTTAGGGTTAGGGTTAGGGTTTGGGTTAGGGTTAGGGTTTGGGTTAGGGTTAGGATTAGGGTTATGGTAAGGGTTTGGTTTAGGGATAAGTTTAGCGTTAAGTTTAGGTTTTGCGTTAGGTTTAGGATTAGGGTTAGGGTTTGTGTTCGGGTTAGTGTTAGGATTATGGTTAGGGTTTGAGTTAGGTTAAAGGTTAGTGTTAGGGTTAGGGCTAGTTTTAGGCTTACGGTTATGGTTAGGTTTAGGTTTTGGGTTAGGTTTAGGGTTAGGGTAAGGCTTTCGGTTCGGGTTATAGTTAGCGTTATGGTTACTGTTTGAGTTAGGTTTAGGTTATAGTTAGGGTTAGGGTTTGGGTTAGGGTTAGGGTTACGGTTAGCGTTTGAGTTTGAGTTACGTTTAGGGTTAGCATTAGGGTTAAGTTTAGGGTTATGGTTTGGGTTAGTGTTAGGGTTAGGGTTAGGGTTTGGGGTACGGTTAGGGTTTGGGTTAGGGTTAAGGTTAGTGTTAGGGTTAGTGTTTGGGTTAGGGTCAGGGTTAGTTTTTGGGTTAGGGTTAGGGTTAGGATTAGGGTTAGGGATAGGTTTAGGGTTAGGGTTTGGGTTAGGTTTAGGGTTAGGTTTAAGGTTTGAGTTAGGGTTAGGGTTAGGGTTAGGGTTAGGGCTTAGGTAACGGTTAGGGTTAGGGTTAGGGGTTGCGTTTGGTTTAGGTTTAGGTTTAGGGTTAGGGTTAGGTTAGGGTTTAGGGTTAGTGTTAGGTTTAGGGTTTGGGTTAGGGGTTGGATTAGGGATAGGATTAGGGTTAGGATTAGTGTTAGGTTTAGGGTTTCGTTTAGTGTTAGGGTTAGGGTTAGGTTTAGGTTTTCGGTTAGTTTAAGGGTTAGGGTTAGGGTTTGGTTTAGGGTTAGGGTTAGGGTTAGGTTTAGATTTTTGGTTAGGTTTAGGGTTAGGGTTAGGATTTGGGTTCGGGTTAGGGTTAGGGTTAGCGTGAGGGTTAGGGTTAGGGTTACGGTTAGGGTTTAGGATTTTTGTTAGGGTTATTGTTTGGGTTAAGGTTAGGGTTAGGGTTAGGGTTAGGAATAGGGTTAGGGTTAGCTTTAGGGTTAGGGTTTGGTTTACGGTTTGGATTAGGGTTATGTTTAGGTTTTGGGTTAGGGTTCGGGTTAGTTTTAGGGTCAGGTTTTGGGTTAGGTTTAGAGTTAGGGTTAGGGTCAGGGTTTGGGTTTCGGTTAGGGTTAGGCTTAGAGTTAGGGTTAGGGTTAGTGTTAGGGTGAGTGTTAGGTTTTGGGTTTGTGTTAGGGTTATGGATAGGGTTAGGGTTAGGGTTAGGGTTACGATTAGGGTTAGGTTTAGGTTTGGGTTTCGGTTAGGTTTAGGGTTAGGGTTATGGTTAGTGTTAGGGTTTAGGGTTAAGGTTAGTGTTAGGGTTAGGGTTAGGGTGTGGTTTAGGGTTAGTGTTAGGTTTAGGATTAGGATAAGGGTTAGTGTTAGGTTCAGGGTTAGTGTTAGGTTTAGGGTTTGGGTTCGGGTTAGTGTTAGGGTTAGGATTAGGATTAGGGTTAGTTTAGGTTTCGGGTTAGGGTTAGGGTTAGGGTTAGGATTAGAGTTAGGGTTAGCGTTTTGGTTTGGCTTAGGTTACGGTTAGGGTTTGGGTTAGTATTAGGGTTAGGGTTAGTGTTAGGGTTAGGGTTTGGGTTAGGATTAGGGTTAGGGTTAGGTATAGGTTTTGGGTTAGGTTTAATGTAAGGGTTAGGGTTTGGGTTAGGGTTAGGGTTAGGGTTAGGGTTAGGGTTAGGATTAGCGTTTGGGTTTGGGATAGGTTTAGGGTTAGGGTTAGGTTTAGGGTTTGGGTTACGGTTAGGGTTAGGGTTACGCTTAAGGTATCGGATAGGGTTAGTGTTTGGGTTAGGGTTAGGGTTAGGGTTAGGGTTAGGTTTAGGATTTGACTTGGGTTAGTGTTAGGGTTAGAGTTAGTGTTAAGTTTAGGGTTTAGGTTAGGGTTAGGGTTAGGGTTAGGATTAGGGTTAGGGTTAGGGTTAGGATTAGAGTTAGGGTTAGAGTTTTGGTTTGGGTTAGGTTTAGGGTTAGGGTTTTGGGTAGTGTTAGGGTTAAGGTTAGTGTTAGGGTTAGGGTTTGGTTTAGGGTTAGGGTTAGTATTATGGTTACGATTAGGGTTAAGTTTAGGGTTTGTGTTTGCGTTAGGTTTAGGGTTAGGATTAGGGTTAGGGTTAGGGTTTAGGGTTAGTATTTGGGTTAGGTTTAGGGTTAGGATTAGTGTTAGGTTTAGGATTAGGGTTAGGGTTAGGGTTAGGGTTAGAAATAGGGTTAGGGTTAGGGTTAGGGTTAGGGTTAGGGTTAGGGTTAGGGTTAGGTTTTGGGTTAGGGTTCGGGTTAGGTTAAGGGTCAGGTTTTGGGTTAGGTTTAGAGTTAGGTTTAGGGTTAGGGTTTGGTTTAGGGTTAGGGTCAGGGTTTGGGTTTCGGTTAGGGTTAGGGTTAGAGTTAGGGTTAGGGTTAGTGTTAGGGTTAGTGTTAGGTTTTGGGTTTGGGTTAGGGTTATGGATAGGGTTAGGATTAGAATTAGGGTTACGATTAGGGTTTGGGTTTCGGTTAGGTTTAGGGTTAGGGTTACAGTTAGTGTTAGGGTTTAGGATTAAGTTTAGTGTTAGGGTTAGGGTTAGGGTGTGGGTTAGGGTTAGTGTTAGGTTTAGGATTAGGATTAGTTTTAGTGTTAGGGTTAGGGTTTGGGTTCGGGTTAGCGTTAGGGTTAGGATTAGGATTAGGGTTAGGTTAGGGGTCAGGTTACTGTTAGGGTTAGGTTTAGGGTTAGGTTTAGGGTTAGGGTTCGGGTTAGGCTTAGGGTTCGGGTTAGGATTAGGGTTAGGGTTAGGGTTAAGATTAGAGTTAGGGTTAGGGTTTTGGTTTGGGTTAGGGTTAGGATTAGGTTTAGGCTTAGGGTTAGGGTTAGGGTTAGGGTTAGGGTTTAGAGTTAGGTTAAGGGTTAGTGTTAGCGTTAGGGGTAGTTTTTGGCTTACGGTTAGGGTTAGGTTTAGGTTTTGGGTTAGGTTTAGGGTTAGGGTAAGGTTTTGGGTTCGGGTTATAGTTATGGTTATGGTTACTGTTTGAGTTAGGTTTAGGTTATGGTTAGGGTTAGGGTTTGGGTTAGGGTTAGGGTTACGGTTAGCATTTGAGTTTGAGTTAAGTTTAGGGTTAGCATTAGGGTTAAGTTTAGGGTTATGGTTTGGGTTAGTGTTAGGGTTAGGGTTAGGGTTTGGGTTAGGGTTAGGGTTTGGGTTAGGGTTAGGGTTAGTGTTAGGGTTAGGGTTTGGGTTAGGGTCAGGGTTAGTTTTTGGGTTAGGGTTAGGGTTAGGATTAGGGTTAGGGATAGGTTTAGGGTTAGGGTTTGGGTTAGGGTTAGGGTTAGGTTTAGGGTTTGAGTTAGGGTTAGGGTTAGGGTTAGGGCTTGGGTAACGGTTAGGGTTAGGGTTAGGGGTTGCGTTTGGTTTAGGTTTAGGTTTAGGGTTAGGGTCTACGTTAGGGTTTAGGGTTAGTGTTAGGTTTAGGGTTTGGGTTAGGGGTTGGATTAGGGTTAGGATTAGGGTTAGGATTAGTGTTAGGTTTAGGGTTTCGTTTAGTGTTAGGGTTAGGGTTAGGTTTAGGTTTTCGGTTAGTTTAAGGGTTAGGGTTAGGGTTTGGTTTAGGGTTAGGGTTAGGGTTAGGTTTAGATTATTGGTTAGGTTTAGGGTTAGGGTTAGTATTTGGGTTCGGGTTAGGGTTAGGGTTAGCGTGAGGGTTAGGGTTAGGGTTACGGTTAGGGTTTAGGGTTTTTGTTAGGGTTATTGTTTGGGTTAAGGTTAGGGTTAGGGTTAGGCTTAGGAATAGGGTTAGGGTTAGCTTTAGGGTTAGGGTTTGGTTTAGGGTTTGGGTTAGGGTTATGTTTAGGTTTTGGGTTAGGGTTCGGGTTAGTTTTAGGGTCAGGTTTTGGGTTAGGTTTAGAGTTAGGGTTCGGGTTAGGGTTAGGGTTAGGGTTAGGGTTAGGGTTAGGGTTAGGGTTTGAGTTTGAGTTAGGTTTAGGGTTAGCATTAGGGTTAAGTTTAGGGTTAGGGTTATGGTTTAGGTTAGGGTTAGGGTTTGGGTTAGGGTTAGGGTTAGGTTTAGGATTTGATTTGGGTTAGTGTTAGGGTTAGAGTTAGTGTTAAGTTTAGGGTTTGGGTTAGGGTTAGGGTTAGGGTTAGGATTAGGGTTAGGGTTAGGGTTAGGATTAGAGTTAGGGTTAGAGTTTTGGTTTGGGTTAGTTTTAGGGTTAGGGTTTGGGGTAGTGTTAGGTTTAGGGTTAGTGTTAGGGTTAGGGTTTGGGTTAGGGTTAGGGTTAGTATTATGGTTACGATTAGGGTTAAGTTTAGGGTTTGTGTTTGCGTTAGGTTTAGGGTTAGGATTAGGGTGAGGGTTAGGGTTTAGGGTTAGGATTTTGTTAGGTTTAGGGTTAGGATTAGTGTTAGGTTTAGGATTAGGGTTAGGGTTAGGGTTAGGGTTAGGGTTAGGGTTAGAAATAGGGTTAGGGTTAGGGTTAGGGTTAGGTTTTGGGTTAGGGTTCGGGTTAGGGTAAGGGTCAGGTTTTGGGTTAGGTTTAGAGTTAGGTTTAGGGTTATTGTTTGGTTTAGGGTTAGGGTCAGGGTTTGGGTTTCGGTTAGGGTTAGGGTTAGAGTTAGGGTTAGGGTTAGTGTTAGGGTTAGTGTTAGGTTTTGGGTTTGGGTTAGGGTTATGGATAGGGTTAGGATTAGAGTTAGGGTTACGATTAGGGTTTGGGTTTCGGTTAGGTTTAGGGTTAGGGTTACAGTTAGTGTTAGGGTTTAGGGTTAAGTTTAGTGTTAGGGTTAGGGTTAGGGTGTGGGTTAGGGTTAGTGTTAGGTTTAGGATTAGGATTAGTTTTAGTGTTAGGGTTAGGGTTTGGGTTCGGGTTAGCGTTAGGGTTAGGATTAGGATTAGGGTTAGGTTAGGGTTCATGTTACTGTTAGGGTTAGGTTTAGGGTTAGGTTTAGGGTTAGGGTTCGGGTTAGGCTTAGGGTTCGGGTTAGGATTAGGGTTAGGGTTAGGGTTAAGATTAGAGTTAGGGTTAGGGTTTTGGTTTGGGTTAGGGTTAGGATTAGGTTTAGGCTTAGGGTTAGGGTTAGGGTTAGGGTTAGGGTTTAGAGTTAGGTTAAGGGTTAGTGTTAGCGTTAGGGTTAGTTTTTGGCTTACGGTTAGGGTTAGGTTTAGGTTTTGGGTTAGGTTTAGGGTTAGGGTAAGCTTTTGGGTTCGGGTTATAGTTATGGTTATGGTTACTGTTTGAGTTAGTTTTAGGTTATGGTTAGGGTTAGGGTTTGGGTTAGGTTTAGGGTTACGGTTAGCATTTGAGTTTGAGTTACGTTTAGGGTTAGCATTAGGGTTAAGTTTAGGGTTATGGTTTGGGTTAGTGTTAGGGTTAGGGTTAGGGTTTGGGTTAGGGTTAGGGTTAGGGTTTGGGTTAGGGTTAGGGTTAGTGTTAGGGTTAGGGTTTGGGTTAGGGTCAGGGTTAGTTTTTGGGTTAGGGTTAGGGTTAGGATTAGGGTTAGGGATAGGTTTAGGGTTAGGGTTTGGGTTAGGGTTAGGGTTAGGGTTAGGTTTAGGGTTTGAGTTAGGGTTAGGGTTAGGGTTAGGGCTTGGGTAACGGTTAGGGTTAGGGTTAGGGGTTGCATTTGGTTTAGGTTTAGGTTTAGGGTTAGGGTTAGGTTAGGGTTTAGGGTTAGTGTTAGGTTTAGGGTTTGGGTTAGGGGTTGGATTAGGGTTAGGATTAGGGTTAGGATTAGTGTTAGGTTTAGGTTTTCGTTTAGTGTTAGGGTTAGGGTTAGGTTTAGGTTTTCGGTTAGTTTAAGGGTTAGGGTTAGGGTTTGGTTTAGGGTTAGGGTTAGGGTTAGGTTTAGATTTTTGGTTAGGTTTAGGGTTAGGGTTAGGATTTGGGTTCGGGTTAGGGTTAGGGTTAGCGTGAGGGTTAGGGTTATGGTTACGGTTAGGGTTTAGGGTTTTTGTTAGGGTTATTGATTGGGTTAAGGTTAGGGTTAGGGTTAAGTTTAGGAATAGGGTTAGGGTTAGCTTTAGGGTTAGGGTTTGGTTTAGGGTTTGGGTTAGGGTTATGTTTAGGTTTTGGGTTAGGGTTCGGGTTAGTTTTAGGGTCAGGTTTTGGGTTAGGTTTAGAGTTAGGGTTAGGGTTAGGGTTTGGTTTAGGGTTAGGGTCAGGGTTTGGGTTTCGGTTAGGGTTAGGCTTAGAGTTAGGGTTAGGGTTAGTGTTAGGGTGAGTGTTAGGTTTTGGGTTTGTGTTAGGGTTATGGATAGGGTTAGGGTTAGGGTTAGGGTTACGATTTGGGTTAGGTTTAGGTTTGGGTTTCGGTTAGGTTTAGGGTTAGGGTTATGGTTAGTGTTAGGGTTTAGGGTTAAGGTTAGTGTTAGGGTTAGGGTTAGGGTGTGGGTTAGGGTTAGTGTTAGGTTTAGGATTAGGATAAGGGTTAGTGTTAGGTTTAGGGTTAATGTTAGGTTTAGGGTTTGGGTTCGGGTTAGCGTTAGGGTTAGGATTAGGATTAGGGTTAGGTTAGGTTTCGGGTTTGGGTTAGGGTTAGGGTTAGGGTTAGGGTTAGGATTAGGGTTAGGGTTAGGGTTAGGATTAGAGTTAGGGTTAGGGTTTTGGTTTGGCTTAGGGTTACGGTTAGGGTTTGGGTTAGTATTAGGGTTAGGGTTAGTGTTAGGGTTAGGGTTTGGGTTAGGATTAGGGTTAGGGTTAGGTATAGGTTTTGGGTTAGGTTTAATGTAAGGGTTGGGGTTTGGGTTAGGGTTAGGTTTAGGGTTAGGGTTAGGGTTTGAGTTTGAGTTAGGTTTAGGGATAACATTAGGGTTTAGTTTAGGGTTAGGGTTATGGTTAAGTTAGGGTTAGGGTTTGGGTTAGGGTTAGGGTTAGGTTTAGGATTTGATTTGGGTTAGTGTAGTGTTAGAGTTAGTGTTAAGTTTAGGGTTTGGGTTAGGGTTAGGATTAGGGTTAGGGTTAGGGTTAGGATTAGGGTTAGGGTTAGGGTTAGGATTCGAGTTAGGTTTAGAGTTTTGGTTTGGGTTAGGGTTAGGGTTAGGGTTTGAGGTAGTGTTAGGGTTAGGGTTAGGGTTTGGGTTAGGGTTAGGGTTAGTATTATGGTTACGATTAGGGTTAAGTTTAGGGTTTGTGTTTGCGTTAGGGTTAGGGTTAGGATTAGGGTTAGGGTTAGGGTTTAGGGTTAGGATTTGGGTTAGGTTTAGGGTTAGGATTAGTGTTAGGTTTAGGATTAGGGTTAGGGTTAGGGTTAGGGTTAGGGTTAGAAATAGGGTTAGGGTTAGGGTTAGGGTTAGGTTTTGGGTTAGGGTTCGGGTTAGGGTAATGGTCAGGTTTTGGGTTAGGTTTAGAGTTAGGTTTAGGGTTAGGGTTAGGGTTAGGGCTTGGGTTACGGTTAGGGTTAGGGTTAGGGTTAGGGTTTGGGTTTGGGTATGGGTTAGGGTTACCGTTAACGTTTGAGTTTGAGTTAGGTTTAGGGTTAGCATTAGGGTTAAGGTTAGGGTTATGGTTTGGGTTAGTGTTAGGGTTAGGGTTAGGGTTAGGGTTTGGGTTAGGATTAGGGTTTGGGTTAGTGTTAGGGTTAGGGTTAGGGTTTGGGTTAGGGTCAGCGTTAGTTTTTGGGTTAGGGTTAGGATTAGGGTTAGGGATAGGTTTAGGGTTAGGGTTTGGGTTAGGGTTAGGGTTAGGTTTAGGGTTTGGGTTAGGGTTAGGGTTAGGGTTAGGGTTAGGGCTTGGGTTACGTTTAGGGTTAGGGTTAGGGTTTGGGTTTGGGTATGGGTTAGGGTTAGGGTTAAAGTTACTGTTAGGGTTATGGTTTGGGTTTGGGTAAGGGTTAGGTTTAGGTTTAGGGTTAGGGTTAGGATTTGGTTTTGGGTTAAGGTTAGGATTAGGGATAGGATTAGGGTTAGGGTTAGGGTTAGGAATAGGGTTAGGTTTAGGGTTTGGGTTAGGGTTAGGATTAGGGTTAGGATTAGGGTTAGGGTTAGTGTTAGGATTAGAGTTAGAGTTAGGGTTTTGGTTAGGGTTAGGGATAGGGTTTGGGTTAGTGTTAGGGTTAGGGTTAGTGTTAGGGTTAGGGTTTTGGTTAGGGATAGGGTTAGTATTAGGGTTACGATTAGGGTTAAGTTTAGGGTTTGTGTTTGGTTTAGGTTTAGGTTTAGGGTTAGGGTTAGGTTAGGGTTTAGGCTTATTGTTAGGTTTAGGGTTTGGGTTAGGGTTAGGGTTTGGGTTAGGGTTAGGGTTAGTATTAGGGTTACGATTAGGGTTAAGTTTAGGGTTTGTGTTTGCATTAGGTTAAGGGTTAGGATTAGGGTTAGGGTTAGGGTTAGGATTAGGGTTAGGGTTAGGGTTAGGATTAGAGTTAGGGTTAGGGTTTTGGTTTGGCTTAGGGTTACGGTTAGGCTTTGGGTTAGTATTAGGGTTAGGGTTAGTGTTAGGGTTAGGGTTTGGGTTAGGATTAGGGTTAGGGTTAGGTATAGGTTTTGGGTTAGGTTTAATGTAAGGGTTGGGGTTTGGGTTAGGGTTAGGTTTAGGGTTAGGGTTAGGGTTTGAGTTTGAGTTAGGTTTAGGGATAACATTAGGGTTTAGTTTAGGGTTAGGGTTATGGTTTAGGTTAGGGTTAGGGTTTGGGTTAGGGTTAGGGTTAGGTTTAGGATTTGATTTGGGTTAGTGTAGTGTTAGAGTTAGTGTTAAGTTTAGGGTTTGGGTTAGGGTTAGGATTAGGGTTAGGGTTAGGGTTAGGATTAGGGTTAGGGTTAGGGTTAGGATTCGAGTTAGGTTTAGAGTTTTGGTTTGGGTTAGGGTTAGGGTTAGGGTTTGAGGTAGTGTTAGGGTTAGGGTTAGGGTTTGGGTTAGGGTTAGGGTTAGTATTATGGTTACGATTAGGGTTAAGTTTAGGGTTTGTGTTTGCGTTAGGGTTAGGGTTAGGATTAGGGTTAGGGTTAGGGTTTAGGGTTAGGATTTGGGTTAGGTTTAGGGTTAGGATTAGTGTTAGGTTTAGGATTAGGGTTAGGGTTAGGGTTAGGGTTAGAAATAGGGTTAGGGTTAGGGTTAGGGTTAGGTTTTGGGTTAGGGTTCGGGTTAGGGTAATGGTCAGGTTTTGGGTTAGGTTTAGAGTTAGGTTTAGGGTTAGGGTTAGGGTTAGGGCTTGGGTTACGGTTAGGGTTAGGGTTAGGGTTAGGGTTTGGGTTTGGGTATGGGTTTGGGTTACCGTTAACGTTTGAGTTTGAGTTAGGTTTAGGGTTAGCATTAGGGTTAAGGTTAGGGTTATGGTTTGGGTTAGTGTTAGGGTTAGGGTTAGGGTTAGGGTTTGGGTTAGGATTAGGGTTTGGGTTAGTGTTAGGGTTAGGGTTAGGGTTTGGGTTAGGGTCAGCGTTAGTTTTTGGGTTAGGGTTAGGATTAGGGTTAGGGATAGGTTTAGGGTTAGGGTTTGGGTTAGGGTTAGGGTTAGGTTTAGGGTTTGAGTTAGGGTTAGGGTTAGGGTTAGGGTTAGGGCTTGGGTTACGTTTAGGGTTAGGGTTAGGTTTTGGGTTTGGGTATGGGTTAGGGTTAGGGTTAAAGTTACTGTTAGGGTTATGGTTTGGGTTTGGGTAAGGGTTAGGTTTAGGTTTAGGGTTAGGGTTAGGATTTGGTTTTGGGTTAAGGTTAGGATTAGGGATAGGATTAGGGTTAGGGTTAGGGTTAGGATTAGGGTTAGGATTAGGGTTAGGGTTAGTGTTAGGATTAGAGTTAGAGTTAGGGTTTTGGTTAGGGTTAGGGATAGGGTTTGGGTTAGTGTTAGGGTTAGGGTTAGTGTTAGGGTTAGGGTTTTGGTTAGGGATAGGTTTAGTATTAGGGTTACGATTAGGGTTAAGTTTAGGGTTTGTGTTTGGTTTAGGTTTAGGTTTAGGGTTAGGGTTAGGTTAGGGTTTAGGGTTATTGTTAGGTTTAGGGTTTGGGTTAGGGTTAGGGTTTGGGTTAGGGTTAGGGTTAGTATTAGGGTTACGATTAGGGTTAAGTTTAGGGCTTGTGTTTGCGTTAGGTTAAGGGTTAGGATTAGGGTTAGGGTTAGGGTTTAGGGTTAGGATTTGGGTTAGGTTTAGGGTTAGGATTAGTGTTAGGTTTAGGGTTAGCGTTAGGTTTCGGGTTAGGGTTAGAAATAGGGTTAGGGTTAGGGTTAGGGTTATGGTTAGGTTTTGGGTTCGGGTTCAGGTTAGGGTAAGGGTCAGGTTTTGGGTTAGGTTTAGAGTTAGGTTTAGGGTTAGGGTTTGGTTTAGGGTTAGGGTCAGGGTTTGGATTTCGGTTAGGGTTAGGGTTAGACTTAGGGTTAGGGTTAGTGTTAGGGTTAGTGTTAGGTTTTGGGTTTGGGTTAGGGTTATGGATAGGGTTAGGGTTAGAGTTAGGGTTACGATTAGGGTTAGGTTTAGGGTTTGGGTTTCTGTTAGGTTTAGGGTTAGGGTTAGAGTTAGTGTTAGGGTTTAGGGTTAAGGTTAGTGTTAGGGTTAGGGTTAGGGTATGGGTTAGGGTTAGTGTTAGGTTTAGGATTAGGATTAGTTTTAGTGTTAGGGTTAGGGTTAGGGTTAGGGTTTGGGTTCGGGTTAGCGTTAGGGTTAGGATTAGGATTAGGGTTAGGTTAGGGTTCAGATTAGGGTTAGGGTTAGGGTTAGGGTTAAGGTTAGGGTTAGGGTTAGGGTTTAGAGTTAGGTTAAGTGTTAGTGTTAGCGTTAGGGTTAGTTTTTGGCTTACGGTTAGGGTTAGGTTTAGGTTTTGGGTTAGGTTTAGGGTTAGGGTAAGGGTTAGGGTAAGGGTTATAGTTATGGTTATGGTTACTGTTTGAGTTAGGTTTAGGTTATGGTTAGGGTTAGGGTTTGGGTTAGGGTTAGGGTTACGGTTAGTGTTTGTGTTTTAGTTAGGTTTAGGGTTAGAGTTAGGGTTAAGGTTAGGGTTATGGTTTGGGTTAGTGTTGGGGTTAGGGTTAGGGTTAGGGTTTGAGTTAGGTTTAGGTTATGGTTAGGGTTAGGGTTTGGGTTAGGGTTAGGGTTACGGTTAGGGTTAGGGTTAGGGTTTGGGTTAGGGTCAGCGTTAGTTTTTGGGTTAGGGTTAGGGTTAGGATTAGGGTTAGGTTTAGGTTTAGGGTTAGGGTTTGGGTTAGGGTTAGGGTTAGGGTTAGGGTTAGGGTTAGGGTTAGGGTTAGGGTTAGGGTTAGGGCTTGGGTTACGGTTAGGGTTAGGGTTAGGGGTTGGATTTGGGTTAGGGTTAGGGTTAGGGTGAGGATTAGGGTTAGGGTTAGGGTTAAGATTAGGGTTAGCTTTAGGGTTTGGGTTAGTGTTAGGGATTGGGTTAGGGTTAGGGTTTGGGTTTGGGTTAGGGTTAGGATTAGGATTAGGGTTAGGGTTAGGGTTAGGATTTGGGTTATGTTTACCGTTAGGATTAGTGTTAGGTTTAGGGTTATAGGTTAGGGTTAGGGTTAGGGTTAGGGTTAGGAATAGGGTTAGGGTTAGGATTAGGGTTAGGGTTAGGGTTTAGGGTTAGGTTTAGGGTTATTGTTTGGGTTAAGGTTAGGGTTAGGTTTAGGGTTATGAATAGGTTTAGGTTTAGGGTTTGGTTTAGGGTTTGGGTAAGGGTTAGGTTTAGGTTTTGGGTTAGGGTTAGGGTTAAGGTTAGGGTTTGTGTTAGGGTTAGGATTAGTATTTGGGTTAGGGTTAGGGTTAATATTAGGGTTAGGGTTAGGATTGGTGTTAGGTTTTGGGTTAGGTTTAGTGTTAGCGTTAGGCTTTGAGTTAGGGGTCAATTTAGTGTTAGGTTTAGGGTTTGGGTTAGGGTTAGGGTTAGGGTTTGTGGTTGGGTTTGGGTTAGGGTTAGGGTTAGGGTTAGTATTAGGGTTAGGATTAGGATTAGGATTAGGGTTAGGTTTAGTGTTTGGGTTAGGGTTAGGGTTACGATTTGGGTTAGGTTTAGGTTTGGGTTTCGGTTAGGTTTAGGGTTAGGGTTATGGTTAGTGTTAGGGTTTAGGGTTAAGGTTAGTGTTAGGGTTAGGGTTAGGGTGTGGGTTGGGGTTGGTGTTCGGTTTAGGATTAGGATAAGGGTTAGTGTTAGGTTTAGGGTTAATGTTAGGTTTAGGGTTTGGGTTCGGGTTAGCGTTAGGGTTAGGATTAGGATTAGGGTTAGGTTAGGTTTCGGGTTTGGGTTAGGGTTAGGGTTAGGGTTAGGGTTAGGGTTAGGATTAGGGTTAGGGTTAGGGTTAGGATTAGAGTTAGGGTTAGGGTTTTGGTTTGGCTTAGGGTTACGGTTAGGGTTTGGGTTAGTATTAGGGTTAGGGTTAGTGTTAGGGTTAGGGTTTGGGTTAGGATTAGGGTTAGGGTTAGGTATAGGTTTTGGGTTAGGTTTAATGTAAGGGTTAGGGTTTGGGTTAGGGTTAGGTTTAGGGTTAGGGTTAGGGTTTGAGTTTGAGTTAGGTTTAGGGATAACATTAGGGTTTAGTTTAGGGTTAGGGTTATGGTTTAGGTTAGGGTTAGGGTTTGGGTTAGGGTTAGGGTTAGGTTTAGGATTTGATTTGGGTTAGTGTAGTGTTAGAGTTAGTGTTAAGTTTAGGGTTTGGGTTAGGGTTAGGATTAGGGTTAGGGTTAGGGTTAGGATTAGGGTTAGGGTTAGGGTTAGGATTCGAGTTAGGTTTAGAGTTTTGGTTTGGGTTAGGGTTAGGGTTAGGGTTTGAGGTAGTGTTAGGGTTAGGGTTAGGGTTTGGGTTAGGGTTAGGGTTAGTATTATGGTTACGATTAGGGTTAAGTTTAGGGTATGTGTTTGCGGTAGGGTTAGGGTTAGGATTAGGGTTAGGGATAGGGTTTAGGGTTAGGATTTGGGTTAGGTTTAGGGTTAGGATTAGTGTTAGGTTTAGGATTAGGGTTAGGGTTAGGGTTAGGGTTAGGGTTAGAAATAGGTTTAGGGTTACGGTTAGGGTTAGGTTTTGGGTTAGGGTTCGGGTTAGGGTAATGGTCAGGTTTTGGGTTAGGTTTAGAGTTAGGTTTAGGGTTAGGGTTAGGGTTAGGGCTTGGGTTACGGTTAGGGTTAGGGTTAGGGTTAGGGTTTGGGTTTGGGTATGGGTTAGGGTTACGGTTAACGTTTGAGTTTGAGTTAGGTTTAGGGTTAGCATTAGGGTTAAGGTTAGGGTTATGGTTTGGGTTAGTGTTAGGGTTAGGGTTAGGGTTAGGGTTTGGGTTAGGATTAGGGTTTGGGTTAGTGTTAGGGTTAGGGTTAGGGTTTGGGTTAGGGTCAGCGTTAGTTTTTGGGTTAGGGTTAGGATTAGGGTTAGGGATAGGTTTAGGGTTAGGGTTTGGGTTAGGGTTAGGGTTAGGTTTAGGGTTTGGGTTAGGGTTAGGGTTAGGGTTAGGGTTAGGGCTTGGGTTACGTTTAGGGTTAGGGTTAGGGTTTGGGTTTGGGTATGGGTTAGGGTTAGGGTTAAAGTTACTGTTAGGGTTATGGTTTGGGTTTGGGTAAGTGTTAGGTTTAGGTTTAGGGTTAGGGTTAGGATTTGGTTTTGGGTTAAGGTTAGGATTAGGGATAGGATTAGGGTTAGGGTTAGGGTTAGGAATAGGGTTAGGTTTAGGGTTTGGGTTAGGGTTAGGATTAGGGTTAGGATTAGGGTTAGGGTTAGTGTTGGGATTAGAGTTAGAGTTGGGGTTTTGGTTAGGGTTAGGGATAGGGTTTGGGTTAGTGTTAGGGTTAGGGTTAGTGTTAGGGTTAGGGTTTTGGTTAGGGATAGGGTTAGTATTAGGGTTACGATTAGGGTTAAGTTTAGGGTTTGTGTTTGGTTTAGGCTTAGGTTTAGGGTTAGGCTTAGGTTAGGGTTTAGGGTTATTGTTAGGTTTAGGGTTTGGGTTAGGGTTAGGGTTTGGGTTAGGGTTAGGGTTAGTATTAGGGTTACGATTAGGGTTAAGTTTAGGGTTTGTGTTTGCGTTAGGTTAAGGGTTAGGATTAGGGTTAGGGTTAGGGTTTAGGGTTAGGATTTGGGTTAGGTTTAGGGTTAGGATTAGTGTTAGGTTTAGGGTTAGCGTTAGGGTTAGGGTTAGGATTAGAAATAGGGTTAGGGTTAGGGTTAGGGTTATGGTTAGGTTTTGGGTTAGGGTTCAGGTTTGGGTAAGGGTCAGGTTTTGCGTTAGGTTTAGAGTTAGGTTTAGGGTTAGGGTTTGGTTTAGGGTTAGGGTCAGGGTTTGGATTTCGGTTAGGGTTAGGGTTAGACTTAGGGTTAGGGTTAGTGTTAGGGTTAGTGTTAGGTTTTGGGTTTGGGTTAGGGTTATGGATAGGGTTAGGGTTAGAGTTAGGGCTACGATTAGGGTTAGGTTTAGGGTTTGGGTTTCTGTTAGGTTTAGGGTTAGGGTTAGAGTTAGTGTTAGGGTTTAGGGTTAAGGTTAGTGTTAGGGTTAGGGTTAGGGTATGGGTTAGGGTTAGTGTTAGGTTTAGGATTAGGATTAGTTTTAGTGCTAGGGCTAGGGTTAGGGTTAGGTTTTGGGTTCGGGTTAGCGTTAGGGTTAGGATTAGGATTAGGGTTAGGTTAGGGTTCAGATTAGGGTTAGGGTTAGGGTTAGGGTTAGGGTTAGGGTTAGGGTTTAGAGTTAGGTTAAGTGTTAGTGTTAGCGTTAGGGTTAGTTTTTGGCTTACGGTTAGGGTTAGGTTTAGGTTTTGGGTTAGGTTTAGGGTTAGGGTAAGGGTTAGGGTAAGGGTTATAGTTATGGTTATGGTTACTGTTTGAGTTAGGTTTAGGTTATGGTTAGGGTTAGGGTTTGGGTTAGGGTTAGGGTTACGGTTAGTGTTTGTGTTTTAGTTAGGTTTAGGGTTAGCATTAGGGTTAAGGTTAGGGTTATGGTTTGGGTTAGTGTTAGGGTTAGCGTTAGGGTTAGGGTTTGGGTTAGGGTTAGGGTTTGGGTTAGGGTTAGGTTTTGGGTTAGGGTTAGGGTTTGGGTTAGGGTTAGGGTTAGGGTTAGGGTTTGGGTTAGGATCAGCGTTAGTTTTTGGGTTAGGGTTAGGGTTAGGATTAGGGTTAGGTTTAGGTTTAGGGTTAGGGTTTGGGTTAGGGTTAGGGTTAGGTTTAGGGTTTGAGTTAGGGTTAGGGTTAGGGTTACGGTTAGGGTTAGGGTTAGGGGTTGGATTTGGGTTAGGTTTAGGGTTAGGGTTAGGGTTAGGGTTAGGGTTAGGAATAGGGTTAGGGTTAGGATTAGGGTTAGGGTTAGGGTTTAGGGTTAGGTTTAGGGTTATTGTTTGGGTTAAGGTTAGGGTTAGGTTTAGGGTTATGAATAGGTTTAGGTTTAGGGTTTGGTTTAGGGTTTGGGTAAGGGTTAGGTTTAGGTTTTGGGTTAGGGTTAGGGTTAAGGTTAGGGTTTGTGTTAGGGTTAGGGTTAGTATTTGGGTTAGGGTTAGGGTTAATATTAGGGTTAGGGTTAGGATTGGTGTTAGGTTTTGGGTTAGGTTTAGGGTTAGGGTTAGGCTTTGAGTTAGGGTTAGATTTTGTGTTAGGTTTAGGGTTTGGGTTAGGGTTAGGGTTAGGGTTTGTGGTTGGGTTTGGGTTAGGGTTTGGGTTAGGGTTAGGGTTAGCATTAGGGTTAGGATTAGGATTAGGATTAGGGTTAGGTTTAGTGTTTGGGTTAGGGTTAGGGTTAGGGTTAGGTTTAGGGTTAGGATTAGGGTTAAGGTTAGGGTTAGGGTTAGGGTTAGGATTATAGTTAGGGTTAGGGTTTTGGCTTCCGTTAGGGTTAGGGGTCGACTTTGGTTTAGTGATACGGGTTAGGGTTAGTGTTAGGGTTAGGGTTTGGGTTAATGTTGGGGTTAGGGTTAGGGTTAGGGTTTGGGTTAAGGTTAGGGTTTTGTTTAGGGTTACGGTTAGGTTTTATGTTAGTGTTAGGGTTATGGTTAGTGTTACCGTTAGGGTTTGGGTTAATGTTTGGGGTTAGGGTTAGGTTTTGGGTTAATGTATGGGGTTAGGGTTAGGGTTTGGTTACGCTTTAGCGCTAGGTTTAGGTTTACGTTTAGGGTTAGGGTTTGGGTTTGGGTATGGGTTAGGGTTAGGGTTAAAGTTACTGTTAGGGTTATGGTTTGGGTTTGGGTAAGGGTTAGGGTTAGGTTTAGGGTTAGGGTTAGGATTTGGTTTTGTGTTAGGGTTAGGATTAGGGATAGGATTAGGGATAGGATTAGGGTTAGTATTAGGGTTAGGTTTAGGGTTTGGGTTAGGGTTAGGATTAGGGTTAGGATTAGGGTTAGGGTTAGGGTTAGGATGAGAGTTAGAGTTACGGTTTTGGTTAGGGGTAGGGAAAGGTTTGGGTTAGTGTTAGGGTTAGGGTTTGGGCTGGGGATAGGGTTAGTATTAGGGTTATGATTAGGGTTAAGTTTACGGTTTGTGTTTGGTTTAGGTTTAGGTTTAGGGTTAGGGTTAGGTTAGGGTTTAGGTTTAGTGTTAGGTTTAGGGTTTGGGTTAGGGTTAGGGTTAGGGTTAGGATTAGGGTTAGGATTAGGGTTAGGGTTAGGGTTTCGTTTAGTGTTAGGGTTAGGGTTAGGTTTAGGTTTTCGGTTAGGTTAAGGGTTAGGGTTAGGGTTAGGGTTTGGTTTAGGGTTAGGGTTTGGGTTAGGTTTAGGTTTTTGGTTAGGTTTAGGGTTAGTGTTAGGATTTGGGTTCAGGTTAGGGTTAGGATTAGCGTGAGGGTGAGGGTTAGGGTTAGGGTTCAGGGTTAGTGTTAGTGTTATTGTTTGGGTTAAGGTTAGGGTTAGGGTTAGGGTTAGGAATAGGGTTAGGGTTAGGTTTAGGGTTAGGGTTTGGTTTAGGATTTGGGTTAGGATTAGGTTTAGGTTTTGGGTTAGTTTTAGGGTTAGGGTTAGGGTTAGGGTTAAGGTTAAGTTTTGGGTTAGGTTTCAGATGAGTTTTTGGGTTAGTGTTAGGGTTAGGATTCTGGTTAGGGTTAGGATTAGTGTTAGGGTTTGGGTTATGGTTAGGGTTAGGTTTACGGTTTGGATTAGGGTTAGGGTTAAGGTTAAGGGTTGGGTATGGGTTCGGGTTAGGGTTAAGTTTAGTATTAGGGTTAGGTTTAGGGTTAGGATTAGGGTTAGGTTTAATGTTTGGGTTAGGGTTAGGGTTAGGGTTAGGGTTAGGATTAGGGTTAGGGTTAGGGTTACAATTAGAGTTAGGGTTAGAGTTTTGGGTTGAGTTAGGGTTAGGGTTAGGGTTTGTGGTAGTGTTACGGTTAGGGTTAGGGTTAGTGTTAGGGTTAGGGTTTGGGTTAGGGTTAGGGTTAGGGTCAGGTTTTGGGTTAGGGTTCGGGTTAGGGTTAGGGTCAGGTTTTGGGTTAGGTTTAGAGTTAGGGTTAGGGTTAGGGTTTGGTTTAGGGTTAGGGTTTCGGTTAAGGTTAGGGTTAGAGTGAGGGTTAGGTCTAGTGTTAGGGTTAATGTTAGGTTTTGGGTTTTGGTTAGGGTTATGGATAGGGTTAGGGTTAGGGTTAGGGTTAAGATTAGGGTTAGGTTTAGGGTTTGGTTTTCGGTTAGGTTTAGGGTTAGGGTTAGGGATAGTGTTAGGGTTTAGGGTTAAGGTTAGTGTTAGGGTTAGGGTTAGGGTTAGTGTTAGGGTTTTGGGTTAAGGTTAGTGTTAGGGTTAGGGTTAGGGTGTGGGTTAGGGTTAGTGTTAGCTTTAGGGTTAGGGTTAGGGTTAGGGTTAGGGTTAGGGTTCGGGTTAGCGTTATGGTTATGTTTATGGGTTAAGGATTAGGGATTGGGTTAGTTTTAGGTTTAGGGTTCGGTTTAGGATTAGGGTTAGGGTTAGCGTTAGGGTTAGGGTTTGTGTTAGGGTTAGGGTTTGGGTTACGGTTAGGGTTAGGATTAGCGTTTGGTTTTGGATATGGTTAGTTTTAGGGTTAGGTTTAGGGTTTGGGTTACAATTACGGTTAGGGTTAGGCTTCAGGTTTCGGTTAGGGTTAGGGTTACGATTAGGGTTAGGGTTAGGGGTTATGGATTAGGATTAGTGTTAGTGTTAGGGTTATGGTTAGGGTTAAGGTTAGGGTTAGGGTTTGGGTTAGGGTTAGCTTTAGGGTTAGGGTTAGGGTTAGGGTTAAGGTTGGGTTCCGGTTAAGGTTAGGGTTAGGTTTAGGGATTGGGTTAGGGTTAGGCTTAGGGTTAGGCTTAGGGTTTGGTGTTGGGTTGGCGTTAGGGTTAGGGTTTGGGTTAGGGTTAGGGTTACGGTTAGGCTT
This sequence comes from Eospalax fontanierii, assembly GCA_035773235.1. Lineage (NCBI taxonomy): Eukaryota > Metazoa > Chordata > Mammalia > Rodentia > Spalacidae > Eospalax > Eospalax fontanierii. The sequence continues at coordinate 3,743,834 of JAJHUQ010000033.1, forward strand.
AGGTTTAGGGTTTGGGTTAGGTTAGGGTTTGTGTTAGTGCTAGTGTTAGGGTTTGGTTTTGGGTTTGGGATAGGTTTAATGTTAGGGTTAGAGTTAGGGTTAAGTTTAGGGTTTGGGCTAGGGCTAGTGTTAGGTTTAGGATTAGGGTTAGGGTTTGGGTTAGGCTTAGGGTTACGGTTAGGGTTAGGGTTTTGGTTAGGGTTAGGATTAGGCTTAGGGTTTGTGTTAGGTTTAGTGTTAGGGTTTGTTTTAGTGTTAGGGTTAGGTTTAGGGTTAGGGTTATGATTAGTGTTAGGGTTTGAGTTTGAGTTAGGTTAGGGTTAGTGTTAGGGTTAGGTTTAGGGTTAGGGTTTGGGTTAGGTTTAGGTTTGATTTAGGGTTAGGGTTAGGGTTTGCCTAAGGTTAGGTTTAGGGCTAGGGTTTTGTTTAGGTTATGGTTAGGGTTACCGTTTGGCTTAGGGTTAGGGTTAGGGTTAGTGTTAAGGTTTAGGTTTGTTTTAGCATAAGGGTTAGGTTTATGGTTAGGTTTAGAGTTAAGATTAGGATTTGGGTTTGGGTTAGGGTTTGTGTTTCGGGTAGGGTTCGGGTTAGGGTTAGGGTTAGGTTTAGGGTTTGGGTTAGGGTTAGGGTTACGGTTAGGTTTAGGGTTAGGGTTAGGATTAGGATTAGCGTTTGAGTTTAGGATAGGGTTATGGTTAGGGTTCGGTTTAGGGTTTGGGTTACGGTTAGGGTTAGGGTTAGGCTTAAATTTTCGGTTAGGGTTAGGGTTAGGTTTAGGATTAGCGTTTGTGTTTGGGTTAGGGTTAGGGTTAGGGTGAGGTTTAGGGTCTGGGTTAGGGTTAGGGTTAGGGTTTGGCTTAAGGTTCGGCTCAGGGTTAGGGTTTGGTTTAGGGTTAGGTTTAGGGATAGTGTAAGGGTTAGGGTTTTTGTTAGGGTTACTTTTAGGGGTCAGATGTTCGGTTTAGGGTTAAGGTTAGGGTTTGGGTTTGGGTTAGGGTTAGTGATAGTGTTAGGGTAAGGGTTATGTTTTGAGTAAGGTTAGGGTGTGGGTTTGGGTTAGGGTAAGGGTTAGGGTTAGGGTTCGGGTTAGGGTTAGGGTTACAGTTTGGGTTAGGGTTAGGATTAGTTTTAGGGTTTGATTTGGGTTAGGGTTAGGGTTAGGGTTTGGGTTACGGTTAGGGTTAGAATTAGCGTTTGTGTTTTGGTTAGGGTTAGGGTTATGGTTATGGGTTAAGGATTAGGGTTTGGGTTAGTTTTAGATTTATTGTTCGGGATAGGATTAGGGTTAGGGTTAGGGTTAGGGTTAGGGTTTGGGTTAGGGTTAGGGTTAGGATTAGCGTTTGGGTTTAGGATAGGTTTAGGGTTAGGGTTAGGTTTAGGGTTTGGGTTACGGTTAGGGTTAGGGTTAGGCTTAAGTTTTCGGTTAGGGTTAGGGTTAGGGTTTGGGTTAGGGTTAGGGTTAGGATTAGCGTTTGTGTTTGTGTTAGGTTTAGGGTTAGAGTGAGGTTTAGGGTCTGGTTTAGCTTTAGGGTTCGGGTTTGGCTTAAGGTTCGGCTTAGGGTTAGGGTTTTTTTTAGGGTTAGGGTTAGGGACAGTGTAAGGGTTAGTGTTTTTGTTAGGTTTAGTTTTAGGTGTCAGATCTTCGGTTTAGGGTAAAGGTTAGGGTTTGGGTTTGGGATAGCGTTAGTGATAGGGTTACGGTAAGGGTTATGTTTTGGGTAAGGTTAGGGTGAGAGTTTGGGTTAGGGCTAGGGTTAGGGTTAGTGTTAGGGTTCGGGTTAGGGTTAGGGTTATGGTTATGGGTTAAGGATTAGGGTTTGGGTTAGTTTTAGGTTTGGGGTTCGGGTTAGGATTAAGGTTAGGGTTAGCGTTAGGGTTAGCGTTTGGGTTAGGGTTAGGGTTTGGGTTAGTGTTAGGGTTAGGATTAGCGTTTGGGTGTGGGATAGGGTTAGGGTTAGGGTTAGGTTTAGGGTTTGGGTTACGGTTACGGTTAGGGTTAGGCTTAAGGTTTCGGTTAGGGTTAGGGTTAGGTTTAGGGTTTGGGTTAGGTTTAGGGTTACAGTTTGGGTTAGGGTTAGGGTTAGTTTTAGGGTTTGGTTTGGGTTAGGGTTAGGGTTAGAGTTAAGATTATGGGTTGGGTTTGAGTTAGGGTTAGGGTTAGGATTAGCATTTGTGTTTGGGTTAGGGTTAGGGTTAGGGTGAGGTTTAGGGTCTGGGTTAGGGTTAGGGTTAGGGTTTGGCTTAAGGTTTGGCTTAGGGTTAGGGTTTGGTTTAGGGTTAGTGTTAGGGGTCGGGTTAGGATTTAGGTTACGGTTAGGGTTAGGGTTAGGGTTAGGGTTAGGGTTAGGGTTTGGCTTAGGGTTAGGGTTATGGTTTGTGTTAGGGTTAGAGTTAGTTTTAGGGTTTGGTTTGGGTTAGGGTTAGGGTTAGGGTTAGAGTTAAGATTATGGTTTGGGTTTGAGTTAGGGTTAGGGTTAGGGTTTGGGTTAGGTTTAGGGTTAGGGTTAGGATTAGCTTTTATGCTTGTGTTAGTTTTAGGGTTATGGTGAGGTTTAGTTTCTGGGTTAGGGTTAGGGTTAGGGTTTGGCTTAATGTTCGGCTTAGGGTTAGGGTTTGGTTTAGGGTTAGGGTTAGGGATAGTCTAAGGGTTACGGTTTTTGTTAGGGTTAGTTTTAGGGGTCAGATGTTCGGTTTAGGGTTAAGGTTAGGGTTTGGGTTTGGGTTAGGGTTAGTGATAGGATTAGGGTAAGTGTTATGTTTTGGGTAAGGTTAGGGTGAGGGTTTGGGTTAGGATTAGGGTTAGGGTTAGGGTTAGGGTTAGGGTTAGGGTTAATGTCAGGGTTCGGGTTAGGGTTAGGGTTATGGTTATGGTTTAGGGATTAGGGTTAGGGTTAGTTTTAGGGTTAGGGTTCGGGTTAGGATTAGGGTTAGGGTTAGGGGTTTGGGATTAGGATTAGGGTTAGTGTTAGGGTTAGGGTTAAGGTTAGGGTTAGGGTTTGGGTTAGGGTTAGGTTAGGGTTAGGGTTAGGGTATGTGTTAGGGTTAGGGTTAGGGTTATTGTTAAGGTTAGGGTTCCGGTTAGGGTTAGGGTTAGGTTTAGTGATTGGGTTAGGGTTAGGCTTATGGTTAGGCTTAGGGTTTGGTTTTGGGTTGGCGTTAGGGTTAGGGTTTGGGTTAGCGTTAGGGTTAGGGTTAGGGTTAGGGTTTGGGTTAGGTTAGGGTTTGGGTTAGTGCTAGTGTTAGGGTTTGATTTTGGGTTTGGGATAGGTTTAGGGTTAGGGTTAGGATTAGAGTTAAGGTTAGTGCTTGGGATTGGTTTTGGGTTAGGGTTAGGGTTAGGGATAGGTTTTGGGTTAGGGTTAGGGTTAGGATTAGCGTTTGGGTTAGGTTTAGGTTTTGGGTTAGGGTTCGAGTTAGGGTTAGGGTTAGGGGTAAGTTTAGGGTTCCGGTTAGGCTTGGGGTTAGGGTTAGGTATTGGGTTAGGTTTAGGCTTAGGGTTAGGGTTAGCGTTAGGGTTAGGGTTAGGGTTAGAGTTAAGATTAGGGGTTGGGTTTGTGTTAGGGATAGCGTTACGGTTATGGATAGGTTTTGGGTAAGGGTTAGGGTTAGGGTTAGGGTTAAGTTTAGGGTTTGGGCTAGGGCTAGTGTTAGGGTTAGGATTAGGGTTAGGGTTTGGGTTAGGCTTAGGGTTTGGGTTAGGGTTAGGGTTTTGGTTAGGGTTAGGATTAGCTTTAGGGTTTGTGTTAGGGTTAGTGTTAGGGTTTGGTTAGGGTTAGGGTTAGGGTTAGGTTTAGGGTTAGGGTTATGATTAGTGTTAGGGTTTGGGTTTGAGTTAGGTTTAGGGTTATGGGTTAAGGATTAGGGTTTGGGTTAGTTTTAGGTTTAGGGTTCGGGTTAGGGTTAGGGTTAGTGTTAGGAATAGGGTTAGGCTTAGCTTTAGGGTTAGGGTTTGGTTTAGGGTTTGGGTTAGGGTTATGTTTAGGTTTTGGGTTAGGGTTCGGGTTAGTGTTAGGGTCAGGTTTTGGGTTAGGTTTAGAGTTAGGGTTAGTGTTAGGGTTTGGTTTAGGGTTAGGGTCAGGGTTTGGTTTAGGGTTAGGGTCAGGGTTATGTTTAGTTTTTGGGTTAGGGTTCGGATTAGTGTTAGGGTCAGGTTTTGGGTTAGGTTTAGAGTTAGGGTTAGGGTTAGGGTTTGGTTTAGGGTTAGGGTCAGGGTTTGGTTTAGGGTTAGGGTCAGGGTTTTGGTTTCAGTTAGTTTTAGGGTTAGAGTTAGGGTTAGGGTTAGTGTTAGGGTTAGTGTTAAGTTTTGGGTTTGTGTTAGGGTTATGGATAGGGTTAGGGTTAGGTTTAGGGTTACGATTAGGGTTAGGTTTAGGGTGTGGGTTTCGGTTAGGTTTAGGGTTAGGGTTAGTGTTAGGGTTTAGGGTTAAGGTTAGGGTTAGGGTTAGGGTTAGGGTGTGGGTTAGGGTTAGTGTTAGGTTTAGGATTAGGATTAGGGTTAGTGTTAGGTTTAGGGTTAGGGTTAGGGTTAGGGTTTGGGTTTGGGTTAGCGTTAGGTTTGGGATTAGGATTAGCGTTAGGTTAGGGTTCGGGTTAGGGTTAGGGTTAGGGTTAGGGTTAGGATTAGGGTTAGTGTTATGGTTAGTGTTATCTTTTGGGTTTGGGTTACGGTTAGGGTTAGGGTTAGGTTTAGGGTTAGGGTTAGGGTTACGGTTAGCGTTTGAGTTTGAGTTACGTTTAGGGTTAGCATTAGGGTTAAGTTTAGGGTTATGGTTTGGGTTAGTGTTAGGGTTAGGGTTAGGGTTAGGGTTAGGGTTAGGGTTTGGGTTAGGGTTAGGATTAGGGTTATGGTAAGGGTTTGGTTTAGGGATAAGTTTAGCGTTAAGTTTAGGTTTTGCGTTAGGTTTAGGATTAGGGTTAGGGTTTGTGTTCGGGTTAGTGTTAGGATTATGGTTAGGGTTTGAGTTAGGTTAAAGGTTAGTGTTAGGGTTAGGGTTAGTTTTAGGCTTACGGTTATGGTTAGGTTTAGGTTTTGGGTTAGGTTTAGGGTTAGGGTAAGGCTTTCGGTTCGGGTTATAGTTAGCGTTATGGTTACTGTTTGAGTTAGGTTTAGGTTATAGTTAGGGTTAGGGTTTGGGTTAGGGTTAGGGTTACGGTTAGCGTTTGAGTTTGAGGTACGTTTAGGGTTAGCATTAGGGTTAAGTTTAGGGTTATGGTTTGGGTTAGTGTTAGGGTTAGGGTTACTGTTTGGGTTACGGTTAGGGTTTGGGTTAGGGTTAGGGTTAGTGTTAGGGTTAGTGTTTGGGTTAGGGTCAGGGTTAGTTTTTGGGTTAGGGTTAGGGTTAGGATTAGGGTTAGGGATAGGTTTAGGGTTAGGGTTTGGGTTAGGGTTAGGGTTAGGTTTAAGGTTTGAGTTAGGGTTAGGGTTAGGGTTAGGGTTAGGGCTTAGGTAACGGTTAGGGTTAGGGTTAGGGGTTGCGTTTGGTTTAGGTTTAGGTTTAGGGTTAGGGTTAGGTTAGGGTTTAGGGTTAGTGTTAGGTTTAGGGTTTGGGTTAGGGGTTGGATTAGGGATAGGATTAGGGTTAGGATTAGTGTTAGGTTTAGGGTTTCGTTTAGTGTTAGGGTTAGGGTTAGGTTTAGGTTTTCGGTTAGTTTAAGGGTTAGGGTTAGGGTTTGGTTTAGGGTTAGGGTTAGGGTTAGGTTTAGATTTTTGGTTAGGTTTAGGGTTAGGGTTAGTATTTGGGTTCGGGTTAGGGTTAGGGTTAGCGTGAGGGTTAGGGTTAGGGTTACGGTTAGGGTTTAGGATTTTTGTTAGGGTTATTGTTTGGGTTAAGGTTAGGGTTAGGGTTAGGGTTAGGAATAGGGTTAGGGTTAGCTTTAGGGTTAGGGTTTGGTTTACGGTTTGGGTTAGGGTTATGTTTAGGTTTTGGGTTAGGGTTCGGGTTAGTTTTAGGGTCAGGTTTTGGGTTAGGTTTAGAGTTAGGGTTAGGTTTAGGGTTTGGTTTAGGGTTAGGGTCAGGGTTTGGGTTTCGGTTAGGGTTAGGCTTAGAGTTAGGGTTAGGGTTAGTGTTAGGGTGAGTGTTAGGTTTTGGGTTTGTGTTAGGGTTATGGATAGGGTTAGGGTTAGGGTTAGGGTTACGATTAGGGTTAGGTTTAGGTTTGGGTTTCGGTTAGGTTTAGGGTTAGGGTTATGGTTAGTGTTAGGGTTTAGGGTTAAGGTTAGTGTTAGGGTTAGGGTTAGGGTGTGGTTTAGGGTTAGTGTTAGGTTTAGGATTAGGATAAGGGTTAGTGTTAGGTTCAGGGTTAGTGTTAGGTTTAGGGTTTGGGTTCGGGTTAGTGTTAGGGTTAGGATTAGGATTAGGGTTAGTTTAGGTTTCGGGTTAGGGTTAGGGTTAGGGTTAGGATTAGAGTTAGGGTTAGGGTTTTGGTTTGGCTTAGGTTACGGTTAGGGTTTGGGTTAGTATTAGGGTTAGGGTTAGTGTTAGGGTTAGGGTTTGGGTTAGGATTAGGGTTAGGGTTAGGTATAGGTTTTGGGTTAGGTTTAATGTAAGGGTTAGGGTTTGGGTTAGGGTTAGGGTTAGGGTTAGGGTTAGGGTTAGGATTAGCGTTTGGGTTTGGGATAGGTTTAGGGTTACGGTTAGGTTTAGGGTTTGGGTTACGGTTAGGGTTAGGTTTATGCTTAAGGTTTCGGTTAGGGTTAGTGTTTGGGTTAGGGTTAGGGTTAGGGTTAGGGTTAGGTTTAGGATTTGACTTGGGTTAGTGTTAGGGTTAGAGTTAGTGTTAAGTTTAGGGTTTAGGTTAGGGTTAGGGTTAGGGTTAGAATTAGGGTTAGGGTTAGGGTTAGGATTAGAGTTAGGGTTAGAGTTTTGGTTTGGGTTAGGTTTAGGGTTAGGGTTTTGGGTAGTGTTAGGGTTAAGGTTAGTGTTAGGGTTAGGGTTTGGTTTAGGGTTAGGGTTAGTATTATGGTTACGATTAGGGTTAAGTTTAGGGTTTGTGTTTGCGTTAGGTTTAGGGTTAGGATTAGGGTTAGGGTTAGGGTTTAGGGTTAGTATTTGGGTTAGGTTTAGGGTTAGGATTAGTGTTAGGTTTAGGATTAGGGTTAGGGTTAGGGTTAGGGTTAGAAATAGGGTTAGGGTTAGGGTTAGGGTTAGGGTTAGGGTTAGGGTTAGGTTTTGGGTTAGGGTTCGGGTTAGTTTAAGGGTCAGGTTTTGGGTTAGGTTTAGAGTTAGGTTTAGGGTTAGGGTTTGGTTTAGGGTTAGGGTCAGGGTTTGGGTTTCGGTTAGGGTTAGGGTTAGAGTTAGGGTTAGGGTTAGTGTTAGGTTTTGGGTTTGGGTTAGGGTTATGGATAGGGTTAGGATTAGAGTTAGGGTTACGATTCGGGTTTGGGTTTCGGTTAGGTTTAGGGTTAGGGTTACAGTTAGTGTTAGGGTTTAGGGTTAAGTTTAGTGTTAGGGTTAGGGTTAGGGTGTGGGTTAGGGTTAGTGTTAGGTTTAGGATTAGGATTAGTTTTAGTGTTAGGGTTAGGGTTTGTGTTCGGGTTAGCGTTAGGGTTAGGATTAGGATTAGGGTTAGGTTAGGGTTCAGGTTACTGTTAGGTTTAGGTTTAGGGTTAGGTTTAGGGTTAGGGTTCGGGTTAGGCTTAGGGTTCGGGTTAGGATTAGGGTTAGGGTTAGGGTTAAGATTAGAGTTAGGGTTAGGGTTTTGGTTTGGGTTAGGGTTATGTTTAGGTTTAGGCTTAGGGTTAGGGTTAGGGTTAGGGTTAGGGTTTAGAGTTAGGTTAAGGGTTAGTGTTAGCGTTAGGGTTAGTTTTTGGCTTACGGTTAGGGTTAGGTTTAGGTTTTGGGTTAGGTTTAGGGTTAGGGTAAGGTTTTGGGTTCGGGTTATAGTTATGGTTATGGTTACTGTTTGAGTTAGGTTTAGGTTATGGTTAGGGTTAGGGTTTGGCTTAGGGTTAGGGTTACGGTTAGCATTTGAGTTTGAGTTAAGTTTAGGGTTAGCATTAGGGTTAAGTTTAGGGTTATGGTTTGGGTTAGTGTTAGGGTTAGGGTTAGGGTTTGGGTTAGGGTTAGGGTTTGGGTTAGGGTTAGGGTTAGTGTTAGGGTTAGGGTTTGGGTTAGGGTCAGGGTTAGTTTTTGGGTTAGGGTTAGGGTTAGGATTAGGGTTAGGGATAGGTTTAGGGTTAGGGTTTGGGTTAGGGTTAGGGTTAGGTTTAGGGTTTGAGTTAGGGTTAGGGTTAGGGTTAGGGCTTGGGTAACGGTTAGGGTTAGGGTTAGGGGTTGCGTTTGGTTTAGGTTTAGGTTTAGGGTTAGGGTTACGTTAGGGTTTAGGGTTAGTGTTAGGTTTAGGGTTTGGGTTAGGGGTTGGATTAGGGTTAGGATTAGGGTTAGGATTAGTGTTAGGTTTAGGGTTTCGTTTAGTGTTAGGGTTAGGGTTAGGTTTAGGTTTTCCGTTAGTTTAAGGGTTAGGGTTAGGGTTTGGTTTAGGGTTAGGGTTAGGGTTAGGTTTAGATTTTTGGTTAGGTTTAGGGTTAGGGTTAGTATTTGGGTTCGGGTTAGGGTTAGGGTTAGCGTGAGGGTTAGGGTTAGGGTTACGGTTAGGGTTTAGGGTTTTTGTTAGGGTTATTGTTTGGGTTAAGGTTAGGGTTAGGGTTAGGCTTAGGAATAGGGTTAGGGTTAGCTTTAGGGTTAGGGTTTGGTTTAGGGTTTGGGTTAGGGTTATGTTTAGGTTTTGGGTTAGGGTTCGGGTTAGTCTTAGGGTCAGGTTTTGGGTTAGGTTTAGAGTTAGGGTTCGGGTTAGGGTTAGGGTTAGGGTTAGGGTTAGGGTTAGGGTTAGGGTTAGGGTTTGAGTTTGAGTTAGGTTTAGGGTTAGCATTAGGGTTAAGTTTAGGGTTAGGGTTATGGTTTAGGTTAGGGTTAGGGTTTGGGTTAGGGTTAGGGTTAGGTTTAGGATTTGATTTGGGTTAGTGTTAGGGTTAGAGTTAGTGTTAAGTTTAGGGTTTGGGTTAGGGTTAGGGTTAGGGTTAGGATTAGGGTTAGGGTTAGGGTTAGGATTAGAGTTAGGGTTAGAGTTTTGGTTTGGGTTAGTTTTAGGGTTAGGGTTTGGGGTAGTGTTAGGTTTAGGGTTAGTGTTAGGGTTAGTTTTTGGGTTAGGGTTAGGGTTAGTATTATGGTTACGATTAGGGTTAAGTTTAGGGTTTGTGTTTGCGTTAGGTTTAGGGTTAGGATTAGGGTGAGGGTTAGGGTTTAGGGTTAGGATTTGGGTTAGGTTTAGGGTTAGGATTAGTGTTAGGTTTAGGATTAGGGTTAGGGTTAGGGTTAGGGTTAGGGTTAGGGTTAGAAATAGGGTTAGGGTTAGGATTAGGGTTAGGGTTAGGTTTTGGGTTAGGGTTCGGGTTAGGGTAAGGGTCAAGTTTTGGGTTAGGTTTAGAGTTAGGTTTAGGGTTATTGTTTGGTTTAGGGTTAGGGTCAGGGTTTGGGTTTCGGTTAGGGTTAGGGTTAGAGTTAGGGTTAGGGTTAGTGTTAGGGTTAGTGTTAGGTTTTGGGTTTGGCTTAGGGTTATGGATAGGATTAGGATTAGGGTTAGGGTTACGATTAGGGTTTGGGTTTCGGTTAGGTTTAGGGTTAGGGTTACAGTTAGTGTTAGGGTTTAGGGTTAAGTTTAGTGTTAGGGTTAGGGTTAGGGTGTGGGTTAGGGTTAGTGTTAGGTTTAGGATTAGGATTAGTTTTAGTGTTAGGGTTAGGGTTTGGGTTCGGGTTAGCGTTAGGGTTAGGATTAGGATTAGGGTTAGGTTAGGGTTCATGTTACTGTTAGGGTTCGGTTTAGGGTTAGGTTTAGGGTTAGGTTTCGGGTTAGGCTTAGGGTTCGGGTTAGGATTAGGGTTAGGGTTAGGGTTAAGATTAGAGTTAGGGTTAGGGTTTTGGTTTGGGTTAGGGTTAGGATTAGGTTTAGGCTTAGGGTTAGGGTTAGGGTTAGGGTTAGGGTTTAGAGTTAGGTTAAGGGTTAGTGTTAGCGTTAGGGTTAGTTTTTGGCTTACGGTTAGGGTTAGCTTTAGGTTTTGGGTTAGGTTTAGGGTTAGGGTAAGGTTTTGGGTTCGGGTTATAGTTATGGTTATGGTTACTGTTTGAGTTAGGTTTAGGTTATGGTTAGGGTTAGGGTTTGGCTTAGGGTTAGGGTTACGGTTAGCATTTGAGTTTGAGTTAAGTTTAGGGTTAGCATTAGGGTTAAGTTTAGGGTTATGGTTTGGGTTAGTGTTAGGGTTAGGGTTAGGGTTTGGGTTAGGGTTAGGGTTTGGGTTAGGGTTAGGGTTAGTGTTAGGGTTAGGGTTTGGGTTAGGGTCAGGGTTAGTTTTTGGGTTAGGGTTAGGGTTAGGATTAGGGTTAGGGATAGGTTTAGGGTTAGGGTTTGGGTTAGGGTTAGGGTTAGGTTTAGGGTTTGAGTTAGGGTTAGGGTTAGGGTTAGGGCTTGGGTAACGGTTAGGGTTAGGGTTAGGGGTTGCGTTTGGTTTAGGTTTAGGTTTAGGGTTAGGGTTACGTTAGGGTTTAGGGTTAGTGTTAGGTTTAGGGTTTGGGTTAGGGGTTGGATTAGGGTTAGGATTAGGGTTAGGATTAGTGTTAGGTTTAGGGTTTCGTTTAGTGTTAGGGTTAGGGTTAGGTTTAGGTTTTCCGTTAGTTTAAGGGTTAGGGTTAGGGTTTGGTTTAGGGTTAGGGTTAGGGTTAGGTTTAGATTTTTGGTTAGGTTTAGGGTTAGGGTTAGTATTTGGGTTCGGGTTAGGGTTAGGGTTAGCGTGAGGGTTAGGGTTAGGGTTACGGTTAGGGTTTAGGGTTTTTGTTAGGGTTATTGTTTGGGTTAAGGTTAGGGTGAGGGTTAGGCTTAGGAATAGGGTTAGGGTTAGCTTTAGGGTTAGGGTTTGGTTTAGGGTTTGGGTTAGGGTTATGTTTAGGTTTTGGGTTAGGGTTCGGGTTAGTTTTAGGGTCAGGTTTTGGGTTAGGTTTAGAGTTAGGGTTCGGGTTAGGGTTAGGGTTAGGGTTAGGGTTAGGGTTAGGGTTAGGGTTAGGGTTTGAGTTTGAGTTAGGTTTAGGGTTAGCATTAGGGTTAAGTTTAGGGTTAGGGTTATGGTTTAGGTTAGGGTTAGGGTTTGGGTTAGGGTTAGGGTTAGGTTTAGGATTTGATTTGGGTTAGTGTTAGGGTTAGAGTTAGTGTTAAGTTTAGGGTTTGGGTTAGGGTTAGGGTTAGGGTTAGGATTAGGGTTAGGGTTAGGGTTAGGATTAGAGTTAGGGTTAGAGTTTTGGTTTGGGTTAGTTTTAGGGTTAGGGTTTGGGGTAGTGTTAGGTTTAGGGTTAGTGTTAGGGTTAGTTTTTGGGTTAGGGTAAGGGTTAGTATTATGGTTACGATTAGGGTTAAGTTTAGGGTTTGTGTTTGCGTTAGGTTTAGGGTTAGGATTAGGGTGAGGGTTAGGGTTTAGGGTTAGGATTTGGGTTAGGTTTAGGGTTAGGATTAGTGTTAGGTTTAGGATTAGGGTTAGGGTTAGGGTTAGGGTTAGGGTTAGGGTTAGAAATAGGGTTAGGGTTAGGATTAGGGTTAGGGTTAGGTTTTGGGTTAGGGTTCGGGTTAGGGTAAGGGTCAAGTTTTGGGTTAGGTTTAGAGTTAGGTTTAGGGTTATTGTTTGGTTTAGGGTTAGGGTCAGGGTTTGGGTTTCGGTTAGGGTTAGGGTTAGAGTTAGGGTTAGGGTTAGTGTTAGGGTTAGTGTTAGGTTTTGGGTTTGGGTTAGGGTTATGGATAGGGTTAGGATTAGTGTTAGGGTTACGATTAGGGTTTGGGTTTCGGTTAGGTTTAGGGTTAGGGTTACAGTTAGTGTTAGGGTTTAGGGTTAAGTTTAGTGTTAGGGTTAGGGTTAGGGTGTGGGTTAGGGTTAGTGTTAGGTTTAGGATTAGGATTAGTTTTAGTGTTAGGGTTAGGGTTTGGGTTCGGGTTAGCGTTAGGGTTAGGATTAGGATTAGGGTTAGGTTAGGGTTCATGTTACTGTTAGGGTTCGGTTTAGGGTTAGGTTTAGGGTTAGGTTTCGGGTTAGGCTTAGGGTTCGGGTTAGGATTAGGGTTAGGGTTAGGGTTAAGATTAGAGTTAGGGTTAGGGTTTTGGTTTGGGTTAGGGTTAGGATTAGGTTTAGGCTTAGGGTTAGGGTTAGGGTTAGGGTTAGGGTTTAGAGTTAGGTTAAGGGTTAGTGTTAGCGTTAGGGTTAGTTTTTGGCTTACGGTTAGGGTTAGCTTTAGGTTTTGGGTTAGGTTTAGGGTTAGGGTAAGGTTTTGGGTTCGGGTTATAGTTATGGTTATGGTTACTGTTTGAGTTAGGTTTAGGTTATGGTTAGGGTTAGGGTTTGGGTTAGGGTTAGGGTTACGGTTAGCATTTGAGTTTGAGTTAAGCTTAGGGTTAGCATTAGCCCTAAGTTTAGGGTTATGGTTTGCGTTAGTGTTAGGGTTAGGGTTAGGGTTTGGGTTATGGTTAGGGTTTGGGTTAGGGTTAGGGTTAGTGTTAGGGTTAGGGTTTGGGTTAGGGTCAGGGTTAGTTTTTGGGTTAGGGTTAGGGTTAGGATTAGGGTTAGGGATAGGTTTAGGGTTAGGGTTTGGGTTAGGGTTAGGGTTAGGTTTAGGGTTTGAGTTAGGGTTAGGGTTAGGGTTAGGGCTTGGGTAACGGTTAGGGTTAGGGTTAGGGGTTGCGTTTGGTTTAGGTTTAGGTTTAGGGTTAGGGTTACGTTAGGGTTTAGGGTTAGTGTTAGGTTTAGGGTTTGGGTTAGGGGTTGGATTAGGGTTAGGATTAGGGTTAGGATTAGTGTTAGGTTTAGGGTTTCGTTTAGTGTTAGGGTTAGGGTTAGGTTTAGGTTTTCCGTTAGTTTAAGGGTTAGGGTTAGGGTTTGGTTTAGGGTTAGGGTTAGGGTTAGGTTTAGATTTTTGGTTAGGTTTAGGGTTAGGGTTAGTATTTGGGTTCGGGTTAGGGTTAGGGTTAGCGTGAGGGTTAGGGTTAGGGTTACGGTTAGGGTTTAGGGTTTTTGTTAGGGTTATTGTTTGGGTTAAGGTTAGGGTTAGGGTTAGGCTTAGGAATAGGGTTAGGGTTAGCTTTAGGGTTAGGGTTTGGTTTAGGGTTTGGGTTAGGGTTATGTTTAGGTTTTGGGTTAGGGTTCGGGTTAGTTTTAGGGTCAGGTTTTGGGTTAGGTTTAGAGTTAGGGTTCGGGTTAGGGTTAGGGTTAGGGTTAGGGTTAGGGTTAGGGTTAGGGTTAGGGTTTGAGTTTGAGTTAGGTTTAGGGTTAGCATTAGGGTTAAGTTTAGGGTTAGGGTTATGGTTTAGGTTAGGGTTAGGGTTTGGGTTAGGGTTAGGGTTAGGTTTAGGATTTGATTTGGGTTAGTGTTAGGGTTGGAGTTAGTGTTAAGTTTAGGGTTTGGGTTAGGGTTAGGGTTAGGGTTAGGATTAGGGTTAGGGTTAGGGTTAGGATTAGAGTTAGGGTTAGAGTTTTGGTTTGGGTTAGTTTTAGGGTTAGGGTTTGGGGTAGTGTTAGGGTTAGGGTTAGTGTTAGGGTTAGGGTTAGGGTTTGGGTTAGGGTTAGGGTTAGAATTATGGTTACTATTAGGGTTAAGTTTAGGGTTTGTGTTTGCGTTAGGTTTAGGGTTAGGATTAGGGTGAGGGTTAAGGTTTAGGGTTAGGATTTGGGTTAGGTTTAGGGTTAGGATTAGTGTTAGGTTTAGGATTAGGGTTAGGGTTAGGGTTAGGGTTAGGGTTAGAAACAGGGTTAGGGTTAGGGTTAGGGTTAGGGTTAGGTTTTGGTTTAGGGTTCGGGTTAGGGTAAGGGTCAGGTTTTGGGTTAGGTTTAGAGTTAGGTTTAGGGTTAGGGTTCGGTTTAGCGTTAGGGTCAGGGTTTGGGTTTCGGTTAGGGTTAGGGTTAGAGTTAGGGTTAGGGTTAGTGTTAGGGTTAGTGTTAGGTTTTGGGTTTGGGTTAGGGTTATGGATAGGATTAGGGTTAGAGTTAGGGTTACGATTAGGGTTTGGGTTTCGTTTAGGTTTAGTTTTAGGGTTAGAGTTAGTGTTAGGGTTTAGGGTTAAGGGTAGGATTAGGGTTAGTGTTAGGGTTTGGGTTAGGGTTAGTGTTAGGTTTAGGATTAGGATTAGTTTTAGTGTTAGAGTTAGTGTTAGGGTTAGGGTTTGGGTTCGGGTTAGCGTTAGGGTTAGGATTAGGATTAGGGTTAGGTTAGGGTTCTGGTTAGGGTTAGGGTTAGGGTTAGGGTTAGGATTAGGGTTCGGGTTAGGGTTAGGGTTCGGGTTAGGATTAGGGTTAGGGTTAGGGTTAAGATTAGAGTTAGGGTTAGGATTTTGGTTTGGGTTAGGTTTAGGATTAGGTTTAGGGTTAGGGTTAGGGTTAGGGTTAGGGTTAGGGTTAGGGTTTAGAATTAGGTTAAGGGTTAGTGTTAGCGTTAGGGTTAGTTTTTGGCTTACGGTTAGGGTTAGGTTTAGGTTTTGGGTTAGGTTTAGGGTTAGGGTAAGGTTTTGGGTTCGGGTTATAGTTATGGTTATGGTTACTGTTTGAGTAAGTTTTAGGTTATGGTTAGGATTAGGGTTTGGGTTAGGGTTAGGGTTACGGCTAGCGTTTGAGTTTGAGTTACGTTTAGGGTTAGCATTATGGTTAAGTTTAGGGTTATGGTTTGGGTTAATGTTAGGGTTAGGGTTAGGGTTTGGGTTAGGGTTAGGGTTAGTGTTAGGGTAAGGGTTTGGGTTAGGGTCAGGGTTAGTTTTTGGGTTAGGGTTAGGGTTAGGATTAGGGTTAGGGATAGGTTTAGGGTTAGGGTTTGGGTTAGGGTTAGGGTTAGGTTTAGGGTTTGAGTTAGGGTTAGGGTTAGGGTTAGGGTTAGGGCTTGGGTAACGGTTAGGGTTAGGGTTAGGGGTTGCGTTTGGATTAGGTTTAGGTTTAGGGATAGCGTTAGGTTAGGGTTTAGGGTTAGTGTTAGGTTTAGGGTTTGGGTTAGGGTTTTGGATTAGGGTTAGGATTAGGGTTACGATTAGTGTTAGGTTTAGTGTTTCGTTTAGTATTAGGGTTAGGGTTAGGTTTAGGTTTTCGGTTAGTTTAAGGGTTAGGGTTAGGGTTTGGTTTAGGGTTAGGGTTAGGTTTAGGTTTAGATTTTTGGTTAGGTTTAGGGTTAGGGTTAGGATTTGGGTTCGGGTTAGGGTTAGGGTTAGCGTGAGGGTTAGGGTTAGGGTTACGGTTAGGGTTTAGGGTTTTTGTTAGGGTTATTGTTTGGGTTAAGGTTAGGGTTAGGGTTAGGGTTAGGAATAGGGTTAGGGTTAGCTTTAGGGTTAGGGTTTGGTTTAGGGTTTGGGTTAGGGTTATGTTTAGGTTTTGGGTTAGGGTTCAGGTTAGTGTTAGGGTCAGGTTTTGGGTTAGGTTTAGAGTTAGGGTTAGGGTTAGGGTTTGGTTTAGGGTTAGGGTCAGGGTTTGGGTTTCGGTTAGGGTTAGGCTTAGAGTTAGGGTTAGGGTTAGTGTTAGGGTGAGTGTTAGGTTTTGGGTTTGTGTTAGGGTTATGGATAGGGTTAGGGTTAGGGTTAGGATTACGATTTGGGTTAGGTTTAGGTTTGGGTTTCGGTTAGGTTTAGGGTTAGGGTTATGGTTAGTGTTAGGGTTTAGGGTTAAGGTTAGTGTTAGGGTTAGGGTTAGGGTGTGGGTTAGGGTTAGTGTTAGGTTTAGGATTAGGATAAGGGTTAGTGTTAGGTTTAGGGTTAATGTTAGGTTTAGGGTTTGGGTTCGGGTTAGCGTTAGGGTTAGGATTAGGATTAGGGTTAGGTTAGGTTTCGGGTTTGGGTTAGGGTTAGGGTTAGGGTTAGGGTTAGGGTTAGGGTTAGGATTAGGGATAGGGTTACGGTTAGGATTAGAGTTAGGGTTAGGGTTTTGGTTTGGCTTAGGGTTACGGTTAGGGTTTAAGTTAGTATTAGGGTTAGGGTTAGTGTTAGGGTTAGGGTTTGGGTTAGGATTAGGGTTAGGGTTAGGTATAGATTTTGGGTTAGGTTTAATGTAAGGGTTAGGGTCTGGGTTAGGGTTAGGTTTAGGGTTAGGGTTAGGGTTTGAGTTTGAGTTAGGTTTAGGGATAACATTAGGGTTTAGTTTAGGGTTAGGGTTATGGTTTAGGTTAGGGTTAGGGTTTGGGTTAGGGTTAGGGTTAGGTTTTGAATTTGATTTGGGTTAGTGTAGTGTTAGAGTTAGTGTTAAGTTTAGGGTTTGGGTTAGGGTTAGGATTAGGGTTAGGGTTAGGGTTAGGATTAGGGTTAGGGTTAGGGTTAGGATTCGAGTTAGGTTTAGAGTTTTGGTTTGGGTTAGGGTTAGGGTTAGGGTTTGAGGTAGTGTTAGGTTTAGGGTTAGGGATTGGGTTAGGGTTAGGGTTAGTATTATGGTTACGATTAGGGTTAAGTTTAGGGTTTGTGTTTGCGTTAGGGTTAGGGTTAGGATTAGGGTTAGGGTTAGGGTTTAGGGTTAGGATTTGGGTTAGGTTTAGGGTTAGGATTAGTGTTAGGTTTAGGATTAGGGTTAGGGTTAGGGTTAGGGTTAGGGTTAGAAATAGGGTTAGGGTTAGGGTTAGGGTTAGGTTTTGGGTTAGGGTTCGGGTTAGGGTAATGGTCAGGTTTTGGGTTAGGTTTAGAGTTAGGTTTAGGGTTAGGGTTAGGGTTAGGGCTTGGGTTACGGTTAGGGTTAGGGTTAGGGTTAGGGTTTGGGTTTGGGTATGGGTTAGGGTTACGGTTAACGTTTGAGTTTGAGTTAGGTTTAGGGTTAGCATTAGGGTTAAGGTTAGTGTTATGGTTTGGGTTAGTGTTAGGGTTAGGGTTAGGGTTAGGGTTTGGGTTAGGATTAGGGTTTGGGTTAGTGTTAGGGTTAGGGTTAGGGTTTGGGTTAGGGTCAGCGTTAGTTTTTGGGTTAGGGTTAGGATTAGGGTTAGGGATAGGTTTAGGGTTAGGGTTTGGGTTAGGGTTAGGGTTAGGTTTAGGGTTTGAGTTAGGGTTAGGGTTAGGGTTAGGGTTAGGGCTTGGGTTACGTTTAGGGTTAGGGTTAGGTTTTGGGTTTGGGTATGGGTGAGGGTTAGGGTTAAAGTTACTGTTAGGGTTATGGTTTGGGTTTGGGTAAGGGTTAGGTTTAGGTTTAGGGTTAGGGTTAGGATTTGGTTTTGGGTTAAGGTTAGGATTAGGGATAGGATTAGGGTTAGGGTTAGGGTTAGGATTAGGGTTAGGTTTAGGGTTTGGGTTAGGGTTAGGATTAGGGTTAGGATTAGGGTTAGGGTTAGTGTTAGGATTAGAGTTAGAGTTAGGGTTTTGGTTAGGGTTAGGGATAGGGTTTGGGTTAGTGTTAGGGTTAGGGTTAGTGTTAGGGTTAGGGTTTTGGTTAGGGATAGGGTTAGTATTAGGGTTACGATTAGGGTTAAGTTTAGGGTTTGTGTTTGGTTTAGGTTTAGGTTTAGGGTTAGGGTTAGGTTAGGGTTTAGGGTTATTGTTAGGTTTAGGGTTTGGGTTAGGGTTAGGGTTTGGGTTAGGGTTAGGGTTAGTATTAGGGTTACGATTAGGGTTAAGTTTAGGGTTTGTGTTTGCGTTAGGTTAAGGGTTAGGATTAGGGTTAGGGTTAGGGTTTAGGGTTAGGATTTGGGTTAGGTTTAGGGTTAGGATTAGTGTTAGGTTTAGGGTTAGCGTTAGGGTTAGGGTTAGGGTTAGAAATAGGGTTAGGTTTAGGGTTAGGGTTATGGTTAGGTTTTGGGTTAGGGTTCAGGTTAGGGTAAGGGTCAGGTTTTGGGTTAGGTTTAGAGTTAGGTTTAGGGTTAGGGTTTGGTTTAGGGTTAGGGTCAGGGTTTGGATTTCGGTTAGGGTTAGGGTTAGACTTAGGGTTAGGGTTAGTGTTAGGGTTAGTGTTAGGTTTTGGGTTTGGGTTAGGTTTATGGATACGGTTAGGGTTAGAGTTAGGGTTACGATTAGGGTTAGGTTTAGGGTTTGGGTTTCTGTTAGGTTTAGGGTTAGGGTTAGAGTTAGTGTTAGGGTTTAGGGTTAAGGTTAGTGTTAGGGTTAGGGTTAGGGGATGCGTTAGGGTTAGTGTTAGGTTTAGGATTAGGATTAGTTTTAGTGTTAGGGTTAGGGTTACGGTTAGGGTTTGGGTTCGGGTTAGCGTTAGGGTTAGGATTAGGATTAGGGTTAGGTTAGGGTTCAGATTAGGGTTAGGGTTAGGGTTAGGGTTAGGGTTAGGGTGAGGGTTTAGAGTTAGATTAAGTTTTAGTGTTAGCGTTAGGGTTAGTTTTTGGCTTACGGTTAGGGTTAGGTTTAGGTTTTGGGTTAGGTTTAGGGTTAGGGTAAGGGTTAGGGTAAGGGTTATAGTTATGGTTATGGTTACTGTTTGAGTTAGGTTTAGGTTATGGTTAGGGTTAGGGTTTGGGTTAGGGTTAGGGTTACGGTTAGTGTTTGTGTTTTAATTAGGTTTAGGGTTAGCATTAGGGTTAAGGTTAGGTTTATGGTTTGGGTTAGTGTTAGGGTTAGGGTTAGGGTTAGGGTTTGGGTTAGGGTTAGGGTTTGGGTTAGTTTTAGGGTTTGGGTTAGGGTTAGGGTTTGGGTTAGGGTTAGGGTTAGGGTTAGGGTTTGGGTTAGGGTCAGCGTTAGTTTTTGGGTTAGGGTTAGGTTTAGGATTAGGGTTAGGTTTAGGTTTAGGGTTAGGGTTTGGGTTAGGGTTAGGGTTAGGTTTAGGGTTAGGGTTAGGGTTAGGGTTAGGGTTAGGGTTAGGGTTAGGGCTTGGGTTACGGTTAGGGTTAGGGTTAGGGGTTGGATTTGGGTTAGGGTTAGGGTTAGGGTGAGGATTAGGGTTAGGGTTAGGGTTAAGATTAGGGTTAGCTTTAGGGTTTGGGTTAGTGTTAGGGATTGGGTTAGGGTTAGGGTTTGGGTTTGGGTTAGGGTTAGGATTAGGATTAGGGTTAGGGTTAGGGTTAGGATTTGGGTTATGTTTAGGGTTAGGATTAGTGTTAGGTTTAGGGTTAGGGTTAGGGTTAGGGTTAGGGTTAGGGTTAGGGTTAGGAATAGGGTTAGGGTTAGGATTAGGGTTAGGGTTAGGGTTTAGGGTTAGGTTTAGGGTTATTGTTTGGGTTAAGGTTAGGGTTAGGTTTAGGGTTATGAATAGGTTTAGGTTTAGGGTTTGGTTTAGGGTTTGGGTAAGGGTTAGGTTTAGGTTTTGGGTTAGGGTTAGGGTTAAGGTTAGGGTTTGTGTTAGGGTTAGGGTTAGTATTTGGGTTAGGGTTAGGGTTAATATTAGGGTTAGGGTTAGGATTGGTGTTAGGTTTTGGGTTAGGTTTAGGGGTAGGGTTAGGTTTTGAGTTAGGGTTAGATTTAGTGTTAGGTTTAGGGTTTGGGTTAGGGTTAGGGTTAGGGTTTGTGGTTGGGTTTGGGTTAGGGTTAGGGTTAGGGTTAGTATTAGGGTTAGGATTAGGATTAGGATTAGGGTTAGGTTTAGTGTTTGGGTTAGGGTTAGGGTTAGGGTTAGGTTTAGGGTTAGGATTAGGGTTAAGGTTAGGGTTAGGGTTAGGGTTAGGATTATAGTTAGGGTTAGGGTTTTGGCTTCCGTTAGGGTTAGGGGTAGACTTTGGTTTAGTGATAGGGTTAGGGTTAGTGTTAGGGTTAGGGTTTGGGTTAATGTTGGGGTTAGGGTTAGGGTTAGGGTTTGGGTTAAGGTTAGGGTTTTGTTTAGGGTTACGGTTAGGTTTTATGTTAGTGTTAGGGTTAGGGTTAGTGTTACCGTTAGGGTTTGGGTTAATGTTTGGGGTTAGGGTTAGGTTTTGGGTTAATGTATGGGGTTAGGGTTAGGGTTAGGTTATGTGTTAGGGTTAGGTTTAGGTTTAGGTTTAGGTTTAGGGTTTGGGTTTGGGTATGGGTTAGGGTTAGGGTTAAAGTTACTGTTAGGGTTATGGTTTGGGTTTGGGTAAGGGTTAGGGTTAGGTTTAGGGTTAGGGTTAGGATTTGGTTTTGTGTTAGGGTTAGGATTAGGGATAGGATTAGGGATAGGATTAGGGTTAGGATTAGGGTTAGGTTTAGGGTTTGGGTTAGGGTTAGGATTAGGGTTAGGATTAGGGTTAGGGTTAGGGTTAGGATGAGAGTTAGAGTTACGGTTTTGGTTAGGGTTAGGGAAAGGGTTTGGGTTAGTGTTAGGGTTAGGGTTTGGGTTGGGGATAGGGTTAGTATTAGGGTTATGATTAGGGTTAAGTTTACGGTTTGTGTTTGGTTTAGGTTTAGGTTTAGGGTTAGGGTTAGGTTAGGGTTTAGGTTTAGTGTTAGGTTTAGGGTTTGGGTTAGGGTTAGGGTTAGGATTAGGGTTAGGATTAGGGTTAGGGTTAGGGTTTCGTTTAGTGTTAGGGTTAGGGTTAGGTTTAGGTTTTCGGTTAGGTTAAGGGTTAGGGTTAGGGTTAGGGTTTGGTTTAGGGTTAGGGTTTGGGTTAGGTTTAGGTTTTTGGTTAGGTTTAGGGTTAGTGTTAGGATTTGGGTTCAGGTTAGGGTTAGGATTAGCGTGAGGGTGAGGGTTAGGGTTAGGGTTAGGGTTCAGGGTTAGTGTTAGTGTTATTGTTTGGGTTAAGGTTAGGGTTAGGGTTAGGGTTAGGAATAGGGTTAGGGTTAGGTTTAGGGTTAGGGTTTGGTTTAGGATTTGGGTTAGGATTAGGTTTAGGTTTTGGGTTAGTTTTAGGGTTAGGGTTAGGGTTAGGGTTAAGGTTAAGTTTTGGGTTAGGTTTCAGATGAGTTTTTGGGTTAGTGTTAGGGTTAGGATTCGGGTTAGGGTTAGGATTAATGTTAGGGTTTGGGTTATGGTTAGGGTTAGGTTTACGGTTTGGATTAGGGTTAGGGTTAAGGTTAAGGGTTGGGTATGGGTTCGGGTTAGGGTTAAGTTTAGGATTAGGGTTAGGTTTAGGGTTAGGATTAGGGTTAGGTTTAATGTTTGGGTTAGGGTTAGGGTTAGGGTTAGGGTTAGGATTAGGGTTAGGGTTAGGGTTACAATTAGAGTTAGGGTTAGAGTTTTGGGTTGAGTTAGGGTTAGGTTTAGTGTTTGGGGTAGTGTTAGGGTTAGGGTTAGGGTTAGTGTTAGGGTTAGGGTTTGGGTTAGGGTTAGGGTTAGGGTCAGGTTTTGGGTTAGGGTTCGGGTTAGGGTTAGGGTCAGGTTTTGGGTTAGGTTTAGAGTTAGGGTTAGGGTTAGGGTTTGGTTTAGGGTTAGGGTTAGGGTTTGTGTTCGGGTTAGTGTTAGGATTATGTTTAGGGTTTTAGTTAGGTTAAGGGTTAGTGTTAGGGTTAGGGTTAGTTTTAGGCTTACGGTTAGGGTTACGTTTGGGTTTCGGTTAGGTTTAGGGTTAGGGTTATGGTTAGTGTTAGGGTTAGGGTTAGGGTGTGGTTTAGGGTTAGTGTTAGGTTTAGGATTAGGATAAGGGTTAGTGTTAGGTTTAGGGTTAGTGTTAGGTTTAAGGTTTGGGTTCGGGTTAGTGTTAGGGTTAGGATTAGGATTAGGGTTAGTTTAGGTTTCGGGTTAGGGTTAGGGTTAGGGTTAGGATTAGAGTTAGGGTTAGGGTTTTGGTTTGGCTTAGGTTACGGTTAGGGTTTGGGTTAGTATTAGGGTTAGGGTTAGGTATAGGTTTTGGGTTAGGTTTAATGTAAGGGTTAGGGTTGGGTTAGGGTTAGGGTTAGGGTTAAGGTTAGGGTTAGGATTAGGATTAGAGTTTGGGTTTGGGATATGTTAAGGGTTGGGGTTAGGTTTAGGGTTTGGGTTACGGTTAGGGTTAGGGTTACGCTTAAGATTTCGGTTAGGGTTAGTGTTTGGGTTAGGGTTAGGGTTAGGGTTAGGGTTAGGTTTAGGATTTGATTTGGGTTAGTGTTAGGGTTAGAGTTAGTGTTAAGTTTAGGGTTTAGGTTAGGGTTAGGGTTAGGGTTAGGATTAGGGTTAGGGTTAGGGTTAGGATTAGAGTTAGGGTTAGAGTTTTGGTTTGGGTTAGGTTTAGGGTTAGGGTTTGGGGTAGTGTTAGGGTTAGGGTTAGTGTTAGGGTTAGGGTTTGGTTTAGGGTTAGGGTTAGTATTATGGTTACGATTAGGGTTAAGTTTAGGGTTTGTGTTTGCGTTTGGTTTAGGGTTAGGATTAGGGTTAGGGTTAGGGTTTAGGGTTAGTATTTGGGTTAGGTTTAGGGTTAGGATTAGTGTTAGGTTTAGGATTAGGGTTAGGGTTAGGGTTAGGGTTAGGGTTAGAAATAGGGTTAGGGTTAGGGTTAGGGTTAGGGTTAGGGTTAGGGTTAGGTTTTGGGTTAGGGTTCGGGTTAGGTTAAGGGTCAGGTTTTGGGTTAGGTTTAGAGTTAGGTTTAGGGTTAGGGTTTGGTTTAGGGTTAGGGTCAGGGTTTGGGTTTCAGTTAGGGTTAGGGTTAGAGTTAGGGTTAGGGTTAGTGTTAGGGTTAGTGTTAGGTTTTGGTTTTGGGTTAGGGTTATGGATAGGATTAGGATTAGAGTTAGGGTTACGATTAGGGTTTGGGTTTCGGTTAGGTTTAGGGTTAGGGTTACAGTTAGTGTTAGGGTTTAGGGTTAAGTTTAGTGTTAGGGTTAGGGTTAGGGTGTGGGTTAGGGTTAGTGTTAGGTTTAGGATTAGGATTAGTTTTAGTGTTAGGGTTAGGGTTTGGGTTCGGGTTAGCGTTAGGGTTAGGATTAGGATTAGGGTTAGGTTAGGGTTCATGTTACTGTTAGGGTTAGGTTTAGGGTTAGGTTTAGGGTTAGGGTTCGGGTTAGGCTTAGGGTTTATAGTTAGGTTAAGGGTTAGTGTTAGCGTTAGGGTTAGTTTTTGGCTTACGGTTAGGGTTAGGTTTAGGTTTTGGGTTAGGTTTAGGGTTAGGGTAAAGTTTTGGGTTCGGGTTATAGTTATGGTTATGGTTACTGTTTGAGTTAGGTTTAGGTTATGGTTAGGGTTAGGGTTTGGGTTAGGGTTAGGGTTACGGTTAGCATTTGAGTTTGAGTTAAGTTTAGGGTTAGCATTAGGGTTAAGTTTAGGGTTATGGTTTGGGTTAGTGTTAGGGTTAGGGTTAGGGTTTGGGTTAGGGTGAGGGTTTGGGTTAGGGTTAGGGTTAGTGTTAGGGTTAGGGTTTGGGATAGGGTCAGGGTTAGTTTTTGGGTTAGGGTTAGGGTTAGGATTAGGGTTAGGGATAGGTTTAGGGTTAGGGTTTGGGTTAGGGTTAGGGTTAGGTTTAGGGTTTGAGTTAGGGTTAGGGTTAGGGTTAGGGCTTGGGTAACGGTTAGGGTTAGGGTTAGGGGTTGCGTTTGGTTTAGGTTTAGGTTTAGGGATAGGGTTAGGTTACGGTTTAGGGTTAGTGTTAGGTTTAGGGTTTGGGTTAGGGTTAGGGTTAGGGTTAGGATTAGGGTTAGGATTAGGGTTAGGGTTAGGGTTTCGTTTAGTGTTAGGATTAGGGTTAGGTTTAGGTTTTCGGTTAGGTTAAGGGTTAGGGTTAGGGTTAGGGTTTGGTTTAGGGTTAGGGTTTGGGTTAGGTTTAGGTTTTTGGTTAGGTTTAGGGTTAGTGTTAGGATTTGCGTTCAGGTTAGGGTTAGGATTAGCGTGAGGGTGAGGGTTAGGGTTAGGGTTAGGGTTCAGGGTTAGTGTTAGTGTTATTGTTTGGGTTAAGGTTAGGGTTAGGGTTAGGGTTAGGAATAGGGTTAGGGTTAGGTTTAGGGTTAGGGTTTGGTTTAGGATTTGGGTTAGGATTAGGTTTAGGTTTTGGGTTAGTTTTAGGGTTAGGGTTAGGGTTAGGGTTAAGGTTAAGTTTTGGGTTAGGTTTCAGATGAGTTTTTGGGTTAGTGTTAGGGTTAGGATTCGGGTTAGGGTTAGGATTAATGTTAGGGTTTGGGTTATGGTTAGGGTTAGGTTTACGGTTTGGATTAGGGTTAGGGTTTAGGTTAAGGGTTGGGTATGGGTTCGGGTTAGGGTTAAGTTTAGGATTAGGGTTAGGTTTAGGGTTAGGATTAGGGTTAGGTTTAATGTTTGGGTTAGGGTTAGGGTTAGGGTTAGGGT
Organism: Eospalax fontanierii; assembly: GCA_035773235.1. Taxonomy (NCBI): domain Eukaryota; kingdom Metazoa; phylum Chordata; class Mammalia; order Rodentia; family Spalacidae; genus Eospalax; species Eospalax fontanierii. The sequence continues at coordinate 3,767,880 of JAJHUQ010000033.1, forward strand.
TAGGATTAGGGTTAGGGTTAGGGTTACAATTAGAGTTAGGGTTAGAGTTTTGGGTTGAGTTAGGGTTAGGTTTAGGGTTTGGGGTAGTGTTAGGGTTAGGGTTAGGGTTAGTGTTAGGGTTAGGGTTTGGGTTAGGGTTAGGGTTAGGGTCAGGTTTTGGGTTAGGGTTCGGGTTAGGGTTAGGGTCAGGTTTTGGGTTAGGTTTAGAGTTAGGGTTAGGGTTAGGGTTTGGTTTAGGGTTAGGGTTAGGGTTTGTGTTCGGGTTAGTGTTAGGATTATGTTTAGGGTTTTAGTTAGGTTAAGGGTTAGTGTTAGGGTTAGGGTTAGTTTTAGGCTTACGGTTAGGGTTACGTTTGGGTTTCGGTTAGGTTTAGGGTTAGGGTTATGGTTAGTGTTAGGGTTAGGGTTAGGGTGTGGTTTAGGGTTAGTGTTAGGTTTAGGATTAGGATAAGGGTTAGTGTTAGGTTTAGGGTTAGTGTTAGGTTTAAGGTTTGGGTTCGGGTTAGTGTTAGGGTTAGGATTAGGATTAGGGTTAGTTTAGGTTTCGGGTTAGGGTTAGGGTTAGGGTTAGGATTAGAGTTAGGGTTAGGGTTTTGGTTTGGCTTAGGTTACGGTTAGGGTTTGGGTTAGTATTAGGGTTAGGGTTAGGTATAGGTTTTGGGTTAGGTTTAATGTAAGGGTTAGGGTTGGGTTAGGGTTAGGGTTAGGGTTAGGGTTAGGGTTAGGGTTAGGATTAGCGTTTGGGTTTGGGATAGGTTTAGGGTTAGGGTTAGGTTTAGGGTTTGGGTTACGGTTAGGGTTAGGGTTACGCTTAAGATTTCGGTTAGGGTTAGTGTTTGGGTTAGGGTTAGGGTTAGGGTTAGGGTTAGGTTTAGGATTTGATTTGGGTTAGTGTTAGGGTTAGAGTTAGTGTTAAGTTTAGGGTTTAGGTTAGGGTTAGGGTTAGGGTTAGGATTAGGGTTAGGGTTAGGGTTAGGATTAGAGTTAGGGTTAGAGTTTTGGTTGGGGTTAGGTTTAGGGTTAGGGTTTGGGGTAGTGTTAGGGTTAGGGTTAGTGTTAGGGTTAGGGTTTGGTTTAGGGTTAGGGTTAGTATTATGGTTACGATTAGGGTTAAGTTTAGGGTTTGTGTTTGCGTTAGGTTTAGGGTTAGGATTAGGGTTAGGGTTAGGGTTTAGGGTTAGTATTTGGGTTAGGTTTAGGGTTAGGATTAGTGTTAGGTTTAGGATTAGGGTTAGGGTTAGGGTTAGGGTTAGGGTTAGAAATAGGGTTAGGGTTAGGGTTAGGGTTAGGGTTAGGGTTAGGGTTAGGTTTTGGGTTAGGGTTCGGGTTAGGTTAAGGGTCAGGTTTTGGGTTAGGTTTAGAGTTAGGTTTAGGGTTAGGGTTTGGTTTAGGGTTAGGGTCAGGGTTTGGGTTTCGGTTAGGGTTAGGGTTAGAGTTAGGGTTAGGGTTAGTGTTAGGGTTAGTGTTAGGTTTTGGTTTTGGGTTAGGGTTATGGATAGGATTAGGATTAGAGTTAGGGTTACGATTAGGGTTTGGGTTTCGGTTAGGTTTAGGGTTAGGGTTACAGTTAGTGTTAGGGTTTAGGGTTAAGTTTAGTGTTAGGGTTAGGGTTAGGGTGTGGGTTAGGGTTAGTGTTAGGTTTAGGATTAGGATTAGTTTTAGTGTTAGGTTTAGGGTTTGGGTTCGGGTTAGCATTAGGGTTAGGGTTAGGGTTAGCGTTAGGTTTAGGATTTGATTTGGGTTAGTGTTAGGGTTAGAGTTAGTGTTAAGTTTAGGGTTTAGGTTAGGGTTAGGGTTAGGGTTAGGATTAGGGTTAGGGTTAGGGTTAGGATTAGAGTTAGGGTTAGAGTTTTGGTTTGGGTTAGGTTTAGGGTTAGGGTTTGGGGTAGTGTTAGGGTTAGGGTTAGTGTTAGGGTTAGGGTTTGGTTTAGGGTTAGGGTTAGTATTATGGTTACGATTAGGGTTAAGTTTAGGGTTTGTGTTTGCGTTTGGTTTAGGGTTAGGATTAGGGTTAGGGTTAGGGTTTAGGGTTAGTATTTGGGTTAGGTTTAGGGTTAGGATTAGTGTTAGGTTTAGGATTAGGGTTAGGGTTAGGGTTAGGGTTAGGGTTAGAAATAGGGTTAGGGTTAGGGTTAGGGTTAGGGTTAGGGTTAGGGTTAGGTTTTGGGTTAGGGTTCGGGTTAGGTTAAGGGTCAGGTTTTGGGTTAGGTTTAGAGTTAGGTTTAGGGTTAGGGTTTGGTTTAGGGTTAGGGTCAGGGTTTGGGTTTCAGTTAGGGTTAGGGTTAGAGTTAGGGTTAGGGTTAGTGTTAGGGTTAGTGTTAGGTTTTGGTTTTGGGTTAGGGTTATGGATAGGATTAGGATTAGAGTTAGGGTTACGATTAGGGTTTGGGTTTCGGTTAGGTTTAGGGTTAGGGTTACAGTTAGTGTTAGGGTTTAGGGTTAAGTTTAGTGTTAGGGTTAGGGTTAGGGTGTGGGTTAGGGTTAGTGTTAGGTTTAGGATTAGGATTAGTTTTAGTGTTAGGGTTAGGGTTTGGGTTCGGGTTAGCGTTAGGGTTAGGATTAGGATTAGGGTTAGGTTAGGGTTCATGTTACTGTTAGGGTTAGGTTTAGGGTTAGGTTTAGGGTTAGGGTTCGGGTTAGGCTTAGGGTTTATAGTTAGGTTAAGCCTTAGTGTTAGCGTTAGGGTTAGTTTTTGGCTTACGGTTAGGGTTAGGTTTAGGTTTTGGGTTAGGTTTAGGGTTAGGGTAAAGTTTTGGGTTCAGGTTATAGTTATGGTTATGGTTACTGTTTGAGTTAGGTTTAGGTTATGGTTAGGGTTAGGGTTTGGGTTAGGGTTAGGGTTACGGTTAGCATTTGAGTTTGAGTTAAGTTTAGGGTTAGCATTAGGGTTAAGTTTAGGGTTATGGTTTGGGTTAGTGTTAGGGTTAGGGTTAGGGTTTGGGTTAGGGTTAGGGTTTGGGTTAGGGTTAGGGTTAGTGTTAGGGTTAGGGTTTGGGTTAGGGTCAGGGTTAGTTTTTGGGTTAGGGTTAGGGTTAGGATTAGGGTTAGGGATAGGTTTAGGGTTAGGGTTTGGGTTAGGGTTAGGGTTAGGTTTAGGGTTTGAGTTAGGGTTAGGGTTAGGGTTAGGGCTTGGGTAACGGTTAGGGTTAGGGTTAGGGGTTGCGTTTGGTTTAGGTTTAGGTTTAGGGATAGGGTTAGGTTACGGTTTAGGGTTAGTGTTAGGTTTAGGGTTTGGGTTAGGGTTAGGGTTAGGGTTAGGATTAGGGTTAGGATTAGGGTTAGGGTTAGGGTTTCGTTTAGTGTTAGGGTTAGGGTTAGGTTTAGGTTTTCGGTTAGGTTAAGGGTTAGGGTTAGGGTTAGGGTTTGGTTTAGGGTTAGGGTTTGGGTTAGGTTTAGGTTTTTGGTTAGGTTTAGGGTTAGTGTTAGGATTTGCGTTCAGGTTAGGGTTAGGATTAGCGTGAGGGTGAGGGTTAGGGTTAGGGTTAGGGTTCAGGGTTAGTGTTAGTGTTATTGTTTGGGTTAAGGTTAGGGTTAGGGTTAGGGTTAGGAATAGGGTTAGGGTTAGGTTTAGGGTTAGGGTTTGGTTTAGGATTTGGGTTAGGATTAGGTTTAGGTTTTGGGTTAGTTTTAGGGTTAGGGTTAGGGTTAGGGTTAAGGTTAAGTTTTGGGTTAGGTTTCAGATGAGTTTTTGGGTTAGTGTTAGGGTTAGGATTCGGGTTAGGGTTAGGATTAATGTTAGGGTTTGGGTTATGGTTAGGGTTAGGTTTACGGTTTGGATTAGGGTTAGGGTTTAGGTTAAGGGTTGGGTATGGGTTCGGGTTAGGGTTAAGTTTAGGATTAGGGTTAGGTTTAGGGTTAGGATTAGGGTTAGGTTTAATGTTTGGGTTAGGGTTAGGGTTAGGGTTAGGGTTAGGATTAGGGTTAGGGTTAGGGTTACAATTAGAGTTAGGGTTAGAGTTTTGGGTTGAGTTAGGGTTAGGTTTAGGGTTTGGGGTAGTGTTAGGGTTAGGGTTAGGGTTAGTGTTAGGGTTAGGGTTTGGGTTAGGGTTAGGGTTAGGGTCAGGTTTTGGGTTAGGGTTCGGGTTAGGGTTAGGGTCAGGTTTTGGGTTAGGTTTAGAGTTAGGGTTAGGGTTAGGGTTTGGTTTAGGGTTAGGGTTAGGGTTTGTGTTCGGGTTAGTGTTAGGATTATGTTTAGGGTTTTAGTTAGGTTAAGGGTTAGTGTTAGGGTTAGGGTTAGTTTTAGGCTTACGGTTAGGGTTACGTTTGGGTTTCGGTTAGGTTTAGGGTTAGGGTTATGGTTAGTGTTAGGGTTAGGGTTAGGGTGTGGTTTAGGGTTAGTGTTAGGTTTAGGATTAGGATAAGGGTTAGTGTTAGGTTTAGGGTTAGTGTTAGGTTTAAGGTTTGGGTTCGGGTTAGTGTTAGGGTTAGGATTAGGATTAGGGTTAGTTTAGGTTTCGGGTTAGGGTTAGGGTTAGGGTTAGGATTAGAGTTAGGGTTAGGGTTTTGGTTTGGCTTAGGTTACGGTTAGGGTTTGGGTTAGTATTAGGGTTAGGGTTAGGTATAGGTTTTGGGTTAGGTTTAATGTAAGGGTTAGGGTTGGGTTAGGGTTAGGGTTAGGGTTAGGGTTAGGGTTAGGGTTAGGATTAGCGTTTGGGTTTGGGATAGGTTTAGGGTTAGGGTTAGGTTTAGGGTTTGGGTTACGGTTAGGGTTAGGGTTACGCTTAAGATTTCGGTTAGGGTTAGTGTTTGGGTTAGGGTTAGGGTTAGGGTTAGGGTTAGGTTTAGGATTTGATTTGGGTTAGTGTTAGGGTTAGAGTTAGTGTTAAGTTTAGGGTTTAGGTTAGGGTTAGGGTTAGGGTTAGGATTAGGGTTAGGGTTAGGGTTAGGATTAGAGTTAGGGTTAGAGTTTTGGTTGGGGTTAGGTTTAGGGTTAGGGTTTGGGGTAGTGTTAGGGTTAGGGTTAGTGTTAGGGTTAGGGTTTGGTTTAGGGTTAGGGTTAGTATTATGGTTACGATTAGGGTTAAGTTTAGGGTTTGTGTTTGCGTTAGGTTTAGGGTTAGGATTAGGGTTAGGGTTAGGGTTTAGGGTTAGTATTTGGGTTAGGTTTAGGGTTAGGATTAGTGTTAGGTTTAGGATTAGGGTTAGGGTTAGGGTTAGGGTTAGGGTTAGAAATAGGGTTAGGGTTAGGGTTAGGGTTAGGGTTAGGGTTTGGGTTAGGTTTTGGGTTAGGGTTCGGGTTAGGTTAAGGGTCAGGTTTTGGGTTAGGTTTAGAGTTAGGTTTAGGGTTAGGGTTTGGTTTAGGGTTAGGGTCAGGGTTTGGGTTTCGGTTAGGGTTAGGGTTAGAGTTAGGGTTAGGGTTAGTGTTAGGGTTAGTGTTAGGTTTTGGTTTTGGGTTAGGGTTATGGATAGGATTAGGATTAGAGTTAGGGTTACGATTAGGGTTTGGGTTTCGGTTAGGTTTAGGGTTAGGGTTACAGTTAGTGTTAGGGTTTAGGGTTAAGTTTAGTGTTAGGGTTAGGGTTAGGGTGTGGGTTAGGGTTAGTGTTAGGTTTAGGATTAGGATTAGTTTTAGTGTTAGGTTTAGGGTTTGGGTTCGGGTTAGCGTTAGGGTTAGGATTAGGATTAGGGTTAGGTTAGGGTACATGTTACTGTTAGGGTTAGGTTTAGGGTTAGGTTTAGGGTTAGGGTTCGGGTTAGGCTTAGGGTTTAGAGTTAGGTTAAGGGTTAGTGTTAGCGTTAGGGTTAGTTTTTGGCTTACGGTTAGGGTTAGGTTTAGGTTTTGGGTTAGGTTTAGGGTTAGGGTAAAGTTTTGGGTTCGGGTTATAGTTATGGTTATGGTTACTGTTTGAGTTAGGTTTAGGTTATGGTTAGGGTTAGGGTTTGGGTTAGGGTTAGGGTTACGGTTAGCATTTGAGTTTGAGTTAAGTTTAGGGTTAGCATTAGGGTTAAGTTTAGGGTTATGGTTTGGGTTAGTGTTAGGGTTAGGGTTAGGGTTTGGGTTAGGGTTAGGGTTTGGGTTAGGGTTAGGGTTAGTGTTAGGGTTAGGGTTTGGGTTAGGGTCAGGGTTAGTTTTTGGGTTAGGGTTAGGGTTAGGATTAGGGTTAGGGATAGGTTTAGGGTTAGGGTTTGGGTTAGGGTTAGGGTTAGGTTTAGGGTTTGAGTTAGGGTTAGGGTTAGGGTTAGGGCTTGGGTAACGGTTAGGGTTAGGGTTAGGGGTTGCGTTTGGTTTAGGTTTAGGTTTAGGGATAGGGTTAGGTTACGGTTTAGGGTTAGTGTTAGGTTTAGGGTTTGGGTTAGGGGTTGGATTAGGGTTAGGATTAGGGTTAGGATTAGTGTTAGGTTTAGTGTTTCGTTTAGTGTTAGGGTTAGGGTTAGGTTTAGGTTTTCGGTTAGTTTAAGGGTTAGGGTTAGGGTTTGGTTTAGGGTTAGGGTTAGGGTTAGGTTTAGATTTTTGGTTAGGTTTAGGGTTAGGGTTAGGATTTGGGTTCGGGTTAGGGTTAGGGTTAGCGTGAGGGTTAGGGTTAGGGTTACGGTTAGGGTTTAGGGTTTTTGTTAGGGTTATTGTTTGGGTTAAGGTTAGGGTTCGGGTTAGGGTTAGGAATAGGGTTAGGGTTAGCTTTAGGGTTAGGGTTTGGTTTAGGGTTTGGGTTAGGGTTATGTTTAGGTTTTGGGTTAGGGTTCGGGTTAGTTTTAGGGTCAGGTTTTGGGTTAGGTTTAGAGTTAGGGTTAGGGTTAGGGTTTGGTTTAGGGTTAGGGTCAGGGTTTGGGTTTCGGTTAGGGTTAGGCTTAGAGTTAGGGTTAGGGTTAGTGTTAGGGTGAGTGTTAGGTTTTGGGTTTGTGTTAGGGTTATGGATAGGGTTAGGGTTAGGGATAGGGTTACGATTAGGGTTAGGTTTAGGTTTGGGTTTCGGTTAGGTTTAGGGTTAGGGTTATGGTTAGTGTTAGGGTTTAGGGTTAAGGTTAGTGTTAGGGTTAGGGTTAGGGTGTGGGTTAGGTTTAGTGTTAGGTTTAGGATTAGGATTAGGGTTAGTGTTAGGTTTAGGGTTAGGGTTAGGGTTAGGGTTTGGGTTCGGGTTAGCGTTAGGGTTAGGATTAGGATTAGGGTTAGGTTAGGGTTCGGGTTAGGGTTAGGGTTAGGTTTAGGGTTAGGGTTAGGGTTAGGATTAGGGTTAGGGTTAGGGTTAGGATTAGAGTTAGGGTTAGGGTTTTGGTTTGGCTTAGGGTTACGGTTAGGGTTTGGGTTAGTATTAGGCTTAGGGTTAGTGTTAGGGTTAGGGTTTGGGTTAGGATTAGGGTTAGGGTTAGGTATAGGTTTTGGATTAGGTTTAATGTAAGGGTTAGGGTTTTGGTTAGGGTTAGGGTTAGGGTTAGGGTTTGAGTTTGAGTTAGGTTTAGGGTTAGCATTAGGGTTAAGTTTAGGGTTAGGGTTATGGTTTAGGTTAGGGTTAGGGTTTGGGTTAGGGTTAGGGTTAGGTTTAGGATTTGATTTGGGTTAGTGTTAGGGTTAGAGTTAGTGTTAAGTTTAGGGTTTGGGTTAGGGTTAGGGTTAGGGTTAGGATTAGGGTTAGGATTAGGGTTAGGATTAGAGTTAGGGTTAGAGTTTTGGTTTGGGTTTGTTTTAGGGTTAGGGTTTGGGGTAGTGTTAGGGTTAGGGTTAGTGTTAGGGTTAGGGTTTGGGTTAGGGTTAGGGTTAGTATTATGGTTACGATTAGTGTTAAGCTTAGGGTTTGTGTTTGCGTTAGGTTTAGGGTTAGGATTAGGGTGAGGGTTAGGGTTTAGGGTTCGGATTTGGGTTAGGTTTAGGGTTAGGATTAGTGTTAGGTTTAGGATAAGGGTTAGGGTTAGGTTAGGGTTAGGGTTAGAAATAGGGTTAGGGTTAGGGTTAGGGTTAGGGTTAGGTTTTGGGTTAGGGTTCGGGTTAGGGTAAGGGTCAGGTTTTGGGTTAGGTTTAGAGTTATGTTTAGGGTTAGGGTTTGGTTTAGGGTTAGGGTCAGGGTTTGGGTTTCGGTTAGGGTTAGGGTTAGAGTTAGGGTTAGGGTTAGTGTTAGGGTTAGTGTTAGGTTTTGGGTTTGGGTTAGGGTTATGGATAGGGTTAGGATTAGAGTTAGGGTTACGATTACGGTTTGGGTTTCGGTTATGTTTAGGGTTAGGGTTTCAGTTAGTGTTAGGGTTTAGGGTTTAGTGTTAGGGTTAGGGTTAGGGTGTGGGTTAGGGTTAGTGTTAGGTTTAGGATTAGGATTAGTTTTAGTGTTAGGGTTAGAGTTTGGGTTCGGGTTAGCGTTAGGGTTAGGATTAGGATTAGGGTTAGGTTAGGGTTCAGGTTACTGTTAGGGTTAGGTTTAGGGTTAGGTTTAGGGTTAGGGTTCGGGTTAGGCTTAGGGTTCGGGTTAGGATTAGGGTTAGGGTTAGGGTTAAGATTAGAGTTAGGGTTAGGGTTTTGGTTTGGGTTAGGGTTAGGATTAGGTTTAGGCTTAGGGTTAGGGTTAGGGTTAGGGTTATTGTTTAGAGTTAGGTTAAGGGTTAGTGTTAGCGTTAGGGGTAGTTTTTGGCTTACGGTTAGGGGTAGGTTTAGCTTTTGGGCTAGGTTTAGGGTTAGGGTAAGGTTTTGGGTTGGGGTTATAGTTATGGTTATGATTACTGTTTGAGTTAGGTTTAGGTTATGGTTAGGGTGAGGGTTTGGGTTAGGGTTAGGGTTACGGTTAGCATTTGAGTTTGAGTTACGTTTAGGGTTAGCATTAGGGTTAAGTTTAGGGTTATGGTTTGGGTTAGTGTTAGGGTTAGGGTTAGGGTTTGGGTTAGGGTTAGGGTTTGGGTTAGGGTTAGGGTGTGGGTTAGGGTTAGGTTTAGTGTTAGGGTTAGGGTTTGGGTTAGGGTCAGGGTTAGTTTTTGGGTTAGGGTTAGGGTTAGGATTAGGGTTAGGGATAGGTTTAGGGTTAGGGTTTGGGTTAGGGTTAGGGTTAGGTTTAGGGTTTGAGTTAGGGTTAGGGTTAGGGTTAGGGCTTTGGTAACGGTTAGGGTTAGGGTTAGGGGTTGCGTTTGGTTTAGGTTTAGGTTTAGGGTTAGGGTTAGGTTAGGGTTTAGGGTTAGTGTTAGGTTTAGGGTTTGGGTTAGGGGTTGGATTAGGGTTAGGATTAGGGTTAGGATTAGTGTTAGGTTTAGGATTTCGTTTAGTGTTAGGGTTAGGGTTAGGTTTAGGTTTTCGGTTAGTTTAAGGGTTAGGGTTAGGGTTTGGTTTAGGGTTAGGGTTAGGGTTAGGTTTAGATTTTTGGTTAGGTTTAGGGTTAGGGTTAGGATTTGGGTTCGGGTTAGGGTTAGGGTTAGCGTGAGGGTTAGGGTTAGGGTTATGGTTAGGGTTTAGGGTTTTTGTTAGGGTTATTGTTTGGGTTAAGGTTAGGGTTAGGGTTAAGGTTAGGAATAGGGTTAGGGTTAGCTTTAGGGTTAGGGTTTGGTTTAGGGTTTGGGTTAGGGTTATGTTTAGGTTTTGGGTTAGGGTTCGGGTTAGTTTTAGGGTCAGGTTTTGGGTTAGGTTTAGAGTTAGGGTTAGGGTTAGGGTTTGGTTTAGTGTTAGGGTCAGGGTTTGGGTTTCGGTTAGGTTTAGGGTTAGGGTTATGGTTAGTGTTAGGGTTTAGGGTTAAGGTTAGTGTTAGGGTTAGGGTTAGGGTGTGGGTTAGGGTTAGTGTTAGGTTTAGGATTAGGATTAGGGTTAGTGTTAGGTTTAGGGTTAGGGTTAGGGTTAGGGTTTGGGTTCGGGTTAACGTTAGGGTTAGGATTAGGATTAGGGTTAGGTTAGGGTTCGGGTTAGGGTTAGGGTTAGGGTTAGGGTTAGGGTTAGGATTAGGGTTAGGGTTAGGGTTAGGGTTAGGATTAGAGTTAGGGTTAGGGTTTTGGTTTGGCTTAGGGTTACGGTTAGGGTTTGGGTTAGTATTAGGCTTAGGGTTAGTGTTAGGGTTAGGGTTTGGGTTAGGATTAGGGTTAGGGTTAGGTATAGGTTTTGGGTTAGGTTTAATGTAAGGGTTAGGGTTTGGGTTAGGGTTAGGGTTAGGGTTAGGGTTTGAGTTTGAGATAGGTTTAGGGTTAGCATTAGGGTTAAGTTTAGGGTTAGTGTTAGGGTTTGGGTTAGGGTTAGGGTTAGGTTTAGGATTTGATTTCGGTTAGTGTTAGGGTTAGAGTTAGTGTTAAGTTTAGGGTTTGGGTTAGGGTTAGGGTTAGAGTTAGGATTAGGGTTAGGGTTAGGGTTAGGATTAGAGTTAGGGTTAGAGTTTTGGTTTGGGTTAGTTTTAGGGTTAGGGTTTGGGGTAGTGTTAGGGTTAGGGTTAGTGTTAGGGTTAGGGTTTGGGTTAGGGTTAGGGTTAGAATTATGGTTACTATTAGGGTTAAGTTTAGGGTTTGTGTTTGCGTTAGGTTTAGGGTTAGGATTAGGGTGAGGGTTAGGGTTTAGGGTTAGGATTTGGGTTAGGTTTAGGGTTAGGATTAGTGTTAGGTTTAGGATTAGGGTTAGGGTTAGGGTTAGGGTTAGGGTTAGGGTTAGAAATAGGGTTAGGGTTAGGGTTAGGGTTAGGGTTAGGTTTTGTGTTAGGGTTCGGGTTAGGGTAAGGGTCAGGTTTTGGGTTAGGTTTAGAGTTAGGTTTAGGGTTAGGGTTTGGTTTAGGGTTAGGGTCAGGGTTTGGGTTTCGGTTAGGTTAGGGTTAGAGTTAGGGTTAGGGTTAGTGTTAGGGTTAGTGTTAGGTTTTGGGTTTGGGTTGGGGTTATGTATAGGGTTAGGGTTAGAGTTAGGTTTACGATTAGGGTTTGGGTTTCGTTTAGGTTTAGGTTTAGGGTTAGAGTTAGTGTTAGTAGTTAGGGTTAAGGTTAGTGTTAGGGTGAGCGTTAGGGTGTGGGTTAGGGTTAGTGTTAGGTTTAGGATTAGGATTAGTTTTAGTGTTAGAGTTAGTGTTAGGGTTAGGGTTTGGGTTCGGGTTAGCGTTAGGGTTAGGATTAGGATTAGGGTTAGGTTAGGGTTCTGGTTAGGGTTAGGGTTAGGGTTAGGGTTAGGATTAGGGTTCGGGTTAGGGTTAGGGTTGGGTTAGGATTAGGGTTAGGGTTAGGGTTAAGATTAGAGTTAGGGTTAGGGTTTTGGTTTGGGTTAGGTTTAGGATTAGGTTTAGGGTTAGGTTTAGGGTTAGGGTTAGGGTTAGGGTTAGTGTTAGGGTTAGGGTTTAGAGTTAGGTTAAGGGTTAGTGTTAGCGTTAGGGTTAGTTTTTGGCTTACGGTTAGGTTTAGGTTTAGGTTTTGGGTTAGGTTTAGGGTTAGGGTAAGGTTTTGGGTTCGGGTTATAGTTATGGTTATGGTTACTGTTTGAGTAAGGTTTAGGTTATGGTTAGGATTAGGGTTTGGGTAAAGGTTAGGGTTACGGCTAGCGTTTGAGTTTGAGTTACGTTTAGGGTTAGCATTATGGTTAAGTTTAGGGTTATGGTTTGGGTTAGTGTTAGGGTTAGGGTTAGCGTTTGGGTTAGGGTTAGGGTTTGGGTTAGGGTTAGGGTTAGTGTTAGGGTTAGGGTTTGGGTTAGGGTCAGGGTTAGTTTTTGGGTTAGGGTTAGGGTTAGGATTAGGGTTAGGGATAGGTTTAGGGTTTGGGTTTGGGTTAGGGTTAGGGTTAGGTTTAGGGTTTGAGTTAGGGTTAGGGTTAGGGTTAGGGTTAGGGTTAGGGTTACGATTAGAGTTAGGGTTAGGGTTTTGGTTTGGGTTAGGTTTAGGATTAGGTTTAGGGTTAGGGTTAGGGTTAGGGTTAGGGTTAGTGTTAGGGTTAGGGTTTAGAGTTAGGTTAAGGGTTAGTGTTAGCGTTAGGGTTAGTTTTTGGCTTACGGTTAGGGTTAGGTTTAGGTTTTGCGTTAGGTTTAGGGTTAGGGTAAGATTTTGGGTTCGGGTTATAGTTATGGTTATGGTTACTGTTTGAGTAAGGTTTAGGTTATGGTTAGGATTAGGGTTTGGGTAAGGGTTAGGGTTACGGCTAGCGTTTGAGTTTGAGTTACGTTTAGGGTTAGCATTATGGTTAAGTTTAGGGTTATGGTTTGGGTTAGTGTTAGGGTTAGGGTTAGCGTTTGGGTTAGGGTTAGGGTTTGGGTTAGGGTTAGGGTTAGTGTTAGGGTTAGGGTTTGCGTTAGGGTCAGGGTTAGTTTTTGGGTTAGGGTTAGGGTTAGGATTAGGGTTAGGGATAGGTTTAGGGTTAGGGTTTGGGTTAGGGTTAGGGTTAGGTTTAGGGTTTGAGTTAGGGTTAGGGTTAGGGTTAGGGTTAGGGTTAGGGTTAAGATTAGAGTTAGGGTTAGGGTTTTGGTTTGGGTCAGGTTTAGGATTCGGTTTAGGGTTAGGGTTATGGTTAGGGTTAGGGTTAGTGTTAGGGTTAGGGTTTAGAGTTAGGTTAAGGGTTAGTGTTAGCGTTAGGGTTAGTTTTTGGCTTACGGTTAGGGTTAGGCTTAGGTTTTGGGTTAGGTTTAGGGTTAGGGTAAGGTTTTGGGTTCGGGTTATAGTTATGGTTATGGTTACTGTTTGAGTAAGGTTTAGGTTATGGTTAGGATTAGGGTTTGGGTAAGGGTTAGGGTTACGGCTAGCGTTTGAGTTTGAGTTACGTTTAGGGTTAGCATTATGGTTAAGTTTAGGGTTATGGTTTGGGTTAGTGTTAGGGTTAGGGTTAGCGTTTGGGTTAGGGTTAGGGTTTGGGTTAGGGTTAGGGTTAGTGTTAGGGTTAGGGTTTGGGTTAGGGTCAGGGTTAGTTTTTGGGTTAGGGTTAGGGTTAGGATTAGGGTTAGGGATAGGTTTAGGGTTAGGGTTTGGGTTAGGGTTAGGGTTAGGTTTAGGGTTTGAGTTAGGGTTAGGGTTAGGGTTAGGGTTAGGGCTTGGGTAACGGTTAGGGTTAGGGTTAGGGTTAGGGGTTGCGTTTGGTTTAGGTTTAGGTTTAGGGATAGGGTTAGGTTAGGGTTTAGGGTTAGTGTTAGGTTTAGGGTCTGGGTTAGGGTTTTGGATTAGGGTTAGGATTAGGGTTACGATTAGTGTTAGGTTTAGTGTTTCGTTTAGTGTTAGGGTTAGGGTTAGGTTTAAGTTTTCGGTTAGTTTAAGGGTTAGGGTTAGGGTTTGGTTTAGGGTTAGGGTTAGGTTTAGGTTTAGATTTTTGGTTAGGTTTAGGGTTAGGGTTAGGATTTGGGTTCGGGTTAGGGTTAGGGTTAGCGTGAGGGTTAGGGTTAGGGTTACGGTTAGGGTTTAGGGTTTTTGTTAGGGTTATTGTTTGGGTTAAGGTTAGGGTTAGGGTTAGGGTTAGGAATAGGGTTAGGGTTAGCTTTAGGGTTAGGATTTGGTTTAGGGTTTGGGTTAGGGTTATGTTTAGGTTTTGGGTTGGGTTCGGGTTAGTGTTAGGGTCAGGTTTTGGGTTAGGTTTAGAGTTAGGGTTAGGGTTAGGGTTTGGTTTAGGGTTAGGGTCAGGGTTTGGGTTTCGGTTAGGGTTAGGCTTAGAGTTAGGGTTAGGGTTAGTGTTAGGGTGAGTGTTAGGTTTTGGGTTAGGGTTAGGGTTAGGGTTACGATTTGGGTTAGGTTTAGGTTTGGGTTTCGGTTAGGTTTAGGGTTAGGGTTATGGTTAGTGTTAGGGTTTAGGGTTAAGGTTAGTGTTAGGGTTAGGGTTAGGGTGTGGGTTAGGGTTAGTGTTAGGTTTAGGATTAGGATAAGGGTTAGTGTTAGGTTTAGGGTTAATGTTAGGTTTAGGGTTTGGGTTCGGGTTAGCGTTAGGGTTAGGATTAGGATTAGGGTTAGGTTAGGTTTCGGGTTTGGGTTAGGGTTAGGGTTAGGGTTAGGGTTAGGGTTAGGATTAGGGTTAGGGTTAGGGTTAGGATTAGGGTTACGGTTAGGGTTTGGGTTAGTATTAGGGTTAGGGTTAGTGTTAGGGTTAGGGTTTGGGTTAGGATTAGGGTTAGGGTTAGGTATAGGTTTTGGGTTAGGTTTAATGTAAGGGTTAAGGTTTGGGTTAGGGTTAGGTTTAGGGTTAGGGTTAGGGTTTGAGTTTGAGTTAGGTTTAGGGTTAACATTAGGGTTTAGTTTAGGGTTAGGGTTATGGTTTAGGTTAGGGTTAGGGTTTGGGTTAGGGTTAGGGTTAGGTTTAGGATTTGATTTGGGTTAGTGTAGTGTTAGAGTTAGTGTTAAGTTTAGGGTTTGGGTTGGGGTTAGGATTAGGGTTAGGGTTAGGGTTAGGATTCGAGTTAGGTTTAGAGTTTTGGTTTTGGGTTAGGGTTAGGGTTAGGGTTTGAGGTAGTGTTAGGGTTAGGGTTAGTGTTAGAGTTAGGGTTTGGGTTAGGGTTAGGGTTAGTATTATGGTTACGATTAGGGTTAAGTTTAGGGTTTGTGTTTGCGTTAGGGTTAGGGTTAGGATTAGGGTTAGGGTTAGGGTTTAGGGTTAGAATTTGGGTTAGGTTTAGGGTTAGGATTAGTGTTAGGTTTAGGATTAGGGTTAGGGTTAGGGTTAGGGTTAGGGTTAGAAATAGGGTTAGGGTTAGGGTTAGGGTTAGGTTTTGGGTTAGGTTTCGGGTTAGGGTAATGGTCAGGTTTTGGATTAGGTTTAGAGTTAGGTTTAGGGTTAGGGTTAGGGTTAGGGCTTGGGTTACGTT
>JAJHUQ010000033.1:3787500-3792500 GCA_035773235.1 Eospalax fontanierii
TTGGGTAAGGGTTAGGGTTAGGTTTAGGGTTAGGGTTAGGATTTGGTTTTGTGTTAGGGTTAGGATTAGGGATAGGATTAGGGATAGGATTAGGGTTAGGATTAGGGTTAGGTTTAGGGTTTGGGTTAGGGTTAGGATTAGGGTTAGGATTAGGGTTAGGGTTAGGGTTAGGATGAGAGTTAGAGTTACGGTTTTGGTTAGGGTTAGGGAAAGGGTTTGGGTTAGTGTTAGGGTTAGGGTTTGGGTTGGGGATAGGGTTAGTATTAGGCTTATGATTAGGGTTAAGTTTACGGTTTGTGTTTGGTTTAGGTTTAGGTTTAGGGTTAGGGTTAGGTTAGGGTTTAGGGTTAGTGTTAGGTTTAGGGTTTGGGTTAGGGTTAGGGTTAGGGTTAGGATTAGGGTTAGGATTAGGGTTAGGGTTAGGGTTTCGTTTAGTGTTAGGGTTAGGGTTAGGTTTAGGTTTTCGGTTAGGTTAAGGGTTAGGGTTAGGGTTACGGTTTGGTTTAGGGTTAGGGTTTGGGTTAGGTTTAGGTTTTTGGTTAGGTTTAATGTTAGTGTTAGGATTTGGGTTCAGGTTAGGGTTAGGATTAGCGTGAGGGTGAGGGTTAGGGTTAGGGTTAGGGTTCAGGGTTAGTGTTAGTGTTATTGTTTGGGTTAAGGTTAGGGTTAGGGTTAGGTTTAGGAATAGGGTTAGGTTCAGGTTTAGGGTTAGGGTTTGGTTTAGGATTTGGGTTAGGGTTAGGTTTAGGTTTTGGGTTAGTTTTAGGGTTAGGGTTAGGGTTAAGGTTAAGTTTTGGGTTACGTTTCAGATGAGTTTTTGGGTTAGTGTTAGGGTTAGGATTAGGGTTAGGGTTAGGATTAGTGTTAGGGTTTGGGTTAGGGTTAGGGTTAGGTTTAGGGTTTGGATTAGGGTTAGGGTTAAGGTTAAGGGTTGGGTATGGGTTCGGGTTAGGGTTAAGTTTAGGATTAGGGTTAGGTTTAGGGTTATGATTAGGGTTAGGTTTAATATTTGGGTTAGGGTTAGGGTTAGGGTTAGGGTTAGGATTAGGGTTAGGGTTAGGATTAGGGTTAGGGTTAGGGTTTAGGGTTAGGTTTAGGGTTATTGTTTGGGTTAAGGTTAGGGTTAGGTTTAGGGTTATGAATAGGTTTAGGTTTAGGGTTTGGTTTAGGGTTTGGGTAAGGGTTAGGTTTAGGTTTTGGGTTAGGGTTAGGGTTAAGGTTAGGGTTTGTGTTAGGGTTAGGGTTAGTATTTGGGTTAGGGTTAGGGTTAATATTAGGGTTAGGGTTAGGATTGGTGTTAGGTTTTGTGTTAGGTTTAGGGTTAGGGTAAGGGTTTGGGTTAGGGTTATAGTTAGGGTTATGGTTACTTTTTGAGTTAGGTTTAGGTTATGGTTAGGATTAGGGTTTGGGTTAGTGTTAGGGTTACGGTTAGCGTTTGAGTTTGAGTTAGGTTTAGGGTTAGCATTAGGGTTAAGGTTAGGGTTATGGTTTGGGTTAGTGTTAGGTTTAGGGTTAGGGTTAGGGTTTGGGTTAGGGTTAGGGTTTGGGTTAGGGTTAGGGTTAGGGTTAGGGTTTGGGTTAGGGTCAGGGTTAGTTTTTGGGTTAGGGTTAGGGTTAGTATTAGAGTTAGGGATAGGTTTAGGGTTAGGGTTTGGGTTAGGGTTAGGTTTAGGTTTAGTGTTTGAGTTAGGGTTAGGGTTAGGGTTAGGGTTAGGGCTTGGGTTACGGTTAGGTTTAGGGTTAGGGGTTGGGTTTGGGTTAGGGTTAGGGTTAGGGTTAGGGTATGGGTATGGTTTGGGTTAGGATTAGGGTTAGCTTTAGGTTTTGGGTTAGTGTTAGGGATTGGGTTAGGGTTAGGGTTAGGGTTTGGGTTTGGGTTAGGATTAGGGATAGGATTAGGGTTAGGGTTAGGGTTAGGATTAGGGTTAGGTTTAGGTTTTGGGTTAGGGTTAGGATTAGGGTTATGATTAGGGTTAGGGTTAGGGTTAGGATGAGAGTTAGAGTTAGGGTTTTGGTTAGGGTTAGGGAAAGGGTTTGGGTTAGTGTTAGGGTTAGGGTTTGGGTTAGGGATAGGGATAGTATTAGGGTTATGATTAGGGTTAAGTTTAGGGTTTGTGTTTGGTTTAGGTTTAGGTTTAGGTTTAGGGTTAGGTTAGGGTTTAGGGTTAGTGTTAGGTTTAGGGTTTGGGTTAGTGTTAGGGTTAGGGTTAGGATTAGGGTTAGGATTAGGGTTAGGGTTAGGGTTTGGTTTAGGGTTAGGGTTTGGGTTAGGTTTAGGTTTTTGGTTAGGTTTAGGGTTAGGGTTAGGATTTGGGTTCAGGTTAGGGTTAGGGTTAGCGTGAGGGTGAGGGTTAGGGTTAGGTTTAGGGTTTAGGGTTAGTGTTAGTGTTATTGTTTGGGTTAAGGTTAGGGTTAGGGTTAGGGTTAGGAATAGGGTTAGGGTTAGGTTTAGGGTTAGGGTTTGGTTTAGGATTTGGGTTAGGGTTAGGTTTAGGTTTTGGGTTAGTTTTAGGGTTAGGGTTAGGGTTAGGGTTAGGGTTTGGATTAGGGTTAGGGTTAAGGTTAAGGGTTGGGTATGGGTTCGGGTTAGGGTTAAGGTTAGGATTAGGGTTAGGTTTAGGGTTAGGATTAGGGTTAGGTTTAATGTTTGGATTAGGGTTAGGGTTAGGGTTAGGGTTAGGATTAGGGTTAGGGTTAGGGTTACAATTAGAGTTAGGGTTAGAGTTTTGGGTTGAGTTAGGGTTAGGGTTAGGGTTTGGGGTAGTGTTAGGGTTAGGGTTAGATTTAGTGTTAGTGTTAGGGTTTGGGTTAGGGTTAGGGTTACGGTTAGGTTTTGGGTTAGGGTTCAGGTTAGGTTTAGGGTCAGGTTTTCGGTTAGGTTTAGAGTTAGGGTTAGGGTTAGGGTTTGGTTTAGGGTTAGGGTCAGGGTTTGGGTTTCGGTTAGGGTTAGGGTTAGAGTTAGGGTTAGGGCTAGTGTTAGGGTTAGTGTTAGGTTTTGTGTTTGGGTTAGGGTTATGGATAGGGTTAGGGTTAGGGTTAGGGTTACGATTAGGGTTAGGTTTAGGGTTTGGTTTTCGGTTAGGTTTAGGTTTAGGGTTAGGGATAGTGTTAGGGTTTAGGGTTAAGGTTAGTGTTAGGGTTAGGGTTAGTGTTAGGGTTTTGGGTTAAGGTTAGTGTTAGGGTTAGGGTTAGGGTTAGAGTTAGGGTTAATGTTATGGTTAGGGTTAGGGTTAAGGTTTGGGCTCGGGTTAGCGTTAGGGTTAGGATTACGATTAGGGTTAAGTTAGGTTAGGGTTCAGGTTAGGGTTAGGGGTTAGGGTTAGGGTTAGGGTTAGGGTTAGGGTTAGGATTAGGGTTAGGGTTAGGGTTAGCATTAGAGTTAGGTTAGGGTTTTGGTTTGGGTTAGTGTTAGGATTAGGTTTAGGGTTAGGTTTAGGTTTTGGGTTAGGTTTAGTGTTAGGGTTAGGGTTTGGGTTCGGGTTAGAGTTAGGGTTACGGTTAGGGTGTGAGTTAGGGTAGGTTAAGGTTAGGGTTAGGGTTTGGGTTAGGTTTAGGGTTAGGGTTAGGGTTTGAGTTTGAGTTAGGTTTAGGGTTAGCATTAGGGTTAAGGTTAGGGTTAGGGTTATGGTTTGGGTTAGGGTTAGGTTTAGGTTTAGGGTTAGGGTTTGGGTTAGGGTTAGGTTTAGGTTTAGGATTTGATTTTGGTTAGTGTTAGGGTTAGAGTTAGTGTTAACTTTATTGTTTGGGTTAGGGTTAGGGTTAGGGTTAGGGTTAGGATTATGGTTAGGGTTATCGTTAGGATTAGAGTTAGGGTTAGAGTTTTGGTTTGGGTTTGGGTTAGGGTTTGGGTTTGGGGTTGTGTTTGGGTTTGGGTTAATGTTAGGGTTAGGGTATGTGTTAGGGGTTGGGTTAATGGTAGGTTTACGATTAGGGTTAAGTGTAGGGTTTGTGTTTGGGTTAGGTTTAGGGTTAGGATTAGGGTTAGGTTTAGGGTTTAGGGTTAGTGTTAGGTTTAGGGTTTGGGTTAGGGTTAGGGTTAGGGTTAGGGTTAGGGTTAGGTTTAGGGTTTGGTTTAGGGTTAGGGTTATGGTTAGGATTATGTTTAGGATTAGGGTTATGGTAAGGGTTTGTTTTAGGTTTAAGGTTAGCGTTAAGTTTAGGTTTTGGGTTAGGGTTAGGGTTAGGGTTTGGATTAGGGTTATGGTTAAGGTTAAGGGTTGGGTATGGGTTCGGGTTAGGGTTAAGGTTAGGATTACGGTTAGGTTTAGGGTTAGGATTAGGGTTAGGTTTAATGTTTGGGTTAGGGTTAGGGTTAGGGTTCGGATTAGGGTTAGGGTTAGGGTTACAATTAGAGTTAGGGGTAGAGTTTTGGGTTGAGTTAGGGTTAGGGTTAGGGTTTGGGGTAGTGTTAGGTTTAGGGTTAGGGTTAGGGTTAGTGTTAGGGTTAGGGTTTGGTTTAGGGTTAGGTTTAGGGTTAGGTTTTGGGTTAGGGTTCGGGTTACGGTTAGGGTCAGGTTTTGGGTTAGGTTTTGAGTTAGGGTTAGGTTTAGGTTTTGTTTTAGGGTTAGGGTCAGGGTTTGGGTTTCGGTTAGGGTTAGGGTTAGAGTTAGGGTTAGGGTTAGTGTTAGGGTTAGTGTTAGGTTTTGGGTTTGGGTTAGGGTTATGGATAGGGTTAGGGTTAGGGTTAGGGTTACGATTAGGGTTAGGTTTAGGGTTTGGGTTTCGGTTAGGTTTAGGGTTAGGGTTAGGGATAGTGTTAGGGTTTAGGGTTAAGGTTAGTGTTAGGGTTAGGGTTAGGGTTTGAGGTTGAGTTAGGTTTAGGGTTAGCATTAGGGTTAAGGTTAGGGTTATGGTTTGGCTTAGTGTTAGGGTTAGGCGTTGGGTTAGGGTTAGGGTTTGGGTTAGGGTTAGGGTTAGGGTTAGGGTTTGGGTTAGGGTCAGGGTTAGTTTTTGGGTTAGGGTTAGGGTTAGTATTAGAGTTAGGGATAGGTTTAGGGTTA
>JAJHUQ010000033.1:3795000-3855000 GCA_035773235.1 Eospalax fontanierii
TACAGTGAGGGTTGGCGTGAGGGTTAGGGTTTCTGTTAGGTTTAGTGTTAGGGTTAGGTTTAGGCATTTAGGATTAGGGTTATGGTTAGGGTTAGTGGAAGGGTTTGGGTTAGGGTTAGGGTTAGGGTTCGTGTTAGGGTTAGGGTTAGAGTTAGGGATAGGTTTTGGGTTAGGGTTAGGGTTAGGGTTAGGTTTAAGTATAGGGTTTGGGGTAGCGCTAGTGTTAGGGTTAGGATTAGGGTTAGGGTTTGGGTTAGGCTTAGGGATAGGGTTAGGGTTAGGGTTTTGTTTACGGTTAGGATTAGGGTTAGGGTTTGTGTTAGGGTTAGTGTCAGGGTTTGGGTTAGGGTTAGGGTTAGGGATAGATATAGGATTAGCGTTTGGAATTGGGATAGGGTTAGGGTTAGGGTTAGGTTTAGGGTTTGGGATACGGTTAGGGTTAGGGTTAGGGTTAAGGTTTCGTTTAGGTTTAGGGTTAGGCATAGCGTTAGGGTTTGCCTAAGGTTAAGGTTAGGACTAGGGTTTGGTTTAGGTTATGGTTAGGGTTACCGTTTGGCGTACGGTTAGGGTTAGGGTTGGGATTAGGGTTAGGGTTAGTGTTTAGGTTTGGTTTAGCGTAAGGGATAGTTTTAGGGTTAGGGTTAGAGTTAAGATTAGGATTTGGGTTTGGGATAGGGTTAGGGTTAGGGTTAGGTTTAGGGTTTGGATTACGGTTAGGGTTAGGGTTTGGGTTAAGGTTTCAGTTAGGGTTAGGGTTAGGGTTAGGGTTTGGTTAGTGTTAGGGTTACAGTTAGAGTTAGGGTTAGGGTTAGAGCTAAGATTAGGGTTTGGGTTAGGGTTAGGGTTAGGGTTAGGGTTAGGGTTTGGGTTAGGGTTAGGTTTAGGGTTAGGGTTTGGTTTAGGGTTAGGGTTAGGGATAGTGTAAGGGTTAGGGTTTCTGTTAGAGTAGTATTAGGGGTCAGATGTTCGGTTTAGGGTTAAGGTTAGGGTTTGGGTTTGGGTTAGGGTTAGTGATAGGGTTAGGGTAATGGTTATGTTTTGGGTATGGTTAGGGTTAGGGTTTGGGTTAGGGTTAGGGTTAGGGTTCGGGATAGGCTTAGGGTTTTGGTTATGGGATAAGGTTTAGTGTTTGGGTTAGTTTTAGGGTTAGGGTTCGGGTTAGGATTAGGGTTAGGGTTAGGGGTTAGGGATTAGGATTAGGGTTAGTGTTAGGGTTAGGGTTAGGGTTAAGGTTAGGGTTAGGGTTTGGGTTAGGGTTAGAGTTAGGGTTAGGGTTAGGGTTAAGGTTTGGGTTCCGGTTAGGGTTAGGGTTAGGGTTAGTGTTAGGGTTACGGTTAGGGTTAGAGTTAGGGTTAGGGTTAGGGTTAGGGTTTTGGTTAGGGTTAGGATTAGGGTTAGGGTTAGGGTTAGGGTTAGGGTTTTCCTAAGGTTAAGGTTAGGGCTAGGGTTTGGTTTTAGGTTAGGGTTAGGGTTAGGGTTAGGATTAGGGTTAGGGGTAGGGGTAGTGTTAGGGTTAGGGTTAGGGGCTCGGTTAGGGTTAGGGTTAGGCATAGCGTTAGGGTTTGACTAAGGTTAAGGTTAGGGCTAGGTTTTGGTTTAGGTTATGGTTAGGGTTACCGTTTGGCGTACAGTTAGGGTTAGGGTTAAGGTTAGTGTTTAGGTTTGGTTTAGCATAAGGGATAGGTTTAGGGTTAGGGTTTGAGTTAAGATTAGGATTTGGGTTTGGGATAGGGTTAGGGTTAGGGTTAGGTTTAGGGTTAGGGTTTGGGTTAGGGTTAGGGTTACGGTTAGAGTTAGGGTTAGGGTCAGAGTTAAGATTAGGGGTTGGGTTTGAGTTAGGGTTAGGGTTAGGGTTAGGGTTAGGGTTTGGGTTAGGGTTAGGGTTAGGATTAGCGTTTGGGTTTGGGTTAGGTTTAGGGTTAGGGTGAGGTTTAGGGTCTGGGTTAGGGTTAGGGTTAGGGTTTGGTTTAGGGTTAGGGTTAGGGATAGTGTAAGTGTTAGGGTTTGTGTTAGGGTACTTTTAGGGGTCAGTTGTTCGGTTTAGGCTTAAGGTTAGGGTTTGTGTTTGGGTAAGGGTTAGTGATAGGTTTAGGGTAATGGTTATGTTTTGGGTAAGGTTAGGGTTAGGGTTTGGGTTAGGGTTAGGGTTAGGGTTAGGGTTCAGGTTAGGGTTAGGGTTATGGTTATGGGTTAAGGATTAGGGTTTGGGTTAGTTTTAGGGTTAGGGTTCGGGTTAGGATTAGGGTTAGGGTTAGGGGTTAGGGATTAGGATTAGGGTTAGTGTTAGGGTTAGGGTTAGGGTTAAGGTTAGGGTTAGGTTTTGGGTTAGGGTTAGGGTTAGGGTTAGGGTTAGGGTTAAGGTTTGGCTTAGGGTTAGGGTTAGGGTTAGGGTTAGTATTAGGGTTAGGGTTTGTATTAGGGTTAGTGTTAGGGTTTGGGATAGGGTTAGTGTTAGGATTAGGTTTAGGGTTATTATTAGTGTTAGGGTTTGGGTTTGGGTTAGCGTTAGGGTTAGGGTTAGTGTTAGGGTTAGTGTTATGGTTTGGGTTTGTCTTAGGGTTAGGGTTAGGGTTATGGTTAGGGTTAGGTTTAGGGTTTGGTTTAGAGTTAGGGTTAGGGATTGGGTTAGGTTTAGGGTTTGGTTTAGGGTTAGGGTTAATGTTAGGGTTCCGGTTAAGTTTACGGTTTGGGCTAGGGCTAGTGTTAGGTTTAGGATTAGGTTTAGGGTTTCGGTTAGGCTTAGGGTTAGGGTTAGGGTTAGGTTTCGGTTAGGGTTAGGATTAGGGTTAGGGTTTGTATTAGGGTTAGTGTTAGGGTTTGGGTTGGGGTAGGGTTAGGGTTTGGGTTAGGTTTCGGGTTTGTTTTAGGGTTAGGTTTAGGGTTTGCCTAAGGTTAGGGTTAGAGCTAGGGATTGGTTTAGGGTTAGGGTTAGGGTTACCATTTGGCTTAGGGTTAGGGTTAGGGTTATGGTTAGGGTTAAGGTTAGTGTTTAGGTTTGGTTTAGCATTAGGGTTAAGTTTAGGGTTAGGGTTAGAGTTAAGATTAGTGTTTGGGTTTGGTTAGGGTTAGTGTTTGGGTTACGGTTCACCTAAGGGTTAGGGTTAGGTTTAGAGTTTGGGTTAGGGTTAGGGTTAGGGTTAGAGTTCTGGTAATGGTTAGGTTTACGGGTTTTGAGTTAGGGTTGGTGTTAGGGTTAGGGTTTGTGTTAGGGTTAGGGTGAGGGTTAGGGTTAGGGTTAGGGTTTGAGTTTGGGTTAGCTTTTGGGTTCTGTTTAGTGTTAGGGTTAGAGTTAAGATTAGGGTTTGGGTTTCCGTTAGGGTTAATGTTAGGATTAGGGATAGGGTTCGGGTTAGGGTTAGGATTATGGTTATTGGTTAGGGATTAGGGTTAGGGTTAGTATTAGGGTTAGGGTTAGGGTTAAGGTTAGGGTTAGGGTTTGGTTTAGGGTTAGCTTTAGGGTAAGGGTTAGGGTTAGGGTTAAGGTTAGGGTTAGGGTTAGGTTTAGGGATTGGGTTAGGGTTAGCCTTAGGGTTAGGCTTAGGGTTTGGTTTTGGGTTGGCATTAGGGTTAGGGTTTTTGTTAGGTTTAGGGTTATGGTTAGGCTTAGGTTTAGGGTTTGGTTTAGGTTAGGGTTTGGGTTAGTGCTAGTGTTAGGGTTTGGTGTTGGGTTTGGAATAGGTTTAATGTTAGGGTTAGGGTTAGGGTAAAGTTTAGGGTTCCTGTTAGGGTTAGGGTTAGGGTTAGGCATTGGGTTAGGGTTAGGCTTAGGGTTAGGCTTACGGTTTGGTTTTGTGTTGGCGTTAGGTTTAGGGTTTGGGTTAGGGTTAGGGTTAGGGTTAGGGTTTGTGTTAGGTTAGGGTTTCGGTTAATGCTAGTGTTAGGGTTTGGTTTTGGTTTTGGGATAGGTTTAGGGTTAGAGTTAAGATTAGTGTTTGGGGTTGGTTGAGGGTTAGGGGTAGGGTTAGGGATAGGGTTTGGGTTAGGGTTAGGTTTAGGATTAGCGTTTGGGGTAGGTTTAGGTTTTGGGGTAGGGTTCGGGTTAGGGTTAAGGTTAGGGTTCGGGTAATGGTTAGGTCTAGGGGTTACCTTTAGTGTTGCCGTTAGGGATAGGGTTTGTGTTAGTGTTAGGTTTAGGGTTAGGGTTAGGATTAGGCTTAGGGTTATGATTAATGTTAGGGTTTGGGTTTGGTTTAGCGTTAGGGTAAGGTTTAGGGTTAGGGTTAGAGTTAAGATTAGTGTTTGGGTTAGGGTTAGTGTTTGGGTTAGGGTTAGGGTTCGGGTTAGCGTTAGGGTTATGGTTATGGGTTAGGGATTAGGGTTAGGGTTAGTTTTAGGGTTAGGGTTCGGGTTAAGATTAGTGTTATGGTTAGGGGTTAGGGATTAGGATTACGGTTAGTGTTAGTGTTAGGGTTAGGGTTAAAGTTAGGGTTAGGGTTTGGGTTAGGGTTAGCTTTTGGGTTAGGGTTAGGGTTAGGGTTAAGGTTAGGATTCCGGTTAGGGTTAGGGTTAGGTTTAGGGTTCTGGTAATGGTTAGGTTTAGGGGCTTTGAGTTAGGCTTGGGGTTAGGGTTAGGGTTAGAGTTAGGGTTTTGGTTAGGGTTCGGATTAGGGTAAGGGTTTGTATTACGGTTAGGGTTAGGGGGTGCGTTTGGTTTAGGGTTAGGGTTAGGGTTAGGGATAGGTTTTGGGTTAGGGTTAGGTTTAGGATTAGCGTTTGGGTTAGGTTTAGGTTTTGGGTTAGGTTTCGTGTTAGGGTTAGGATTAGGGTTTGGGTTAGGGTTAGGGTTAGGGTTAGGGTTTGCTTTAGGGTTAGGGTTAATGTTAGGGTTAGGGTTAAGTTTAGGGTTTGGGCTAGGGCTAGTGTTAGGTTTAGGATTAGGTTTAGGGTTTCGGTTAGGCTTAGGGTTAGGGTTAGTATTAGGGTTAGGGTTTGTATTAGGGTTTGGGTTAGGGTTAGGGTTAGGGTTACGATTATGATTAGTGTTAGCGTTTGGGTTTGGGTTAGCGTTAGGGTTAGGGTTAGTGTTAGGGTTAGTGTTATGGTTTGTGTTAGGGTTAGGGTTAGGGTTTGGGTTAGGTTTCGGGTTTTTTTTTAGGGTTAGGGTAAGGGTTTGCCTAAGGTTATGGTTAGGGCTAGGGTTTGGTTTAGGGTTAGGGTTAGGGTTACCGTTTGGCTTAGGGTTAGGGTTAGGGTTATGGTTAGGGTTAGGGTTAGGGTTTGGTTTAGGGTTAACGTTAGGGTTAGGGTTAGGATAAGGGATTGGGTTAGGGCTAGTGTTAGGGTTAGGATTAGGGTTAGGGTTTGGGTTAGGCTTAGGGATAGGGTTAGGGTTAGGGTTTGGTTTAGGGTTAAGGTTAGGGTTAGGGTTAGGTTTAGGGATTGGGTTAGGGCTAGTGTTAGGGTTAGGATTAGGGTTAGGGTTTGGGTTAGGCTTAGGGATAGGGTTAGGGTTAGGGTTTTGTTTAGGGTTAGGATTAGGGTTAGGGTTTGTGTTAGGGTTATTGTCAGGGTTTGGGTTAGGATTAGGGTTAGGGTTAGACTTAGGATTAGCGTTAGGGTTTGAGATAGGGTTAGGTTTAGGGTTAGGTTTAGGGTTTGGGTTACGGTTAGGGTTAGGGTTAGGGTTAAGGTTTCGGTTAGGGTTAGGGTTAGGCATAGCGTTAGGGTTTGCCTAAGGTTAAGGTTAGGTCTAGGGTTTGGTTTAGGTTATGGTTAGGGTTTCTGTTTGGCGTACGGTTAGGGTTAGGGTTAGGGTTAGGGTTAGGGTTAGTGTTTAGGTTTGGTTTAGCGTAAGGGATAGGTTTAGGGTGAGGGTTAGAGTTAAGATTAGGATTTGGGTTTGGGATAGGGTTAGGGTTAGGGTTAGGTTTAGGGTTTGGGTTACGGTTAGGGTTAGGGTTAGGATTAAGGTTTCGGTTAGGGTTAGGGTTAGGGTTAGGGTTTGGGTTAGGGTTAGGGTTAGTGTTATGGTTTGGGTTCAGGGTTAGGGTTAGGGTTTGGTTTAGGGTTAGGGTTAGTGATAGTGTAAGGGTTAGGGTTTGTGTTAGGGTAGTTTTAGGGGTCAGATGTTCGGTTTAGGGTTAAGATTAGGGTTTGGGTTTGGGTTAGGGTTAGTGATAGGGTTAGGGTAATGGTTATGTTTTGGGTAAGGTTAGGGTTAGGGTTTGGGTTAGGGTTAGGGTTAGGGTTCGGCTTAGGGTTAGGGTTATGGTTATGGGATAAGGATTAGTGTTTGGGTTAGTTTTAGGGTTAGGGTTCGGGTTAGGATTAGGGTTAGGGTTAGGGGTTAGGGATTAGGATTAGGGTTAGTGTTAGGGTTAGGGTTAGGGTTAAGGTTAGGGTTAGGTTTTGGGTTATGGTTAGAGTTAGGGTTAGGGTTAGGGTTAGGGCTAGAGCTACGGTTAGGGTTAGGGTTAGCGTTAGGGTTAGGGTTAGGCTAGCGTTAGCGTTAGGGTTAGGTTTAGGGTTAGAGTTAGGGTTAGGGTTAGGGTTAGGGTTTTGGTTAGGGTTAGGATTAGGTTTAGGGTTAGGGTTAGGGTTAGGGTTAGGGTTTGCCTAAGGTTAAGGTTAGGGCTAGGGTTTGGTTTTAGGTTAGGGTTAGGGTTACCGTTTGGCTTAGGGTTAGGGTTAGAGTTAGGGTTAGGGTTAGGGTTATGGTTAGTCTTTAGGTTTGGTTTAGTGGTAGGGTTAGGTTTAGGGATAGGGTTAGGGTTAGGGTTAGGGTTAGGGTTAGGTTTATGATTAGGGTTAGGGTTTCGGTAAGGCTTAGGGTTAGGTTTAGGGTTTAGGTTTTGGTTAGGGTTAGGATTAGGGTAAGGGTTAGGGTTACGGTTTGGGTTAGGTTTAGGGTTTGTTTTAGGGTTAGGGTTAGGGTTTGCCTAAGGTTAGGGTTAGGGCTAGGGTTTGGTTTAGGGTTAGGGTTAGGGTTAGGGATAGGTTTTGGGTTAGGGTTAGGTTTAGGATTAGCGTTTGGGTTAGGTTTAGGTTTTGGGTTAGGGTTCGTGTTAGGGTTAGGGTTAGGGTTTAGGTTAGGGTTAGGATTGGGGTTAGGGTTTGGGTTAGGTTTAGGGTTTGGTTTAGGGTTAGGGTTAATGTTAGGGTTAAGGTTAAGTTTAGGGTTTGGGCTAGGGCTAGTGTTAGGTTTAGGATTAGGTTTAGGATTTCGGTTAGGCTTAGGCTTAGGGTTAGGGTTAGGGTTAGGATTAGGGTTACGGTTTGTATTAGGGTTAGTGTTAGGGTTTGGGTTAGGGTTAGGGTTAGGATTAGGGTTAGGGTTATGATTAGTGTTAGGGTTTGGGTATGGTTTAGCGTTAGGGTTAGGGTTAGGGTTAGATTTAATTTCAGGGGTTGGGTTTGTGTTACGGTTAGGGTTACGTTTAGGGATAGGTTTTGGGTTAGGGTTACGGTTAGCCTTAGGTTTAAGTATAGGGTTTGGGCTAGGGCTAGTGTTAGGGTTAGGATTAGGGTTAGGGTTTGGGTTAGGCTTAGGGATAGGGTTAGGGTTAGGGTTTTCTTTAGGGTTAGGATTAGGGTTAGGGTTTGTGTTAGGGTTAGTGTCAGGGTTTGGGTAAGGATTAGGGTTAGGGTTAGATTTAGGATTAGCGTTTGGGTTTGGGATAGGGTTAGGGTTAGGGTTAGGTTTAGGGTTTGGGTTACGGTTAGGGTTAGGGTTAGGATTAAGGTTTCGGTTAGGGTTAGGGTTAGGCATAGCGTTAGGGTTTGCCTAAGGTTAAGGTTAGGGCTAGGTTTTGGTTTAGGTTATGGTTAGGGTTACCGTTTGGCGTACAGTTAGGGTTAGGGTTAGGGTTAGTGTTTAGGTTTGGTTTAGCATAAGGGATAGGTTTAGGGTTAGGGTTTGAGTTAAGATTAGGATTTGGGTTTGGGATAGGGTTAGGGTTAGGGTTAGGTTTAGGGTTTGGGTTACGGTTAGGGTTAGTGTTAGGGTTAAGTTTTCGGTTAGGGTTAGGTTTAGGGTTAGGGTTTGGGTTAGGGTTAGGGTTACGGTTAGAGTTAGGGTTAGGGTCAGAGTTAAGATTAGGGGTTGGGTTTGAGTTAGGGTTAGGGTTAGGGTTAGGGTTAGGGTTTGGGTTAGGGATAGGGTTAGGATTAGCGTTTGGGTTTGGGTTAAATTTAGGGTTAGGGTGAGTTTTAGGGTCTGGGTTAGGGTTAGGGTTAGGGTTTGGTTTAGGGTTAGGGTTAGGTATAGTGTAAGTGTTAGGGTTTGTGTTAGGGTACTTTTAGGGGTCAGATGTTCGGTTTAGGGTTAAGGTTTGGGTTTGTGTTTGGGTAAGGGTTAGTGATAGGTTTAGGATAATGGTTATGTTTTGGGTAAGGATAGGGTTAGGGTTTGGGTTAGGGTTAGGGTTAGGGTTCGGGTTAGGGTTAGGGTTATGGTTATGGGTTAAGGATTAGGGTTTGGGTTAGTTTTAGGGTTAGGGTTCGGGTTAGGATTAGGGTTAGTGTTAGGAGTTAGGGATTAGGATTAGGGTTAGTGTTAGGGTTAGGGTTAGGGTTAAGGTTAGGGTTAGGGTTCCGGTTAGGGTTAGGGTTAGGGTTAGGGTTAGGGTTACGGTTAGGGTTAGAGTTAGGGTTAGGGTTAGGGTTTTGGTTAGGGTTAGGATTAGAGTTAGGGTTAGGGTTAGGGTTTTCCTAAGGTTAAGGTTAGGGCTAGGGTTTGGTTTTAGGTAAGGGTTAGGGTTAGGGTTAGGGTTAGGGTTAGTGTTAGGGTTAGGGTTAGGGTTAAGGTTAGGGTTAGGTTTTGGGTTATGGTTAGAGTTAGGGTTAGGGTTAGGGTTAAGGTTAGGGTTCCGGTTAGGGGTAGGGTTAGGGTTAGGGTTAGGTTAGGGTTAGGGTTAGGGTTAGGTTTAGGGTTAGAGTTAGGGTTAGGGTTAGGGTTAGGGTTTTGGTTAGGGTTAGGATTAGGTTTAGGGTTAGGGTTAGGGTTAGGGTCAGGGTTTGCCTAAGGTTAAGGTTAGGGCTAGGGTTTGGTTTTAGGTTAGGGTTAGGGTTACCGTTTGGCTTAGGGTTAGGGTTAGAGTTAGGGTTAGGGTTAGGGTTATGGTTAGTCTTTAGGTTTGGTTTAGCGTTAGGGTTAGGTTTAGGGTTAGGGTTAGGGTTAGGGTTAGGGTTATGTTTATGATTAGGGTTAGGGTTTCGGTAAGGCTTAGGGTTAGGTTTAGGGTTTAGGTTTTGGTTAGGGTTAGGATTAGGGTAAGGGTTAGGGTTACGGTTTGGGTTAGGTTTAGGGTTTGTTTTAGGGTTAGGGTTAGGGTTTGATAAGGTTAGAGTTAGGGCTAGGGTTTGGTTTAGGATTAGGGTTAGGTTTAGGGATAGGTTTTGGGTTAGGGTTAGGTTTAGGGTTAGCGTTTGGGTTAGGTTTAGGTTTTGGGTTAGGGTTCGTGTTAGGGTTAGGGTTTAGGTTAGGGTTAGGATTGGGGTTAGGGTTTGGGTTAGGTTTAGGGTTTGGTTTAGGGTTAGGGTTAATGTTAGGGTTAAGGTTAAGTTTAGGGTTTGGGCTAGGGCTAGTGTTAGGTTTAGGATTAGGTTTAGGATTTCGGTTAGGCTTAGGGATAGGGTTAGGGTTAGGATTAGGGTTACGGTTTGTATTAGGGTTAGTGTTAGGTTTTGGGTTAGGGTTAGGGTTAGGATTAGGGTTAGGGTTATGATTAGTGTTAGGGTTTGGGTATGGTTTAGCGTTAGGATTAGGGTTAGGGTTAGATTTAAGTTCAGGGGTTGGGTTTGTGTTACGGTTAGGGTTACGGTTAGGGATAGGTTTTGGGTTAGGGTTACGGTTAGCCTTAGGTTTAAGTTTAGGGTTTGGGCTAGGGCTAGTGTTAGGGTTAGGATTAGGGTTAGGGTTTGGGTTAGGCTTAGGGATAGGGTTAGGGTTAGGGTTTTCTTTAGGGTTAGGATTAGGGTTAGGGTTTGTGTTAGGGTTAGTGTCAGGGTTTGGGTAAGGATTAGGGTTAGGGTTAGATTTAGGATTAGCGTTTGGGTTTGGGATAGGGTTAGGGTTAGGGTTAGGTTTAGGGTTTGGGTTACGGTTAGGGTTAGGGATAGGGTTAAGATTTCGGTTAGGGTTAGGGTTAGGCATAGCGTTAGGGTTTGCCTAAGGTTAAGGTTAGGGCTAGGTTTTGGTTTAGGTTATGGTTAGGGTTACCGTTTGGCGTACAGTTAGGGTTAGGGTTAGGGTTAGTGTTTAGGTTTGGTTTAGCATAAGGGATAGGTTTAGGGTTAGGGTTTGAGTTAAGATTAGGATTTGGGTTTGGGATAGGGTTAGGGTTAGGGTTACGTTTAGGGTTTGGGTTACGGTTAGGGTTAGTGTTAGGGTTAAGTTTTCGGTTAGGGTTAGGTTTAGGGTTAGGGTTTGGGTTAGGGTTAGGGTTACGGTTAGAGTTAGGGTTAGGGTCAGAGTTAAGATTAGGGGTTGGGTTTGAGTTAGGGTTAGGGTTAGGGTTAGGGTTAGGGTTTGGGTTAGGGTTAGGGTTAGGATTAGCGTTTGGGTTTGGGTTAGGTTTAGGGTTAGGCTGAGGTTTAGGGTCTGGGTTAGGGTTAGGGTTAGGGTTTGGTTTAGGGTTAGGGTTAGGTATAGTGTAAGTGTTAGGGTTTGTGTTAGGGTACTTTTAGGGGTCAGATGTTCGGTTTAGGGTTAAGGTTTGGGTTTGTGTTTGGGTAAGGGTTAGTGATAGGTTTAGGATAATGGTTATGTTTTGGGTAAGGATAGGGTTAGGGTTTGGGTTAGGGTTAGGGTTAGGGTTCGGGTTAGGGTTAGGGTTATGGTTATGGGTTAAGGATTAGGGTTTGGGTTAGTTTTAGGGTTAGGGTTCGGGTTAGGATTAGGGTTAGTGTTAGGAGTTAGGGATTAGGATTAGGGTTAGTGTTAGGGTTAGGGTTAGGGTTAAGGTTAGGGTTAGGGTTCCGGTTAGGGTTAGGGTTAGGGTTAGGGTTAGGGTTACGGTTAGGGTTAGAGTTAGGGTTAGGGTTAGGGTTTTGGTTAGGGTTAGGATTAGAGTTAGGGTTAGGGTTAGGGTTTTCCTAAGGTTAAGGTTAGGGCTAGGGTTTGGTTTTAGGTAAGGGTTAGGGTTAGGGTTAGGGTTAGGGTTAGTGTTAGGGTTAGGGTTAGGGTTAAGGTTAGGGTTAGGTTTTGGGTTATGGTTAGAGTTAGGGTTAGGGTTAGGGTTAAGGTTAGGGTTCCGGTTAGGGTTAGGGTTAGGGTTAGGGTTAGGTTAGGGTTAGGGTTAGGGTTAGGTTTAGGGTTAGAGTTAGGGTTAGGGTTAGGGTTAGGGTTTTGGTTAGGGTTAGGATTAGGTTTAGGGTTAGGGTTAGGGTTAGGGTCAGGGTTTGCCTAAGGTTAAGGTTAGGGCTAGGGTTTGGTTTTAGGTTAGGGTTAGGGTTACCGTTTGGCTTAGGGTTAGGGTTAGAGTTAGGGTTAGGGTTAGGGTTATGGTTAGTCTTTAGGTTTGGTTTAGCGTTAGGGTTAGGTTTAGGGTTAGGGTTAGGGTTAGGGTTAGGGTTAGGTTTATGATTAGGGTTAGGGTTTCGGTAAGGCTTAGGGTTAGGTTTAGGGTTTAGGTTTTGGTTAGGGTTAGGATTAGGGTAAGGGTTAGGGTTACGGTTTGGGTTAGGTTTAGGGTTTGTTTTAGGGTTAGGGTTAGGGTTTGATAAGGTTAGAGTTAGGGCTAGGGTTTGGTTTAGGATTAGGGTTAGGTTTAGGGATAGGTTTTGGGTTAGGGTTAGGTTTAGGGTTAGCGTTTGGGTTAGGTTTAGGTTTTGGGTTAGGGTTCGTGTTAGGGTTAGGGTTTAGGTTAGGGTTAGGATTGGGGTTAGGGTTTGGGTTAGGTTTAGGGTTTGGTTTAGGGTTAGGGTTAATGTTAGGGTTAAGGTTAAGTTTAGGGTTTGGGCTAGGGCTAGTGTTAGGTTTAGGATTAGGTTTAGGATTTCGGTTAGGCTTAGGGTTAGGGTTAGGGTTAGGATTAGGGTTACGGTTTGTATTAGGGTTAGTGTTAGGTTTTGGGTTAGGGTTAGGGTTAGGATTAGGGTTAGGGTTATGATTAGTGTTAGGGTTTGGGTATGGTTTAGCGTTAGGATTAGGGTTAGGGTTAGATTTAAGTTCAGGGGTTGGGTTTGTGTTACGGTTAGGGTTACGGTTAGGGATAGGTTTTGGGTTAGGGTTACGGTTAGCCTTAGGTTTAAGTTTAGGGTTTGGGCTAGGGCTAGTGTTAGGGTTAGGATTAGGGTTAGGGTTTGGGTTAGGCTTAGGGATAGGGTTAGGGTTAGGGTTTTCTTTAGGGTTAGGATTAGGGTTAGGGTTTGTGTTAGGGTTAGTGTCAGGGTTTGGGTAAGGATTACGGTTAGGGTTAGATTTAGGATTAGCGTTTGGGTTTGGGATAGGGTTAGGGTTAGGGTTAGGTTTAGGGTTTGGGTTACGGTTAGGGTTAGGGTTAGGGTTAAGGTTTCGGTTAGGGTTAGGGTTAGGCATAGCGTTAGGGTTTGCCTAAGGTTAAGGTTAGGGCTAGGTTTTGGTTTAGGTTATGGTTAGGGTTACCGTTTGGCGTACAGTTAGGGTTAGGGTTAGGGTTAGTGTTTAGGTTTGGTTTAGCATAAGGGATAGGTTTAGGGTTAGGGTTTGAGTTAAGATTAGGATTTGGGTTTGGGATAGGGTTAGGGTTAGGGTTACGTTTAGGGTTTGGGTTACGGTTAGGGTTAGTGTTAGGGTTAAGTTTTCGGTTAGGGTTAGGTTTAGGGTTAGGGTTTGGGTTAGGGTTAGGGTTACGGTTAGAGTTAGGGTTAGGGTCAGAGTTAAGATTAGGGGTTGGGTTTGAGTTAGGGTTAGGGTTAGGGTTAGGGTTAGGGTTTGGGTTAGGGTTAGGGTTAGGATTAGCGTTTGGGTTTGGGTTAGGTTTAGGGTTAGGCTGAGGTTTAGGGTCTGGGTTAGGGTTAGGGTTAGGGTTTGGTTTAGGGTTAGGGTTAGGTATAGTGTAAGTGTTAGGGTTTGTGTTAGGGTACTTTTAGGGGTCAGATGTTCGGTTTAGGGTTAAGGTTAGGGTTTGTGTTTGGGTAAGGGTTATTGATAGGTTTAGGGTAATGGTTATGTTTTGGGTAAGGATAGGGTTAGGGTTTGGGTTAGGGTTAGGGTTAGGGTTCGGGTTAGGGTTAGGGTTATGGTTATGGGTTAAGGATTAGGGTTTGGGTTAGTTTTAGGGTTAGGGTTCGGGTTAGGATTAGGGTTAGGGTTAGGAGTTCCGGATTAGGATTAGGGTTAGTGTTAGGGTTAGGGTTAGGGTAGGGTTAGGGTTTGGGTTAGGTTTCGGGTTTGTTTTAGGGTTAGGTTTAGGGTTTGCCTAAGGTTAGGGTTAGAGCTAGGGATTGGTTTAGGGTTAGGGTTAGGGTTACCATTTGGCTTAGGGTTAGGGTTAGGGTTATGGTTAGGGTTAAGGTTAGTGTTTAGGTTTGGTTTAGCATTAGGGTTAGGTTTAGGGTTAGGGTTAGAGTTAAGATTAGTGTTTGGGTTTGGTTAGGGTTAGTGTTTGGGTTAGGGTTCACCTAAGGGTTAGGGTTAGGTTTAGAGTTTGGGTTAGGGTTACGGTTAGGGTTAGAGTTCTGGTAATGGTTAGGTTTACGGGTTTTGAGTTAGGGTTGGTGTTAGGGTTAGGGTTTGTGTTAGGGTTAGGGTGAGGGTTAGTGTTAGGGTTAGGGTTTGAGTTTGGGTTAGCTTTTGGGTTCTGTTTAGTGTTAGGGTTAGAGTTAAGATTAGGGTTTGGGTTTCCGTTAGGGTTAATGTTAGGGTTAGGGATAGGGTTCGGGTTAGGGTTAGGGTTATGGTTATTGGTTAGGGATTATGGTTAGGGTTAGTTTTAGGGTTAGGGTTCGGGTTAGGATTAGGGTTAGGGTTAGGGGTTAGGGATTAGGATTAGGGTTAATATTAGGGTTAGGGTTAGGGTTAAGGTTAGGGTTAGGGTTTGGTTTAGGGTTAGCTTTAGGGTAAGGGTTAGGGTTAGGGTTAAGGTTAGGGTTAGGGTTAGGTTTAGGGATTGGGTTAGGGTTAGCCTTAGGGTTAGGCTTAGGGTTTGGTTTTGGGGTGGCATTAGGGTTAGGGTTTTTGTTAGGTTTAGGGTTATGGTTAGGCTTAGGTTTAGGGTTTGGTTTAGGTTAGGGTTTGGGTTAGTGCTAGTGTTAGGGTTTGGTTTTGGGTTTGGGATAGGTTTAATGTTAGGGTTAGGGTTAGGGTTAAGTTTAGGGTTCCTGTTAGGGTTAGGGTTAGGGTTAGGGATTGGGTTAGGGTTAGGCTTAGGGTTAGGCTTACGGTTTGGTTTTCTGTTGGCGTTAGGGTTAGGGTTTGGGTTAGGGTTAGGGTTAGGGTTAGGGTTTGTGTTAGGTTAGGGTTTCGGTTAGTGCTAGTGTTAGGGTTTGGTTTTGGTTTTGGGATAGGTTTAGGGTTAGAGTTAAGATTAGTGTTTGGGTTTGGTTTAGGGTTAGGGTTAGGGTTAGGGATAGGTTTTGGGTTAGGGTTAGGGTTAGGGTGTGGGTTTGGGTTAGGTTTAGTTTTTGGGTTATGTTTCGGGTTAGGGTTAAGGTTAGGGTTGGGGTAACGGTTAGGTTTAGGGGTTACATTTCGGGTTGGCGTTAGGGATAGGGTTTGTGTTAGTGTTAGGTTTAGGGTTAGGGTTAGGATTAGGGTTAGGGTTATGATTAATGTTAGGGTTTGGGTTTGGTTTAGCGTTAGGGTTAGGTTTAGGGTTAGGGTTAGAGTTAAGATTAGTGTTTGGGTTAGGGTTAGTGTTTGGGTTAGGGTTAGGGTTCGGGTTAGCGTTAGGGTTATGGTTATGGGTTAGGGATTAGGGTTAGGGTTAGTTTTAGGGTTAGGGTTCGGGTTAAGATTAGTGTTAGGGTTAGGGGTTAGGGATTAGGATTACGGTTAGTGTTAGGGTTAGGGTTAGGGTTAAGGTTAGGGTTAGGGTTTGGGTTAGGGTTAGCTTTTGGGTTAGGGTTAGGGTTAGGGTTAAAGTTAGGATTCCGGTTAGGGTTAGGGTTAGGTTTAGGGTTCTGGTAATGGTTAGGTTTAGGGGTTTTGAGTTAGGGTTGGGGTTAGGGTTAGAGTTAGGGTTTTGGTTAGGGTTCGGATTAGGGTAAGGGTTTGTATTAGGGTTAGTGTTAGGGTTTGGGTTTGGTTTAGGGTTAGGGTTAGGGTTAGGGATAGGTTTTGGGTTAGGGTTAGGTTTAGGATTAGCGTTTGGGTTAGGTTTAGGTTTTGGGTTAGGTTTCGTGTTAGGGTTAGGATTAGGGTTTGGGTTAGGGTTAGGGTTAGGGTTAGGGTTACGGTTAGGGTTAGAGTTAGGGTTAGGGTTAGGGTTTTGGTTAGGGTTAGGATTAGAGTTAGGGTTAGGGTTAGGGTTTTCCTAAGGTTAAGGTTAGGGCTAGGGTTTGGTTTTAGGTAAGGGTTAGGGTTAGGGTTAGGGTTAGGGTTAGTGTTAGGGTTAGGGTTAGGGTTAAGGTTAGGGTTAGGTTTTGGGTTATGGTTAGAGTTAGGGTTAGGGTTAGGGTTAAGGTTAGGGTTCCGGTTAGGGTTAGGGTTAGGGTTAGGGTTAGGTTAGGGTTAGGGTTAGGGTTAGGTTTAGGGTTAGAGTTAGGGTTAGGGTTAGGGTTAGGGTTTTGGTTAGGGTTAGGATTAGGTTTAGGGTTAGGGTTAGGGTTAGGGTCAGGGTTTGCCTAAGGTTAAGGTTAGGGCTAGGGTTTGGTTTTAGGTTAGGGTTAGGGTTACCGTTTGGCTTAGGGTTAGGGTTAGAGTTAGGGTTAGGGTTAGGGTTATGGTTAGTCTTTAGGTTTGGTTTAGCGTTAGGGTTAGGTTTAGGGTTAGGGTTAGGGTTAGGGTTAGGGTTAGGTTTATGATTAGGGTTAGGGTTTCGGTAAGGCTTAGGGTTAGGTTTAGGGTTTAGGTTTTGGTTAGGGTTAGGATTAGGGTAAGGGTTAGGGTTACGGTTTGGGTTAGGTTTAGGGTTTGTTTTAGGGTTAGGGTTAGGGTTTGATAAGGTTAGAGTTAGGGCTAGGGTTTGGTTTAGGATTAGGGTTAGGTTTAGGGATAGGTTTTGGGTTAGGGTTAGGTTTAGGGTTAGCGTTTGGGTTAGGTTTAGGTTTTGGGTTAGGGTTCGTGTTAGGGTTAGGGTTTAGGTTAGGGTTAGGATTGGGGTTAGGGTTTGGGTTAGGTTTAGGGTTTGGTTTAGGGTTAGGGTTAATGTTAGGGTTAAGGTTAAGTTTAGGGTTTGGGCTAGGGCTAGTGTTAGGTTTAGGATTAGGTTTAGGATTTCGGTTAGGCTTAGGGTTAGGGTTAGGGTTAGGATTAGGGTTACGGTTTGTATTAGGGTTAGTGTTAGGTTTTGGGTTAGGGTTAGGGTTAGGATTAGGGTTAGGGTTATGATTAGTGTTAGGGTTTGGGTATGGTCTAGCGCTAGGATTAGGGTTAGGGTTAGATTTAAGTTCAGGGGTTGGGTTTGTGTTACGGTTAGGGTTCCGGTTAGGGATAGGTTTTGGGTTAGGGTTACGGTTAGCCTTAGGTTTAAGTTTAGGGTTTGGGCTAGGGCTAGTGTTAGGGTTAGGATTAGGGTTAGGGTTTGGGTTAGGCTTAGGGATAGGGTTAGGGTTAGGGTTTTCTTTAGGGTTAGGATTAGGGTTAGGGTTTGTGTTAGGGTTAGTGTCAGGGTTTGGGTAAGGATTACGGTTAGGGTTAGATTTAGGATTAGCGTTTGGGTTTGGGATAGGGTTAGGGTTAGGGTTAGGTTTAGGGTTTGGGTTACGGTTAGGGTTAGGGTTAGGGTTAAGGTTTCGGTTAGGGTTAGGGTTAGGCATAGCGTTAGGGTTTGCCTAAGGTTAAGGTTAGGGCTAGGTTTTGGTTTAGGTTATGGTTAGGGTTACCGTTTGGCGTACAGTTAGGGTTAGGGTTAGGGTTAGTGTTTAGGTTTGGTTTAGCATAAGGGATAGGTTTAGGGTTAGGGTTTGAGTTAAGATTAGGATTTGGGTTTGGGATAGGGTTAGGGTTAGGGTTACGTTTAGGGTTTGGGTTACGGTTAGGGTTAGTGTTAGGGTTAAGTTTTCGGTTAGGGTTAGGTTTAGGGTTAGGGTTTGGGTTAGGGTTAGGGTTACGGTTAGAGTTAGGGTTAGGGTCAGAGTTAAGATTAGGGGTTGGGTTTGAGTTAGGGTTAGGGTTAGGGTTAGGGTTAGGGTTTGGGTTAGGGTTAGGGTTAGGATTAGCGTTTGGGTTTGGGTTAGGTTTAGGGTTAGGCTGAGGTTTAGGGTCTGGGTTAGGGTTAGGGTTAGGGTTTGGTTTAGGGTTAGGGTTAGGTATAGTGTAAGTGTTAGGGTTTGTGTTAGGGTACTTTTAGGGGTCAGATGTTCGGTTTAGGGTTAAGGTTAGGGTTTGTGTTTGGGTAAGGGTTATTGATAGGTTTAGGGTAATGGTTATGTTTTGGGTAAGGATAGGGTTAGGGTTTGGGTTAGGGTTAGGGTTAGGGTTCGGGTTAGGGTTAGGGTTATGGTTATGGGTTAAGGATTAGGGTTTGGGTTAGTTTTAGGGTTAGGGTTCGGGTTAGGATTAGGGTTAGGGTTAGGAGTTACGGATTAGGATTAGGGTTAGTGTTAGGGTTAGGGTTAGGGTAGGGTTAGGGTTTGGGTTAGGTTTCGGGTTTGTTTTAGGGTTAGGTTTAGGGTTTGCCTAAGGTTAGGGTTAGAGCTAGGGATTGGTTTAGGGTTAGGGTTAGGGTTACCATTTGGCTTAGGGTTAGGGTTAGGGTTATGGTTAGGGTTAAGGTTAGTGTTTAGGTTTGGTTTAGCATTAGGGTTAGGTTTAGGGTTAGGGTTAGAGTTAAGATTAGTGTTTGGGTTTGGTTAGGGTTAGTGTTTGGGTTAGGGTTCACCTAAGGGTTAGGGTTAGGTTTAGAGTTTGGGTTAGGGTTACGGTTAGGGTTAGAGTTCTGGTAATGGTTAGGTTTACGGGTTTTGAGTTAGGGTTGGTGTTAGGGTTAGGGTTTGTGTTAGGGTTAGGGTGAGGGTTAGTGTTAGGGTTAGGGTTTGAGTTTGGGTTAGCTTTTGGGTTCTGTTTAGTGTTAGGGTTAGAGTTAAGATTAGGGTTTGGGTTTCCGTTAGGGTTAATGTTAGGGTTAGGGATAGGGTTCGGGTTAGGGTTAGGGTTATGGTTATTGGTTAGGGATTATGGTTAGGGTTAGTTTTAGGGTTAGGGTTCGGGTTAGGATTAGGGTTAGGGTTAGGGGTTAGGGATTAGGATTAGGGTTAATATTAGGGTTAGGGTTAGGGTTAAGGTTAGGGTTAGGGTTTGGTTTAGGGTTAGCTTTAGGGTAAGGGTTAGGGTTAGGGTTAAGGTTAGGGTTAGGGTTAGGTTTAGGGATTGGGTTAGGGTTAGCCTTAGGGTTAGGCTTAGGGTTTGGTTTTGGGTTGGCATTAGGGTTAGGGTTTTTGTTAGGTTTAGGGTTATGGTTAGGCTTAGGTTTAGGGTTTGGTTTAGGTTAGGGTTTGGGTTAGTGCTAGTGTTAGGGTTTGGTTTTGGGTTTGGGATAGGTTTAATGTTAGGGTTAGGGTTAGGGTTAAGTTTAGGGTTCCTGTTAGGGTTAGGGTTAGGGTTAGGGATTGGGTTAGGGTTAGGCTTAGGGTTAGGCTTACGGTTTGGTTTTCTGTTGGCGTTAGGGTTAGGGTTTGGGTTAGGGTTAGGGTTAGGGTTAGGGTTTGTGTTAGGTTAGGGTTTCGGTTAGTGCTAGTGTTAGGGTTTGGTTTTGGTTTTGGGATAGGTTTAGGGTTAGAGTTAAGATTAGTGTTTGGGTTTGGTTTAGGGTTAGGGTTAGGGTTAGGGATAGGTTTTGGGTTAGGGTTAGGTTTAGGATTAGCGTTTGGGTTAGGTTTAGGGTTAGGGTTATGTTTCGGGTTAGGGTTAAGGTTAGGGTTCGGGTAACGGTTAGGTTTAGGGGTTACATTTCGGGTTGGCGTTAGGGATAGGGTTTGTGTTAGTGTTAGGTTTAGGGTTAGGGTTAGGATTAGGGTTAGGGTTATGATTAATGTTAGGGTTTGGGTTTGGTTTAGCGTTAGGGTTAGGTTTAGGGTTAGGGTTAGAGTTAAGATTAGTGTTTGGGTTAGGGTTAGTGTTTGGGTTAGGGTTAGGGTTCGGGTTAGCGTTAGGGTTATGGTTATGGGTTAGGGATTAGGGTTAGGGTTAGTTTTAGGGTTAGGGTTCGGGTTAAGATTAGTGTTAGGGTTAGGGGTTAGGGATTAGGATTACGGTTAGTGTTAGGGTTAGGGTTAGGGTTAAGGTTAGGGTTAGGGTTTGGGTTAGGGTTAGCTTTTGGGTTAGGGTTAGGGTTAGGGTTAAAGTTAGGATTCCGGTTAGGGTTAGGGTTAGGTTTAGGGTTCTGGTAATGGTTAGGTTTAGGGGTTTTGAGTTAGGGTTGGGGTTAGGGTTAGAGTTAGGGTTTTGGTTAGGGTTCGGATTAGGGTAAGGGTTTGTATTAGGGTTAGTGTTAGGGTTTGGGTTTGGTTTAGGGTTAGGGTTAGGGTTAGGGATAGGTTTTGGGTTAGGGTTAGGTTTAGGATTAGCGTTTGGGGTAGGTTTAGGTTTTGGGTTAGGTTTCGTGTTAGGGTTAGGATTACGGTTTGGGTTAGGGTTAGGGTTAGGGTTAGGGTTAGGGTTAGGGTTTGCTTTAGGGTTAGGGTTAATGTTAGGGTTAGGGTTAAGTTTAGGGTTTGGGCTAGGGCTAGTGTTAGGTTTAGGATTAGGTTTAGGGTTTCGGTTAGGCTTAGGGTTAGGGTTAGTATTAGGGTTAAGGTTTGTATTAGGGTTAGTTTTAGGGTTTGGGTTAGGGTTAGGGTTAGGATTATGATTAGTGTTAGCGTTTGGGTTTGGGTTAGCGTTAGGGTTAGGGTTAGTGTTAGGGTTAGTGTTATGGTTTGTGTTAGGGTTAGGGTTAGGGTTTGGGTTAGGTTTCGGGTTTGTTTTAGGGTTAGGGTAAGGGTTTGCCTAAGGTTATGGTTAGGGCTAGGGTTTGGTTTAGGGTTAGGGTTAGGGTTACTGTTTGGCTTAGGGTTAGGGTTAGGGTTATGGTTAGGGTTAGGGTTAGGGTTTGGTTTAGGGTTAACGTTAGGGTTAGGGTTAGGATTAGGGATTGGGTTAGGGCTAGTGTTAGGGTTAGGATTAGGGTTAGGGTTTGGGTTAGGCTTAGGGATAGGGTTAGGGTTAGGGTTTGGTTTAGGGTTAAGGTTAGAGTTAGGGTTAGGTTTAGGGATTGGGTTAGGGCTAGTGTTAGGGTTAGGATTAGGGTTAGGGTTTGGGTTAGGCTTAGGGATAGGGTTAGGGTTAGGGTTTTGTTTAGGGTTAGGATTAGGGTTAGGGTTTGTGTTAGGGTTATTGTCAGGGTTTGGGTTAGGATTAGGGTTAGGGTTAGATTTAGGATTAGCGTTAGGGTTTGGGATAGGGTTAGGTTTAGGGTTAGGTTTAGGGTTTGGGTTACGGTTAGGGTTAGGGTTAGGGTTAAGGTTTCGGTTAGGGTTAGGGTTAGGCATAGCGTTAGGGTTTGCCTAAGGTTAAGGTTAGGTCTAGGGTTTGGTTTAGGTTATGGTTAGGGTTTCTGTTTGGCGTACGGTTAGGGTTAGGGTTAGGGTTACGGTTAGGGTTAGTGTTTAGGTTTGGTTTCGCGTAAGGGATAGGTTTAGGGTGAGGGTTAGAGTTAAGATTAGGATTTGGGTTTGGGATAGGGTTAGGGTTAGGGTTAGGTTTAGGGTTTGGGTTACGGTTAGGGTTAGGGTTAGGATTAAGGTTTCGGTTAGGGTTAGGGTTAGGGTTAGGGTTTGGGTTAGGGTTAGGGTTAGTGTTATGGTTTGGGTTCAGGGCTAGGGTTAGGGTTTGGTTTAGGGTTAGGGTTAGTGATAGTGTAAGGGTTAGGGTTTGTGTTAGGGTAGTTTTAGGGGTCAGATGTTCGGTTTAGGGTTAAGGTTAGGGTTTGGGTTTGGGTTAGGGTTAGTGATAGGGTTAGGGTAATGGTTATGTTTTGGGTAAGGTTAGGGTTAGGGTTTGTGTTAGGGTTAGGGTTCGGGTTAGGGTTAGGGTTATGGTTATGGGATAAGGATTAGTGTTTGGGTTAGTTTTAGGGTTAGGGTTCGGGTTAGGATTAGGGTTAGGGTTAGGGTTTAGGGATTAGGATTAGGGTTAGTGTTAGGGTTAGGGTTAGGGTAAAGTTTAGGGTTAGGTTTTGGGTTAGGGTTAGAGTTAGGGTTAGGGTTAGGGTTAAGGTTAGGGTTCCGGTTAGGGTTAGGGTTAGGGTTAGGGTTAGGTTAGGGTTAGGGTTAGGGTTAGGGTTAGGGTTAGAGTTAGGGTTAGGGTTAGGGTTAGGGTTTTGGTTAGGGTTAGGATTAGGTTTAGGGTTAGGGTTAGGGTTAGGGTTAGGGTTTGCCTAAGGTTAAGGTTAGGGCTAGGGTTTGGTTTTAGGTTAGGGTTAGGGTTACCGTTTGGCTTAGGGTTAGGGTTAGGGTTAGGGTTAGGGTTAGGGTTAGGGTTAGGGTTAGGTTTATGATTAGGGTTAGGGTTTCGGTAAGGCTTAGGGTTAGGTTTAGGGTTAAGTTTTGGTTAGGGTTAGGATTAGGGTAAGGGTTAGAGTTACGGTTTGGGTTAGGTTTAGGGTTTGTTTTAGGGTTAGGGTTAGGGTTAGGGTTTAGGTTAGGGTTAGGATTGGGGTTAGGGTTTGGGTTAGGTTTAGGGTTTGGTTTAGGGTTAGGGTTAATGTTAGGGTTAAGGTTAAGTTTAGGGTTTGGGCTAGGGCTAGTGTTAGGTTTAGGATTAGGTTTAGGATTTCGGTTAGGCTTAGGGTTAGGGTTAGGGTTAGGATTAGGGTTACGGTTTGTATTAGGGTTAGTGTTAGGTTTTGGGTTAGGGTTAGGGTTAGGATTAGGGTTAGGGTTATGATTAGTGTTAGGGTTTGGGTATGGTTTAGCGTTAGGGTTAGGGTTAGGGTTAGATTTAAGTTCAGGGGTTGGGTTTGTGTTACGGTTAGGGTTACGGTTAGGGATAGGTCTTGGGTTAGGGTTACGGTTAGCGTTAGGTTTAAGTTTAGGGTTTGGGCTAGGGCTAGTGTTAGGGTTAGGATTAGGGTTAGGGTTTGGGTTAGGCTTAGGGATAGGGTTAGGGTTAGGGTTTTCTTTAGGGTTAGGATTAGGGTTAGGGTTTGTGTTAGGGTTAGTGTCAGGGTTTGGGTAAGGATTAGGGTTAGGGTTAGATTTAGGATTAGCGTTTGGGTTTGGGATAGGGTTAGGGTTAGGGTTAGGTTTAGGGTTTGGGTTACGGTTAGGGTTAGGGTTAGGGTTAAGGTTTCGGTTAGGGTTAGGGTTAGGCATAGCGTTAGGGTTTGCCTAAGGTTAAGGTTAGGGCTAGGTTTTGGTTTAAGTTATGGTTAGGGTTACCGTTTGGCGTACAGTTAGGGTTAGGGTTAGGGCTAGGGTTAGTGTTTAGGTTTGGTTTAACATAAAGGATAGGTTTAGGGTTAGGGTTTGAGTTAAGATTAGGAGTTGGGCTTGGGATAGGGTTAGGGTTAGGGTTAGGCTTAGGGTTTGGGTTACGGTTAGGGTTAGTGTTAGGGTTAAGTTTTCGGTTAGGGTTAGGTTTAGGGTTAGGGTTTGGGTTAGGGTTAGGGTTACGGTTAGAGTTAGGGTTAGGGTCAGAGTTAAGATTAGGGGTTGGGTTTGAGTTAGGGTTAGGGTTAGGTTTAGGGTTAGGGTTTGGGTTAGGGTTAGGGTTAGGATTAGCGTTTGGGTTTGGGTTAGGTTTAGGGTTAGGGTGAGGTTTAGGGTCTGGGTTAGGGTTAGGGTTAGGGTTTGGTTTAGGTTTAGGGTTAGGTATAGTGTAAGTGTTAGGGTTTGTGTTAGGGTACTTTTAGGGGTCAGATGTTCGGTTTAGGGTTAAGGTTAGGGTTTGTGTTTGCGTAAGGGTTAGTGATAGGTTTAGGGTAATGGTTATGTTTTGGGTAAGGTTAGGGTTAGGGTTTGGGTTAGGGTTAGGGTTAGGGTTCGGGTTAGGGTTAGGGTTATGGTTATGGGTTAAGGATTAGGGTTTGGGTTAGTTTTAGGGTTAGGGTTCGGGTTAGGATTAGGGTTAGGGTTAGGAGTTAGGGATTAGGATTAGGGTTAGTGTTAGGTTTAGGGTTAGGGTTAAGGTTAGGGTTAGGGTTTGGGTTAGGGTTAGGGTTAGGGTTAGGGTTAGGGTTAAGGTTAGGGTTCCGGTTAGGGTTAGGGTTAGGGTTAGTGTTAGGTTTAAGGTTAGGGTTCCGGTTAGGGTTAGAGTTAGGGTTAGGGTTAAGGTTAGGGTTTTGGTTAGGGTTAGGATTAGGGTTAGGGTTTGTGTTAGGATTAGTGTTAGGTTTTGGGTTAGGGTTAGGGTTAGGATTAGGGTTAGGTTTATGATTAGTGTTAGGGTTTGGGTTTGGGTTAGAGTTAGGGTTAGGGTTAGGGTTAGGGTTTGGGTTAGGGTTAGGGTTAGGGTTTGGCTTAGGTTTAAGGTTTGGTTTAGGGTTAGAGTTAGGGTTTGCCTAAGGTTAAGGTTAGGGCTAGGGTTTGGTTTTAGGTTAGGGTTAGGGTTACCGTTTGGCTTAGGGTTAGGGTTAGGGTTAGGGTTAGGGTTAGGGTTTGTCTTTAGGTTTGGTTTAGTGTTAGGGTTAGGTTTAGGGTTAGGGTTAGAGTTAAGATTAGGGTTTGGGTTTGGGTTAGTGTTAGTGTTTGGGTTAGGGTTCGGTTTAGGGTTTGGGTTAGGGTTTGGGTTAGGGTTAGGGTTAGGGTTTGGGTTAGGTTTAGGTTTTGGTTTAGGGTTAGGGTTAATGTTAGGGTTAGAGTTAAGTTTAGGGTTTGGGCTAGGGCTAGTGTTAGGTTTATGATTAGGGTTAGGGTTTCGGTTAGGCTTAGGGTTAGGGTTAGAGTTAGGGTTTTGGTTAGGGTTCGGATTAGGGTAAGGTTTTGTATTAGGGTTATCGTTAGGGTTAGGGTTCGGTATATGGTTAGGGTTCGGTTTAGGTTTTGGGTTAGGGTTAGGGTTAGGGTTAGGGTTAGGGTTTGGGTTAGGTTTAGGTTTTGGTTTAGGGTTAGGGTTAATGTTAGGGTTAGGGTTAAGTTTAGGGTTTGGGCTAGGGCTAGTGTTAGGTTTATGATTAGGGTTAGAGTTTCGGTTAGGCTTAGGGTTAGGGTTAGAGTTAGGGTTTTGGTTAGGGTTCGGATTAGGCTAAGTGTTTGTATTAGGGTTAGTGTTAGGGTTTGGGTATGGTTTAGGGTTAGGGTTAGGGTTAGGGATAGGTTTTGGGTTAGGGTTAGGTTTAGGATTAGCGTTTGGGTTTGGGTTAGTTTTAGGGTTAGGCTGAGGTTTAGGGTCTGGGTTAGGGTTAGGGTTAGGGTTTGGTTTAGGGTTAGGGTTAGGTATAGTGTAAGTGTTAGGGTTTGTGTTAGGGTACTTTTAGGGGTCAGATGTTCGGTTTAGGGTTAAGGTTAGGGTTTGTGTTTGGGTAAGGGTTATTGATAGGTTTAGGGTAATGGTTATGTTTTGGGTAAGGTTAGGGTTAGGGTTTGGGTTAGGGTTAGGGTTAGGGTTCGGGTTAGGGTTAGGGTTATGGTTATGGGTTAAGGATTAGGGTTTGGGTTAGTTTTAGGGTTAGGGTTCGGGTTAGGATTAGGGTTAGGGTTAGGAGTTACGGATTAGGATTAGGGTTAGTGTTAGGGCTAGGGTTAGGGTAGGGTTAGGGGTTGGGTTAGGTTTCGGGTTTGTTTTAGGGTTAGGTTTAGGGTTTGCCTAAGGTTAGGGTTAGAGCTAGGGATTGGTTTAGGGTTAGGGTTAGGGTTACCATTTGGCTTAGGGTTAGGGTTAGGTTTATGGTTAGGGTTAAGGTTAGTGTTTAGGTTTGGTTTAGCATTAGGGTTAGGTTTAGGGTTAGGGTTAGAGTTAAGATTAGTGTTTGGGTTTGGTTAGGGTTAGTGTTTGGGTTAGGGTTCACCTAAGGGTTAGGGTTAGGTTTAGAGTTTGGGTTAGGGTTACGGTTAGGGTTAGAGTTCTGGTAATGGTTAGGTTTACGGGTTTTGAGTTAGGGTTGGTGTTAGGGTTAGGGTTTTTGTTAGGGTTAGGGTTAGGGTTTGAGTTTGGGTTAGCTTTTGGGTTCTGTTTAGTGTTAGGGTTAGAGTTAAGATTAGGGTTTGGGTTTCCGTTAGGGTTAATGTTAGGGTTAGGGATAGGGTTCGGGTTAGGGTTAGGGTTATGGTTATTG
Source organism: Eospalax fontanierii (assembly GCA_035773235.1). Taxonomy (NCBI): domain Eukaryota; kingdom Metazoa; phylum Chordata; class Mammalia; order Rodentia; family Spalacidae; genus Eospalax; species Eospalax fontanierii. Next base: position 3,820,275 of record JAJHUQ010000033.1, read on the forward strand.
GTTAGGGATTATGGTTAGGGTTAGTTTTAGGGTTAGGGTTCGGGTTAGGATTAGGGTTAGGGTTAGGGGTTAGGGATTAGGATTAGGGTTAGTATTAGGGTTAGGGTTAGGGTTAAGGTTAGGGTTAGGGTTTGGTTTAGGGTTAGCTTTAGGGTAAGGGTTAGGGTTAGGGTTAAGGTTAGGGTTAGGGTTAGGTTTAGGGATTGGGTTAGGGTTAGCCTTAGGGTTAGGCTTAGGGTTTGGTTTTGGGTTGGCATTAGGGTTAGGGTTTTTGTTAGGTTTAGGGTTATGGTTAGGTTTAGGTTTAGGGTTTGGTTTAGGTTAGGGTTTGGGTTAGTGCTAGAGTTAGGGTTTGGTTTTGGGTTTGGGATAGGTTTAATGTTAGGGTTAGGGTTAGGGTTAAGTTTAGGGTTCCTGTTAGGGTTAGGGTTAGGGTTAGGGATTGGGTTAGGGTTAGGCTTAGGGTTAGGCTTACGGTTTGGTTTTGTGTTGGCGTTAGGGTTAGGGTTTGGGTTAGGGTTAGGGTTAGGGTTTGTGTTAGGTTAGGGTTTCGGTTAGTGCTAGTGTTAGGGTTTGGTTTTGGTTTTGGGATAGGTTTAGGGTTAGAGTTAAGATTAGTGTTTGGGTTTGGTTTAGGGTTAGGGTTAGGGTTAGGGATAGGTTTTGGGTTAGGGTTAGGTTTAGGATTAGCGTTTGGGTTAGGTTTAGGTTTTGGGTTATGGTTCGGGTTAGGGTTAAGTTTAGGGTTCGGGTAACGGTTAGGTTTAGGGGTTACATTTAGGGTTGGCGTTAGGGATAGGGTTTGTGTTAGTGTTAGGTTTAGGGTTAGGGTTAGGATTAGGGTTAGGGTTATGATTAATGTTAGGGTTTGGGTTTGGTTTAGCGTTAGGGTTAGGTTTAGGGTTAGGGTTAGAGTTAAGATTAGTGTTTGGGTTAGGGTTAGTGTTTGGGTTAGGGTTAGGGTTCGGGTTAGCGTTAGGGTTATGGTTATGGGTTAGGGATTAGGGTTAGGGTTAGTTTTAGGGTTAGGGTTCGGGTTAAGATTAGTGTTAGGGTTAGGGGTTAGGGATTAGGATTACGGTTAGTGTTAGGGTTAGGGTTAGGGTTAAGGTTAGGGTTAGGGTTTGGGTTAGGGTTAGCTTTTGGGTTAGGGTTAGGGTTAGGGTTAAAGTTAGGATTCCGGTTAGGGTTAGGGTTAGGTTTAGGGTTCTGGTAATGGTTAGGTTTAGGGGTTTTGAGTTAGGGTTGGGGTTAGGGTTAGGGTTAGAGTTAGGGTTTTGGTTAGGGTTCGGATTAGGGTAAGGGTTTGTATTAGGGTTAGTGTTAGGGTTTGGGTTTGGTTTAGGGTTAGGGTTAGGGTTAGGGATAGGTTTTGGGTTAGGGTTAGGTTTAGGATTAGCGTTTGGGTTAGGTTTAGGTTTTGGGTTAGGTTTCGTGTTAGGGTTAGGATTAGGGTTTGGGTTAGGGTTAGGGTTTAGGTTAGGGTTAGGGTTAGGGTTAGGGTTTGCTTTAGGGTTAGGGTTAATGTTAGGGTTAGGGTTAAGTTTAGGGTTTGGGCTAGGGCTAGTGTTAGGTTTAGGATTAGGTTTAGGGTTTCGGTTAGGCTTAGGGTTAGGGTTAGTATTAGGGTTAAGGTTTGTATTAGGGTTAGTTTTAGGGTTTGGGTTAGGGTTAGGGTTAGGATTATGATTAGTGTTAGCGTTTGGGTTTGGGTTAGCGTTAGGGTTAGGGTTAGTGTTAGGGTTAGTGTTATGGTTTGTGTTAGGGTTAGGGTTAGGGTTTGGGTTAGGTTTCGGGTTTGTTTTAGGGTTAGGGTAAGGGTTTGCCTAAGGTTATGGTTAGGGCTAGGGTTTGGTTTAGGGTTAGGGTTAGGGTTACTGTTTGGCTTAGGGTTAGGGTTAGGGTTATGGTTAGGGTTAGGGTTAGGGTTTGGTTTAGGGTTAACGTTAGGGTTAGGGTTAGGATTAGGGATTGGGTTAGGGCTAGTGTTAGGGTTAGGATTAGGGTTAGGGTTTGGGTTAGGCTTAGGGATAGGGTTAGGGTTAGGGTTTGGTTTAGGGTTAAGGTTAGAGTTAGGGTTAGGTTTAGGGATTGGGTTAGGGCTAGTGTTAGGGTTAGGATTAGGGTTAGGGTTTGGGTTAGGCTTAGGGATAGGGTTAGGGTTAGGGTTTTGTTTAGGGTTAGGATTAGGGTTAGGGTTTGTGTTAGGGTTATTGTCAGGGTTTGGGTTAGGATTAGGGTTAGGATTAGATTTAGGATTAGCGTTAGGGTTTGGCATAGGGTTAGGTTTAGGGTTAGGTATAGGGTTTGGGTTACGGTTAGGGTTAGGGTTAGGGTTAAGGTTTCGGTTAGGGTTAGGGTTAGGAATAGCGTTAGGGTTTGCCTAAGGTTAAGGTTAGGTCTAGGGTTTGGTTTAGGTTATGGTTAGGGTTTCTGTTTGGCGTACGGTTAGGGTTAGTGTTAGGGTTACGGTTAGGGTTAGTGTTTAGGTTTGGTTTAGCGTAAGGGATAGGTTTAGGGTGAGGGTTAGAGTTAAGATTAGGATTTGGGTTTGGGATAGGGTTAGGGTTAGGGTTAGGTTTAGGGTTTGGGTTACGGTTAGGGTTAGGGTTAGGATTAAGGTTTCGGTTAGGGTTAGGGTTAGGGTTAGGGTTTGGGTTAGGGTTAGGGTTAGTGTTATGGTTTGGGTTCAGGGCTAGGGTTAGGGTTTGGTTTAGGGTTAGGGTTAGTGATAGTGTAAGGGTTAGGGTTTGTGTTAGGGTAGTTTTAGGGGTCAGATGTTCGGTTTAGGGTTAAGGTTAGGGTTTGGGTTTGGGTTAGGGTTAGTGATAGGGTTAGGGTAATGGTTATGTTTTGGGTAAGGTTAGGGTTAGGGTTTGTGTTAGGGTTAGGGTTCGGGTTAGGGTTAGGGTTATGGTTATGGGATAAGGATTAGTGTTTGGGTTAGTTTTAGGGTTAGGGTTCGGGTTAGGATTAGGGTTAGGGTTAGGGGTTAGGAATTAGGATTAGGGTTAGTGTTACGGTTAGGGTTAGGGTAAAGTTTAGGGTTAGGTTTTGGGTTAGGGTTAGAGTTAGGGTTAGGGTTAGGGTTAAGGTTAGGGTTCCGGTTAGGGTTAGGGTTAGGGTTAGGGTTAGGTTAGGGTTAGGGTTAGGGTTAGGGTTAGGGTTAGAGTTAGGGTTAGGGTTAGGGTTATGGTTTTGGTTAGGGTTAGGATTAGGTTTAGGGTTAGGGTTAGGGTTAGGGTTAGGGTTTGCCTAAGGTTAAGGTTAGGGCTAGGGTTTGGTTTTAGGTTAGGGTTAGGGTTACCGTTTGGCTTAGGGTTAGGGTTAGGGTTAGGGTTAGGGTTAGGGTTAGGGTTAGGGTTAGGTTTATGATTAGGGTTAGGGTTTCGGTAAGGCTTAGGGTTAGGTTTAGGGTTAAGTTTTGGTTAGGGTTAGGATTAGGGTAAGGGTTAGAGTTACGGTTTGGGTTAGGTTTAGGGTTTGTTTTAGGGTTAGGGTTAGGGTTAGGGTTTAGGTTAGGGTTAGGATTGGGGTTAGGGTTTGGGTTAGGTTTAGGGTTTGGTTTAGGGTTAGGGTTAATGTTAGGGTTAAGGTTAAGTTTAGGGTTTGGGCTAGGGCTAGTGTTAGGTTTAGGATTAGGTTTAGGATTTCGGTTAGGCTTAGGCTTAGGGTTAGGGTTAGGGTTAGGATTAGGGTTACGGTTTGTATTAGGGTTAGTGTTAGGGTTTGGGTTAGGGTTAGGGTTAGGATTAGGGTTAGGGTTATGATTAGTGTTAGGGTTTGGGTATGGTTTAGCGTTAGGGTTAGGGTTAGTGTTAGATTTAAGTTCAGGGGTTGGGTTTGTGTTACGGTTAGGGTTACGGTTAGGGATAGGTTTTGGGTTAGGGTTACGGTTAGCGTTAGGTTTAAGTTTAGGGTTTGGGCTAGGGCTAGTGTTAGGGTTAGGATTAGGGTTACGGTTTGGGTTAGGCTTAGGGATAGGGTTAGGGTTAGGGTTTTCTTTAGGGTTAGGATTAGGGTTAGGGTTTGTGTTAGGGTTAGTGTCAGGGTTTGTGTAAGGATTAGGGTTAGGGTTAGATTTAGGATTAGCGTTTGGGTTTGGGATAGGGTTAGGGTTAGGGTTAGGTTTAGGGTTTGGGTTACGGTTAGGGTTAGGGTTAGGGTTAAGGTTTCGGTTAGGGTTAGGGTTAGGCATAGCGTTAGGGTTTGCCTAAGGTTAAGGTTAGGGCTAGGTTTTGGTTTAGGTTATGGTTAGGGTTACCGTTTGGCGTACAGTTAGGGTTAGGGTTAGGGTTAGGGTTAGTGTTTAGGTTTGGTTTAACATAAGGGATAGGTTTAGGGTTAGGGTTTGAGTTAAGATTAGGATTTGGGTTTGGGATAGGGTTAGGGTTAGGGTTAGGTTTAGGGTTTGGGTTACGGTTAGGGTTAGTGTTAGGGTTAAGTTTTCGGTTAGGGTTAGGTTTAGAGTTAGGGTTTGGGTTAGGGTTAGGGTTACGGTTAGAGTTAGGGGTAGGGTCAGAGTTAAGATTAGGGCTTGGTTTGAGTTAGGGTGAGGGTGAGGGTGAGGGGTAGGGTTTGGGTTAGGGTTAGGGTTAGGATTAGCGTTTGGGCTTGGGTTAGGTTTAGGGTTAGGGTGAGGTTTAGGGTCTGGGTTAGGGTTAGGGTTAGGGTTTGGTTTAGGGTTAGGGTTAGGTATAGTGTAAGTGTTAGGGTTTGTGTTAGGGTACTTTTAGGGGTCAGATGTTCGGTTTAGGGTTAAGGTTAGGGTTTGTGTTTGGGTAAGGGTTAGTGATAGGTTTAGGGTAATGGTTATGTTTTGGGTAAGGTTAGGGTTAGGGTTTGGGTTAGGGTTAGGGTTAGGGTTAGGGTTCGGGTTAGGGTTAGGGTTATGGTTATGGGTTAAGGATTAGGGTTTGGGTTAGTTTTAGGGTTAGGGTTCGGGTTAGGATTAGGGTTAGGTTTAGGAGTTAGGGATTAGGATTAGGGTTAGTGTTAGGTTTAGGGTTAGGGTTAAGGTTAGGGTTAGGGTTTGGGTTAGGGTTAGGGTTAGGGTTAGGGTTAGGGTTAAGGTTAGGGTTCCGGTTAGGGTTAGGGTTAGGGTTAGTGTTAGGTTTAAGGTTAGGGTTCCGGTTAGGGTTAGAGTTAGGGTTAGGGTTAAGGTTAGGGTTTTGGTTAGGGTTAGGATTAGGGTTAGGGTTTGTGTTAGGATTAGTGTTAGGTTTTGGGTTAGGGTTAGGGTTAGGATTAGGGTTAGGTTTATGATTAGTGTTAGGGTTTGGGTTTGGGTTAGAGTTAGGGTTAGGGTTAGGGTTAGGGTTTGGGTTAGGGTTAGGGTTAGGGTTTGGCTTAGGTTTAAGGTTTGGTTTAGGGTTAGAGTTAGGGTTTGCCTAAGGTTAAGGTTAGGGCTAGGGTTTGGTTTTAGGTTAGGGTTAGGGTTACCGTTTGGCTTAGGGTTAGGGTTAGGGTTAGGGTTAGGGTTAGGGTTAGTCTTTAGGTTTGGTTTAGTGTTAGGGTTAGGTTTAGGGTTAGGGTTAGAGTTAAGATTAGGGTTTGGGTTTGGGTTAGTGTTAGTGTTTGGGTTAGGGTTCGGTTTAGGGTTTGGGTTAGGGTTAGGGTTAGGGTTAGGGTTAGGGTTTGGGTTAGGTTTAGGTTTTGGTTTAGGGTTAGGGTTAATGTTAGGGTTAGAGTTAAGTTTAGGGTTTGGGCTAGGGCTAGTGTTAGGTTTATGATTAGGGTTAGGGTTTCGGTTAGGATTAGAGTTAGGGTTAGAGTTAGGGTTTTGGTTAGGGTTCGGATTAGGGTAAGGGTTTGTATTAGGGTTATCGTTAGGGTTAGGGTTCGGTATATGGTTAGGGTTCGGTTTAGGTTTTGGGTTAGGGTTAGGGTTAGGGTTAGGGTTAGGGTTTGGGTTAGGTTTAGGTTTTGGTTTAGGGTTAGGGTTAATGTTAGGGTTAGGGTTAAGTTTAGGGTTTGGGCTAGGGCTAGTGTTAGGTTTATGATTAGGGTTAGAGTTTCGGTTAGGCTTAGGGTTAGGGTTAGAGTTAGGGTTTTGGTTAGGGTTCGGATTAGGCTAAGTGTTTGTATTAGGGTTAGTGTTAGGGTTTGGGTATGGTTTAGGGTTAGGGTTAGGGTTAGGGATAGGTTTTGGGTTAGGGTTAGGTTTAGGATTAGCGTTTGGGTTTGGGTTAGGTTTAGGGTTAGGCTGAGGTTTAGGGTCTGGGTTAGGGTTAGGGTTAGGGTTTGGTTTAGGGTTAGGGTTAGGTATAGTGTAAGTGTTAGGGTTTGTGTTAGGGTACTTTTAGGGGTCAGATGTTCGGTTTAGGGTTAAGGTTAGGGTTTGTGTTTGGGTAAGGGTTATTGATAGGTTTAGGGTAATGGTTATGTTTTGGGTAAGGTTAGGGTTAGGGTTTGGGTTAGGGTTAGGGTTAGGGTTCGGGTTAGGGTTAGGGTTATGGTTATGGGTTAAGGATTAGGGTTTGGGTTAGTTTTAGGGTTAGGGTTCGGGTTAGGATTAGGGTTAGGGTTAGGAGTTACGGATTAGGATTTGGGTTAGTGTTAGGGTTAGGGTTAGGGTAGGGTTAGGGTTTGGGTTAGGTTTCGGGTTTGTTTTAGGGTTAGGTTTAGGGTTTGCCTAAGGTTAGGGTTAGAGCTAGGGATTGGTTTAGGGTTAGGGTTAGGGTTACCATTTGGCTTAGGGTTAGGGTTAGGTTTATGGTTAGGGTTAAGGTTAGTGTTTAGGTTTGGTTTAGCATTAGGGTTAGGTTTAGGGTTAGGGTTAGAGTTAAGATTAGTGTTTGGGTTTGGTTAGGGTTAGTGTTTGGGTTACGGTTCACCTAAGGGTTAGGGTTAGGTTTAGAGTTTGGGTTAGGGTTACGGTTAGGGTTAGAGTTCTGGTAATGGTTAGGTTTACGGGTTTTGAGTTAGGGTTGGTGTTAGGGTTAGGGTTTTTGTTAGGGTTAGGGTTAGGGTTTGAGTTTGGGTTAGCTTTTGGGTTCTGTTTAGTGTTAGGGTTAGAGTTAAGATTAGGGTTTGGGTTTCCGTTAGGGTTAATGTTAGGGTTAGGGATAGGGTTCGGGTTAGGGTTAGGGTTATGGTTATTGGTTAGGGATTATGGTTAGGGTTAGTTTTAGGGTTAGGGTTCGGGTTAGGATTAGGGTTAGGGTTAGGGGTTAGGGATTAGGATTAGGGTTAGTATTAGGGTTAGGGTTAGGGTTAAGGTTAGGGTTAGGGTTTGGTTTAGGGTTAGCTTTAGGGTAAGGGTTAGGGTTAGGGTTAAGGTTAGGGTTAGGGTTAGGTTTAGGGATTGGGTTAGGGTTAGCCTTAGGGTTAGGCTTAGGGTTTGGTTTTGGGTTGGCATTAGGGTTAGGGTTTTTGTTAGGTTTAGGGTTATGGTTAGGCTTAGGTTTAGGGTTTGGTTTAGGTTAGGGTTTGGGTTAGTGCTAGTGTTAGGGTTTGGTTTTGGGTTTGGGATAGGTTTAATGTTAGGGTTAGGGTTAGGGTTAAGTTTAGGGTTCCTGTTAGGGTTAGGGTTAGGGTTAGGGATTGGGTTAGGGTTAGGCTTAGGGTTAGGCTTACGGTTTGGTTTTGTGTTGGCGTTAGGGTTAGGGTTTGGGTTAGGGTTAGGGTTAGGGTTAGGGTTTGTGTTAGGTTAGGGTTTCGGTTAGTGCTAGTGTTAGGGTTTGGTTTTGGTTTTGGGATAGGTTTAGGGTTAGAGTTAAGATTAGTGTTTGGGTTTGGTTTAGGGTTAGGGTTAGGGTTAGGGATAGGTTTTGGGTTAGGGTTAGGTTTAGGATTAGCGTTTGGGTTAGGTTTAGGTTTTGGGTTATGGTTCGGGTTAGGGTTAAGTTTAGGGTTCGGGTAACGGTTAGGTTTAGGGGTTACATTTAGGGTTGGCGTTAGGGATAGGGTTTGTGTTAGTGTTAGGTTTAGGGTTAGGGTTAGGATTAGGGTTAGGGTTATGATTAATGTTAGGGTTTGGGTTTGGTTTAGCGTTAGGGTTAGGTTTAGGGTTAGGGTTAGAGTTAAGATTAGTGTTTGGGTTAGGGTTAGTGTTTGGGTTAGGGTTAGGGTTCGGGTTAGCGTTAGGGTTATGGTTATGGGTTAGGGATTAGGGTTAGGGTTAGTTTTAGGGTTAGGGTTCGGGTTAAGATTAGTGTTAGGGTTAGGGGTTAGGGATTAGGATTACGGTTAGTGTTAGGGTTAGGGTTAGGGTTAAGGTTAGGGTTAGGGTTTGGGTTAGGGTTAGCTTTTGGGTTAGGGTTAGGGTTAGGGTTAAAGTTAGGATTCCGGTTAGGGTTAGGGTTAGGTTTAGGGTCCTGGTAATGGTTAGGTTTAGGGGTTTTGAGTTAGGGTTGGGGTTAGGGTTAGGGTTAGAGTTAGGGTTTTGGTTAGGGTTCGGATTAGGGTAAGGGTTTGTATTAGGGTTAGTGTTAGGGTTTGGGTTTGGTTTAGGGTTAGGGTTAGGGTTAGGGATAGGTTTTGGGTTAGGGTTAGGTTTAGGATTAGCGTTTGGGTTAGATTTAGGTTTTGGGTTAGGTTTCGTGTTAGGGTTAGGATTAGGGTTTGGGTTAGGGTTAGGGTGAGGGAAAGGGTTAGGGTTAGGGTTTGCTTTAGGGTTAGGGTTAATGTTAGGGTTAGGGTTAAGTTTAGGGTTTGGGCTAGGGCTAGTGTTAGGTTTAGGATTAGGTTTAGGGTTTCGGTTAGGCTTAGGGTTAGGGTTAGTATTAGGGTTAAGGTTTGTATTAGGGTTAGTTTTAGGGTTTGGGTTAGGGTTAGGGTTAGGATTATGATTAGTGTTAGCGTTTGGGTTTGGGTTAGCGTTAGGGTTAGGGTTAGTGTTAGGGTTAGTGTTATGGTTTGTGTTAGGGTTAGGGTTAGGGTTTGGGTTAGGTTTCGGGTTTGTTTTAGGGTTAGGGTAAGGGTTTGCCTAAGGTTATGGTTAGGGCTAGGGTTTGGTTTAGGGTTAGGGTTAGGGTTACTGTTTGGCTTAGGGTTAGGGTTAGGGTTATGGTTAGGGTGAGGGTTAGGGTTTGGTTTAGGGTTAACGTTAGGGTTAGGGTTAGGATTAGGGATTGGGTTAGGGCTAGTGTTAGGGTTAGGATTAGGGTTAGGGTTTGGGTTAGGCTTAGGGATAGGGTTAGGGTTAGGGTTTGGTTTAGGGTTAAGGTTAGAGTTAGGGTTAGGTTTAGGGATTGGGTTAGGGCTAGTGTTAGGGTTAGGATTAGGGTTAGGGTTAGGGTTTGGGTTCGGGTTAGGATTAGGGTTAGGGTTTTGTTTAGGGTTAGGATTAGGGTTAGGGTTTGTGTTAGGGTTATTGTCAGGGTTTGGGTTAGGATTAGGGTTAGGGTTAGATTTAGGATTAGCGTTAGGGTTTGGGATAGGGTTAGGTTTAGGGTTAGGTTTAGGGTTTGGGTTACAGTTAGGGTTAGGGTTAGGGTTAAGGTTTCGGTTAGGGTTAGGGTTAGGCATAGCGTTAGGGTTTGCCTAAGGTTAAGGTTAGGTCTAGGGTTTGGTTTAGGTTATGGTTAGGGTTTCTGTTTGGCGTACGGTTAGGGTTAGGGTTAGGGTTACGGTTAGGGTTAGTGTTTAGGTTTGGTTTAGCGTAAGGGATAGGTTTAGGGTGAGGGTTAGAGTTAAGATTAGGATTTGGGTTTGGGATAGGGTTAGGGTTAGGGTTAGGTTTAGGGTTTGGGTTACGGTTAGGGTTAGGGTTAGGATTAAGGTTTCGGTTAGGGTTAGGGTTAGGGTTAGGGTTTGGGTTAGGGTTAGGGTTAGTGTTATGGTTTGGGTTCAGGGCTAGGGTTAGGGTTTGGTTTAGGGTTAGGGTTAGTGATAGTGTAAGGGTTAGGGTTTGTGTTAGGGTAGTTTTAGGGGTCAGATGTTCGGTTTAGGGTTAAGGTTAGGGTTTGGGTTTGGGTTAGGGTTAGTGATAGGGTTAGGGTAATGGTTATGTTTTGGGTAAGGTTAGGGTTAGGGTTTGTGTTAGGGTTAGAGTTCGGGTTAGGGTTAGGGTTATGGTTATGGGATAAGGATTAGTGTTTGGGTTAGTTTTAGGGTTAGGGTTCGGGTTAGGATTAAGGTTAGGGTTAGGGGTTAGGGATTAGGATTAGGGTTAGTGTTAGGGTTAGGGTTAGGTTAAAGGTTAGGGTTAGGTTTTGGGTTAGGGTTAGAGTTAGGGTTAGGGTTAGGGTTAAGGTTAGGGTTCCGGTTAGGGTTAGGGTTAGGGTTAGGGTTAGGTTAGGGTTAGGGTTAGGGTTAGGGTTAGGGTTAGAGTTAGGGTTAGGGTTAGGGTTAGGGTTTTGGTTAGGGTTAGGATTAGGTTTAGGGTTAGGGTTAGGGTTAGGGTTAGGGTTTGCCTAAGGTTAAGGTTAGGGCTAGGGTTTGGTTTTAGGTTAGGGTTAGGGTTACCGTTTGGCTTAGGGTTAGGGTTAGGGTTAGGGTTAGGGTTAGGGTTAGGGTTAGGGTTAGGTTTATGATTAGGGTTAGGGTTTCGGTAAGGCTTAGGGTTAGGTTTAGGGTTAAGTTTTGGTTAGGGTTAGGATTAGGGTAAGGGTTAGAGTTACGCTTTGGGTTAGGTTTAGGGTTTGTTTTAGGGTAAGGGTTAGGGTTAGGGTTTAGGTTAGGGTTAGGATTGGGGTTAGGGTTTGGGTTAGGTTTAGGGTTTGGTTTAGGGTTAGGGTTAATGTTAGGGTTAAGGTTAAGTTTAGGGTTTGGGCTAGGGCTAGTGTTAGGTTTAGGATTAGGTTTAGGATTTCGGTTAGGCTTAGGCTTAGGGTTAGGGTTAGGGTTAGGATTAGGGTTACGGTTTGTATTAGGGTTAGTGTTAGGGTTTGGGTTAGGGTTGGGGTTAGGATTAGGGTTTGGGTTATGTTTAGTGTTAGGGTTTGGGTATGGTTTAGCGTTAGGGTTAGGGTTAGGGTTAGATTTAAGTTCAGGGGTTGGGTTTGTGTTACGGTTAGGGTTACGGTTAGGGATAGGTTTTGGGTTAGGGTTACGGTTAGCGTTAGGTTTAAGTTTAGGGTTTGGGCTAGGGCTAGTGTTAGGGTTAGGATTAGGGTTACGGTTTGGGTTAGGCTTAGGGATAGGGTTAGGGCTAGGGTTTTCTTTAGGGTTAGGATTAGGGTTAGGGTTTGTGTTAGGGTTAGTGTCAGGGTTTGTGTAAGGATTAGGGTTAGGGTTAGATTTAGGATTAGCGTTTGGGTTTGGGATAGGGTTAGGGTTAGGGTTAGGTTTAGGGTTTGGGTTACGGTGAGGGTGAGGGTTGGGGTGAAGGTTTCGGTTAGGGTTAGGGTTAGGCATAGCGTTAGGGTTTGCCTAAGGTTAAGGTTAGGGCTAGGTTTTGGTTTAGGTTATGGTTAGGGTTACCGTTTGGCGTACAGTTAGGGTTAGGGTTAGGGTTAGGGTTAGTGTTTAGGTTTGGTTTAACATAAGGGATAGGTTTAGGGTTAGGGTTTGAGTTAAGATTAGGATTTGGGTTTGGGATAGGGTTAGGGTTAGGGTTAGGTTTAGGGTTTGGGTTACGGTTAGGGTTAGTGTTAGGGTTAAGTTTTCGGTTAGGGTTAGGTTTAGGGTTAGGGTTTGGGTTAGGGTTAGGGTTACGGTTAGAGTTAGGGTTAGGGTCAGAGTTAAGATTAGGGGTTGGGTTTGAGTTAGGGTTAGGGTTAGGGTTAGGGTTAGGGTTTGGGTTAGGGTTAGGGTTAGGATTAGCGTTTGAGTTTGGGTTAGGTTTAGGGTTAGGGTGAGGTTTAGGGTCTGGGTTAGGGTTAGGGTTAGGGTTTGGTTTAGGGTTAGGGTTAGGTATAGTGTAAGGGGTAGGGTTTGTGTTAGGGTACTTTTAGGGGTCAGATGTTCGGTTTAGGGTTAAGGTTAGGGTTTGTGTTTGGGTAAGGGTTAGTGATAGGTTTAGGGTAATGGTTATGTTTTGGGTAAGGTTAGGGTTAGGGTTTGGGTTAGGGTTAGGGTTAGGGTTCGGGTTAGGGTTAGGGTTATGGTTATGGGTTAAGGATTAGGGTTTGGGTTAGTTTTAGGGTTAGGGTTCGGGTTAGGATTAGGGTTAGGGTTAGGAGTTAGGGATTAGGATTAGGGTTAGTGTTAGGTTTAGGGTTAGGGTTAAGGTTAGGGTTAGGGTTTGGGTTAGGGTTAGGGTTAGGGTTAGGGTTAGGGTTAAGGTTAGGGTTCCGGTTAGGGTTAGGGTTAGGGTTAGTGTTAGGTTTAAGGTTAGGGTTCCGGTTAGGGTTAGAGTTAGGGTTAGGGTTAAGGTTAGGGTTTTGGTTAGGGTTAGGATTAGGGTTAGGGTTTGTGTTAGGATTAGTGTTAGGTTTTGGGTTAGGGTTAGGGTTAGGATTAGGGTTAGGTTTATGATTAGTGTTAGGGTTTGGGTTTGGGTTAGAGTTAGGGTTAGGGTTAGGGTTAGGGTTTGGGTTAGGGTTAGGGTTAGGGTTTGGCTTAGGTTTAAGGTTTGGTTTAGGGTTAGAGTTAGGGTTTGCCTAAGGTTAAGGTTAGGGCTAGGGTTTGGTTTTAGGTTAGGGTTAGGGTTACCGTTTGGCTTAGGGTTAGGGTTAGGGTTAGGGTTAGGGTTAGGGTTAGTCTTTAGGTTTGGTTTAGTGTTAGGGTTAGGTTTAGGGTTAGGGTTAGAGTTAAGATTAGGGTTTGGGTTTGGGTTAGTGTTAGTGTTTGGGTTAGGGTTCGGTTTAGGGTTTGGGTTAGGGTTAGGGTTAGGGTTAGGGTTAGGGTTTGGGTTAGGTTTAGGTTTTGGTTTAGGGTTAGGGTTAATGTTAGGGTTAGAGTTAAGTTTAGGGTTTGGGCTAGGGCTAGTGTTTGGTTTATGATTTGGGTTAGGGTTTCGGTTAGGCTTAGGGTTAGGGTTAGAGTTAGGGTTTTGGTTAGGGTTCGGATTAGGGTAAGGGTTTGTATTAGGGTTAGCGTTAGGGTTAGGGTTCGGTATATGGTTAGGGTTCGGTTTAGGTTTTGGGTTAGGGTTAGGGTTAGGGTTAGGGTTAGGGTTTGGGTTAGGTTTAGGTTTTGGTTTAGGGTTAGGGTTAATGTTAGGGTTAGGGTTAAGTTTAGGGTTTGGGCTAGGGCTAGTGTTAGGTTTATGATTAGGGTTAGAGTTTCGGTTAGGCTTAGGGTTAGGGTTAGAGTTAGGGTTTTGGTTAGGGTTCGGATTAGGCTAAGGGTTTGTATTAGGGTTAGTGTTAGGGTTTGGGTATGGTTTAGGGTTAGGGTTAGGGTTAGGGATAGGTTTTGGGTTAGGGTTAGGTTTAGGTTTAGCATTTGGGTTAGGTTTATGTTTTGGGTTAGGGTTCGTGTTAGGGCTAGGGTTAGGGTTTGTGTTAGGGTTAGGGTTAGGGTTAGGGTTAGGTTTAGGGTTTGGTTTAGGGTTAGGGTTAATGTTAGGGTTAGGGTTAAGTTTAGGGTTTGGGCTGGGGCTAGTGTTAGGTTTAGGATTAGGTTTAGGGTTTCGGTTAGGCTTAGGGTTAGGGTTAGGGTTAGGGTTAGTATTTTTGGGTTAGGGTTTGTATTAGGGTTAGTGTTAGGGTTTGGGTTAGGGTTAGGGTTAGGATTAGGTTTAGGGTTATGATTAGTGTTAGGGTTTGGGTTTGTTTTAGCGTTAGGTTTAGGGTTAGTGTTAGGGTTAGTGTTATGGTTTGTGTTAGGGTTAGGGTTAGCGTTTGGGTTAGGTTTCGGGTTTGTTTTAGGGTTAGGGTTAGGGTTTGCCTAAGGTTAGGGTTAGGGCTAGGGTTTGGTTTAGGGTTAGGGTTAGGGTTACCGTTTGGCTTAGGTTTAGGGTTAGGGTTATGATTAGGGTTAGTATTAGGGTTAGGGTTTGTATTATGGTTAGTGTTAGGGTTTGGGTTAGGGTTAGAGTTAGGGTTAGGGTTTGGTTTAGAGTTCGGGTTAGGGTTTGGGTTAGGTTTAGGGTTTGGTTTAGGGTTAGGGTTAATGTTAGGGTTACGGTTAAGTTTAGGGTTTGGGCTAAGGCTAGTGTTAGGTTTAGAATTAGGTTTAGGGTTTCGGTTAGGCTTAGGGTTAGGGTTAGGGTTAGGGTTCCGATTAGAGTTAGGATTAGGGTTAGGGTTTGTATTAGGGTTAGTTTTAGGGTTGGGTTAGGGGTAGGGTTAGGGTTTGGGTTAGGTTTCGGGTTTGTTTTAGGGTTTGGTTTAGGGTTTGCCTAAGGTTAGGGTTAGAGCTAGGGATTGGTTTAGGGTTAGGGTTAGGGTTACCATTTGGCTTAGGGTTAGGGTTAGGGTTATGGTTAGGGTTAAGGTTAGTGTTTAGGTTTGGTTTCGCATTAGGGTTAGGTTTAGGGTTAGGATTAGAGTTAAGATTATTGTTTGGGTTTGGTTAGGGTTAGTGTTTGGGTTAGGGTTCACCTAAGGGTTAGGGTTAGGTTTAGAATTTGGGTTAGGGTTAGGGTTAGGGTTAGAGTTCTGGTAATGGTTAGGTTTACGGGTTTTGAGTTAGGGTTGGTGTTAGGGTTAGGGTTTGTGTTAGGGTTAGGGTGAGGGTTAGGGTTAGGGTTAGGGTTTGAGTTTGGGTTAGCTTTTGGGTTCTGTTTAGTGTTAGGGTTAGAGTTAAGATTAGGGTTTGGATTTCCATTAGGGTTAATGTTAGGGTTAGGGATAGGGTTCGGGTTAGGATTAGGGTTATGGTTATGGGTTAGGGATTAGGGTTAGGGTTAGTTTTAGGGTTAGGGTTCGGGTTAGGATTAAGGTTAGGGTTAGGGGTTAGGGATTAGGATTAGTGTTAGTATTAGGGTTAGGGTTAGGGTTAAGGTTAGGGTTAGGGTTTGGGTTAGGGTTAGCTTTAGGGTAAGGGTTAGGGTTAGGGTTAAGGTTAGGGTTAGGGTTAGGTTTAGGGATTGGGTTAGGGTTAGCCTTAGGGTTAGGCTTAGGGTTTGGTTTTGGGTTGGCATTAGGGTTAGGGTTTTTGTTAGGGTTAGGGTTATGGTTAGGCTTAGGTTTAGGGTTTGGTTTAGGTTAGGGTTTGGGTTAGTGCTAGTGTTAGGGTTTGGTTTTGGGTTTGGGATAGGTTTAATGTTAGGGTTAGGGTTAGGGTTAAGTTTAGGGTTCCTGTTAGGGTTAGGCTTAGGGTTAGGGATTGGGTTAGGGTTAGGCTTAGGGTTAGGCTTACGGTTTGGTTTTGGGTTGGCGTTAGGGTTAGGGTTTGGGTTAGGGTTAGGGTTAGGGTTAGGGTTTGTGTCAGGTTAAGGGTTGTGTTAGTGCTAGTGTTAGGGTTTGGTTTTGGGTTTGGGATAGGTTTAGGGTTAGAGTTAAGAATAGTGTTTGGGTTTGGTTTAGGGTTAGGGTTAGAGTTAGGGATAGGTTTTGGGTTAGGGTTAGGTTTAGGATTAGCGTTTGGGTTAGGTTTAGGTTTTGGGTTAGGGTTCAGGTTAGGGTTAAGGTTAGGGTTCGGGTAATGGTTAGGTTTAGGGGGTACATTTAGGGTTGGCGGTAGGGTTAGGGGTTGTGTTAGGGTTAGGGTTAGGGGGTGCCTAAGGTTAGGGTTAGGGCAAGGGTTTGGTTTAGGGTTAGGGTTAGGGTTAGGGATAGGTTTTGGGTTAGGGTTAGGTTTAGGATTAGCGTTTGGGTTAGGTTTAGGTTTTGGGTTAGGGTTCGTGTTAGGGTTAGGGTTAGGGTTTAGGTTAGGATTAGGGTTGGGGTTAGGGTTTGTGTTAGGTTTAGGGTTTGGTTTAGGGTTAGGGTTAATGTTAGGGTTAGGGTTAAGTTTAGGGTTTGGGCTAGGGCTAGTGTTAGGTTTAGGATTAGGTTTAGGATTTCGGTTAGGCTTAGGCTTAGGGTTAGGGTTAGGGTTAGGATTAGGGTTAGGATTTGTATTAGGGTTAGTGTTAGGGTTTGGGTTAGGGTTAGGGTTAGGATTAGGGTTAGGGTTATGATTAGTGTTAGGGTTTGGGTTTGGGTTAGCGTTAGGGTTAGGGTTAGGGTTAGATTAAAGATTAGGGTTGGGTTTGTGTTACGGTTAGGGTTACGGTTAGGGATAGGTTTTGGGTTAGGGTTACGTTTAGGGTTAGGTTTAAGTTTAGGGTTTGTGCTAGGGCTAGTGTTAGGGTTAGGATTACGGTTAGGGTTTGGGTTAGGCTTAGGGATAGGGTTAGGGTTAGGTTTGGGGTTTGGGTTAGGGTTAGGGTTAGGGTTAGAGTTCTGGTAATGGTTAGGTTTAGGGGTTTTGAGTTAGGGCTGCTGTTAGGGTTAGGGTTTGTGTTAGGGTTAGGGTTAGGGTTTGGGTTGGGGTTAACTTTTGGGTTATGTTTAGGGTTAGGGTTAGAGTTAAGATTAGGGTTTGGGTTTCCGTTAGGGTTAGTGTTATGGTTAGGGATAGGGTTCGGGTTAGGTTTAGGGTTATGGTTATGGGTTAGGGATTAGGGTTAGGGTTAGTTTTAGGGTTAGGGTTCGGGTTAGGATTAGGGTTAGTGTTAGGGGTTAGGGATTAGGATTAGGGTTAGTGTTAGTGTTAGGGTTAGGGTTAAGGTTAGGGTTAGGTTTTGGGTTAGGTTTAGCTTTAGGGTACGGGATAGGGTTAGGGTTAAGGTTAGGGTTAGTTTTAGGTTTAGGGATTGGGTTAGGGTTAGGCTTAGGGTTCTCTTTTGGGTTGGCATTAGGGTTAGGGTTTGGGTTAGGGTTAGGGTTACGGTTAGGCTTAGGTTTAGGGTTTGGTGTAGGTTAGGGTTTGGGTTAGTGCTAGTGTTAGGGTTTGGTTTTGGGTTTGGGATAGGTTTAGTGTTAGTGTTAGGGTTAGGGTTAAGTTTAGGGTTCCGGTTAGGGTTAGGGTTAGTTTTAGGGATTGGGTTAGGGTTAGGCTTAGGGTTAGTGCTAGTGTTAGGGTTTGGTTTTGGGTTTGGGATAGGTTTAGGGTTAGAGTTAAGATTAGTGTTTGGTTTTGGTTTAGGGTTAGGGTTAGGGTTAGGGATAGGTTTTGGGTTAGGTTTAGGTTTAGGATTAGCGTTTGGATTAGGTTTAGGTTTTGGGTTAGTGTTGGGGTTAGGGTTAAGTTTGGGTTCGGGTAATGGTTAGGTTTAGGGGTTACAGTTAGGGTTGGCGTTAGGGTTAGGGTTTGTGTTAGGGTTAGATTTAGGGTTAGGGTTAGGGTTAGGATTAGGGTTAGGGTTATAATTAGTGTTCGGGTTTGGTTTTGGTTTAGCGTTAGGGTTAGGTTTAGGATTAGGGTTAGAGTTAAGATTAGTGTTTAGGTTTGGGTTAGGGTTAGTGTTTGGGTTAGGGATCAGGTTAGGGTTAGGTTTGGGGTTTGGGTTAGGGTTAGGGTTAGGGTTAGAGTTCTGGTAATGGTTAGGTTTAGGGGTTTTGAGTTAGGGCTGGTGTTAAAGTTAGGGTTTGTGTTAGTGTTATGGTTAGGGTTAGGGTTTGGGTGGGGTTAACTTTTGGGTTATGTTTAGGGTTAGGGTTAGAGTTAAGATTAGGGTTTGGGTTTCCGTTAGGGTTAGTGTTATGGTTAGGGATAGGGTTCGGGTTAGGTTTAGTGTTATGGTTATGGGTTAGGGATTAGGGTTAGGGTTAGTTTTAGGGTTAGGGTTCGGGTTAGGATTAGCGTTAGAGTTAGGGGTTAGGGATTAGGATTAGGGTTAGTGTTAGTGTTAGGGTTAGGGTTAAGGTTAGGGTTAGGTTTTGGGTTAGGGTTAGCTTTAGGGTAAGGGTTAGGGTTAGGGTTAAGGTTAGGTTTAGGGATAGGTTTAGGGATTGGGTTAGGGTTAGGCTTAGGGTTAGGCTTAGGGTTCTGTTTTGGGTTGGCATTAGGGTTAGGGTTTGGGTTAGGGTTAGGGTTACGGTTAGGCTTAGGTTTAGGGTTTGGTGTAGGTTAGGGTTTGGGTTAGTGCTAGTGTTAGGGTTTGGTTTTGGGTTTGGGATAGGTTTAGTGTTAGTGTTAGGGTTAGGGTTAAGTTTAGGGTTCCGGTTAGGGTTAGGGTTAGGGTTAGGGATTGGGTTAGGGTTAGGCTTAGGGTTAGTGCTAGTGTTAGGGTTTGGTTTTGTGTTTGGGATAGGTTTAGGGTTAGATTAAGATTAGTGTTTGGGTTTGGTTTCGGTTTAGGGTTAGTGATAGGTTTTGGGTTAGGGTTAGGTTTAGGATTAGCGTTTGGGTTAGGTTTAGGTTTTGGGTTAGGGTTCGGGTTAGGTTTAGGGTTAGGGTTCGGGTAATGGTTAGGTTTAGGGGTTACAGTTAGGGTTGGCGTTAGGGTTAGGGTTTGTGTTAGGGTTAGGGTTAGGGTTAGGGTTAGAGTTATGATTAGTGTTAGGGTTTGGGTTTGGGTTAGCGTTAGGGTTAGGGTTAGGGTTAGTGTTAGGATTTGGGTTAGGGTTATGGTTAGGGTTTGGGTTAGGTTCAGGGTTTGTTTTAGGGTTAGGGTTAGGGTTTGCCTAAGGTTAGGGTTAGGGCTAGGGTTTGGTTTAGGGTTAGGGTTAGGGTTACCGTTTGGCTTAGGGTTAGGGTTAGGGTTAGGGTTAGGGTTAGTGTTTAGATTTGATTTAGCGTTAGGGTTAGGTTTAGGGTTAGGTTTAGAGTTAAGATTAGTGTTTGCGTTTGGGTTAGGGTTATTGTTTGGGTTAGGGTTCAGGTTAGGGTTAGGGTTAGGTTTAGGGTTTGGGTTAGGGTTAGGGTTAGGGTTAGGGTTCTGGTAATTGTTAGGTTTAGGGGTTTTGAGTTAGGGTTGTGGTTAGGGTTAGGGTTTGTGTTAGGGTTAGGGTTAGGGTTAGGGTTAGGGTTTGGGTTTGGGTTAGCTTTTGGGTTATGTTTAGGGTTAGGGTTAGAGTTAAGATTAGGGTTTGGGTTTCCGTAAGAGTTAGTGTTAGGGTTAGGGTTAGGGTTCGGGTTAGGGTTAGGGTTATGGTTATGGGTTAGTGATTAGGGTTAGGGTTAGTTTTAGGGTAAGGGTTCGGGTTAAGGTTAGGGTTAGTGTTAGGGGTTAGGGATTAGGATTACGGTTAGAGTTAGGGTTAGGTTTAGGGTTAAGGTTAGGGTTAGGGTTTGGGTTAGGGTTAGCTTTAGGGTTAGGGTTAGGGTTAGGGTTAGGTTTAGGTTAGGTTAGGGTTTGGGTTAGTGCTATTGTTAGCGTTTGGTTTTGGGTTTGGGATAGGTTTAGGTTTAGGGTTAGGGTTAGAGTTAAGATTAGTGTTTGGGTTTGGTTTAGGGTTAGGGATAGAGTTAGGGATAGTTTTTGGGTTAGGTTTAGGTTTAGGATTAGCGTTTGGGTTAGGGTTAGGATTAGGGTTAGTGTAATGATTAGGTTTAGGGGTTACAGTGAGGGTT
Source organism: Eospalax fontanierii (assembly GCA_035773235.1). NCBI lineage: Eukaryota > Metazoa > Chordata > Mammalia > Rodentia > Spalacidae > Eospalax > Eospalax fontanierii. Next base: position 3,839,553 of record JAJHUQ010000033.1, read on the forward strand.
GGCGTGAGGGTTAGGTTTTCTGTTAGGTTTAGTTTTAGGGTTAGGTTTAGGCATTTAGGATTAGGGTTATGGTTAGGGTTAGTGGAAGGGTTTGGGTTAGGGTTAGGGTTAGGGTTCGTGTTAGGGTTAGGGTTAGAGTTAGGGATAGGTTTTGGGTTAGGGTTAGGGTTAGGGTTAGGTTTAAGTATAGGGTTTGGGGTAGGGTTAGTGTTAGGGTTAGGATTAGGGTTAGGGTTTGGGTTAGGCTTAGGGATAGGGTTAGGGTTAGGGTTTTGTTTACGGTTAGGATTAGGGTTAGGGTTTGTGTTAGGGTTAGTGTCAGGGTTTGGGTTAGGGTTAGGGTTAGGGTTAGATATAGGATTAGCGTTTGGAATTGGGATAGGGTTAGGGTTAGGGTTAGGTTTAGGGTTTGGGATACGGTTAGGGTTAGGGTTAGGGTTAAGTTTTCGTTTAGGTTTAGGGTTAGGCATAGCGTTAGGGTTTGCCTAAGTTTAAGGTTAGGGCTAGGGTTTGGTTTAGGTTATGGTTAGGGTTACCGTTTGGCGTACGGTTAGGGTTAGGGTTGGGATTAGGGTTAGGGTTAGTGTTTAGGTTTGGTTTAGCGTAAGGGATAGGTTTAGGGTTAGGGTTAGAGTTAAGATTAGGATTTGGGTTTGGGATAGGGTTAGGGTTAGGGTTAGGTTTAGGGTTTGGATTATGGTTAGGGTTAGGGTTTGGGTTAAGGTTTCAGTTAGGGTTAGGGTTAGGGTTTATGGTTTGGTTAGTGTTAGGGTTCCGGTTAGAGTTAGGGTTAGGGTTAGGATTAGGGTTAGGGTTAGCGTTAGGGTTAGGGTTAGGGTTAGGGTTAGGGTTTGGTTAGGGTTAGGGTTAGGGTTAGGGTTTGGTTTAGGGTTAGGGTTAGGGATAGTGTAAGGGTTAGGGTTTGTGTTAGGGTAGTTTTAGGGGTCAGATGTTCGGTTTAGGGTTAAGGTTAGGGTTTGGGTTTGGGTTAGGGTTAGTGATAGGGTTAGGGTAATGGTTATGTTTTGGGTAAGGTTAGGGTTAGGGTTTGGGTTAGGGTTAGGGTTAGGGTTCGGGTTAGGGTTAGGGTTATGGTTATGGGATAAGGATTAGTGTTTGGGTTAGTTTTAGGGTTAGGGTTCCGGTTAGGATTAGGGTTAGGGTTGGGGTTAGGGATTAGGATTAGGGTTAGTGTTAGGGTTAGGGTTAGGGTTAAGGTTAGGGTTAGGGTTTGGGTTAGGGTTAGAGTTAGGGTTAGGGTTAGGGTTAAGGTTAGGGTTCCGGTTAGGGTTAGGGTTAGGGTTAGTGTTAGGGTTACGGTTAGGGTTAGAGTTAGGGTTAGGGTTAGGGTTAGGGTTTTGGTTAGGGTTAGGATTAGGGTTAGGGTTAGGGTTAGGGTTAGGGTTTTCCTAAGGTTAAGGTTAGGGCTAGGGTTTGGTTTTAGGTTAGGGTTAGGGTTACCGTTTGGCTTAGGGTTAGGGTTAGGGTTAGGGTTAGGGTTATGGTTAGTCTTTAGGTTTGGTTTAGCGTTAGGGTTAGGTTTAGGGTTAGGGTTAGGGTTAGGGTTAGGGTTAGGGTTAGGGTTAGGGTTAGGTTTATGATTAGGGTTAGGGTTTCGGTAAGGCTTAGGGTTAGGTTTAGGGTTTAGGTTTTGGTTAGGGTTAGGATTAGGGTAAAGGTTAGGGTTAGGGTTTGGGTTAGGTTTATGGTTTGTTTTAGGGTTAGTGTTAGGGTTTGCCTAAGGTTAGGGTTAGGGCTAGGGTTTGGTTTAGGGTTAGGGTTAGGGTTAGGGATAGGTTTTGGGTTAGGGTTCGTGTTAGGGTTAGGGTTAGGGTTTAGGTAGGGTTAGGATTGGGGTTAGGGTTTGGGTTAGGTTTAGGGTTTGGTTTAGGGTTAGGGTTAATGTTAGGGTTAAGGTTAAGTTTAGGGTTTGGGCTAGGGCTAGTGTTAGGTTTAGGATTAGGTTTAGGATTTCATTTAGGCTTAGGCTTAGGGTTAGGGTTAGGGTTAGGGTTAGGGTTAGGGTTTGGGTTGGGGTTAACTTTTGGGTTATGTTTAGGGTTAGGGTTAGAGTTAAGATTAGCGTTTGGGTTTCCGTTAGGGTTAGTGTTATGGTTAGGGATAGGGTTCGGGTTAGGTTTAGGGTTATGGTTATGGGTTAGGGATTAGGGTTAGGGTTAGTTTTAGGGTTAGGGTTCGGGTTAGGATTAGGGTTAGGGTTAGGGGTTAGGGATTAGGATTAGGGTTAGTGTTAGTGTTAGGGTTAGGGTTAAGGTTAGGGTTAGGTTTTGGGTTAGGTTTAGCTTTAGGGTAAGGGTTAGGGTTAGGGTTAAGGTTAGGGTTAGGTTTAGGTTTAGGGATTGGGTTAGGGTTAGGCTTAGGGTTAGGCTTAGGGTTCTGTTTTGGGTTGGCATTAGGGTTAGGGTTTGGGTTAGGGTTAGGGTTACGGTTAGGCTTAGGTTTAGGGTTAGGTGTAGGTTAGGGTTTGGATTAGTGCTAGTGTTAGGGTTTGGTTTTGGGTTTGGGATAGGTTTAGTGTTAGGGTTAGGGTTAGGGTTACGTTTAGGGTTCCGGTTAGGGTTAGGGTTAGGGTTAGGGATTTGGTTAGGGTTAGGCTTAGGGTTAGTGCTAGTGTTAGGGTTTGGTTTTGGGTTTGGGATAGGTTTAGGGTTAGAGTTAAGATTAGTGTTTGGGTTTGGTTTAGGGTTAGGGTTAGGGTTAGGGATAGGTTTTGGGTTAGGTTTAGGTTTAGGATTAGCGTTTGGGTTAGGTTTAGGTTTTGGGTGAGTGTTGGGGTTAGGGTTAAGTTTGGGTTCGGGTAATGGTTAGGTGTAGGGGTTACAGTTAGGGTTGGCGTTAGGGTTAGGGTTTGTGTTAGGGTTAGATTTAGGGTTAGGGTTAGGGTTAGGATTAGGGTTAGGGTTATAATTAGAGTTCGGGTTTGGTTTTGGTTTAGCGTTAGGGTTAGGTTTAGGATTAGGGTTAGAGTTAAGATTAGTGTTTAGGTTTGGGTTAGGGTTAGTGTTTGGGTTAGGGATCAGGTTAGGGTTAGGTTTGGGGTTTGGGTTAGGGTTGGGGTTAGGGTTAGAGTTCTGGTAATGGTTAGGTTTAGGGGTTTTGAGTTAGGGCTGGTGTTAAAGTTAGGGTTTGTGTTAGTGTTATGGTTAGGGTTAGGGTTTGGGTGGGGTTAACTTTTGGGTTATGTTTAGGGTTAGGGTTAGAGTTAAGATTAGGGTTTGGGTTTCCGTTAGGGTTAGTGTTATGGTTAGGGATAGGGTTCGGGTTAGGTTTAGTGTTATGGTTATGGGTTAGGGATTAGGGTTAGGGTTAGTTTTAGGGTTAGGGTTCGGGTTAGGATTAGCGTTAGAGTTAGGGGTTAGGGATTAGGATTAGGGTTAGTGTTAGTGGTAGGGTTAGGGTTAAGGTTAGGGTTAGGTTTTGGGTTAGGGTTAGCTTTAGGGTAAGGGTTAGGGTTAGGGTTAAGGTTAGGTTTAGGGATAGGTTTAGGGATTGGGTTAGGGTTAGGCTTAGGGTTAGGCTTAGGGTTCTGTTTTGGGTTGGCATTAGGGTTAGGGTTTGGGTTTGGGTTAGGGTTACGGTTAGGCTTAGGTTTAGGGTTTGGTGTAGGTTAGGGTTTGGGTTAGTGCTAGTGTTAGGGTTTGGTTTTGGGTTTGGGATAGGTTTAGTGTTAGTGTTAGGGTTAGGGTTAAGTTTAGGGTTCCGGTTAGGGTTAGGGTTAGGGTTAGGGATTGGGTTAGGGTTAGGCTTAGGGTTAGTGCTAGTGTTAGGGTTTGGTTTTGTGTTTGGGATAGGTTTAGGGTTAGATTTAAGATTAGTGTTTGGGTTTGGTTTCGGTTTAGGGTTAGTGATAGGTTTTGGGTTAGGGTTAGGTTAAGGATTAGCGTTTGGGTTAGGTTTAGGTTTTGGGTTAGGGTTCGGGTTAGGTTTAGGGTTAGGGTTCGGGTAATGGTTAGGTTTAGGGGTTACAGTTAGGGTTGGCGTTAGGGTTAGGGTTTGTGTTAGGGTTAGGGTTAGGGTTAGGGTTAGGGTTAGGGTTAGGGTTAGGGTTAGAGTTATGATTAGTGTTAGGGTTTGGGTTTGGTTAGCGTTAGGGTTAGGGTTAGGGTTAGTGTTAGGATTTGGGTTAGGGTTATGGTTAGGGTTTGGGTTAGGTTCAGGGTTTGTTTTAGGGTTAGGGTTAGGGTTTGCCTAAGGTTAGGGTTAGGGCTAGGGTTTGGTTTAGGGTTAGGGTTAGGGTTACCGTTTGGCTTAGGGTTAGGGTTAGGGTTAGGGTTAGGGTTAGGGTTAGGGTTAGTGTTTAGATTTGATTTAGCGTTAGGGTTAGGTTTAGGGTTAGGTTTAGAGTTAAGATTAGTGTTTGCGTTTGGGTTAGGGTTATTGTTTGGGTTAGGGTTCAGGTTAGGGTTAGGGTTAGGTTTAGGGTTTGGGTTAGGGTTAGGGTTAGGGTTAGGGGTCTGGTAATTGTTAGGTTTAGGGGTTTTGAGTTAGGGTTGTGGTTAGGGTTAGGGTTTGTGTTAGGGTTAGGGTTAGGGTTAGGGTTAGGGTTTGGGTTTGGGTTAGCTTTTGGGTTATGTTTAGGGTTAGGGTTAGGGTTAGAGTAAAGATTAGGGTTTGGGTTTCCGTAAGAGTTAGTGTTAGGGTTAGGGTTAGGGTTCGGGTTAGGGTTAGGGTTATGGTTATGGGTTAGTGATTAGGGTTAGGGTTAGTTTTAGGGTAAGGGTTCGGGTTAAGATTAGGGTTAGTGTTAGGGGTTAGGGATTAGGATTACGGTTAGAGTTAGGGTTAGGTTTAGGGTTAAGGTTAGGGTTAGGGTTTGGGTTAGGGTTAGCTTTAGGGTTAGGGTTAGGGTTAGGGTTAGGTTTAGGTTAGGTTAGGGTTTGGGTTAGTGCTATTGTTAGCGTTTGGTTTTGGGTTTGGGATAGGTTTAGGTTTAGGGTTAGGGTTAGAGTTAAGATTAGTGTTTGGGTTTGGTTTAGGGTTAGGGATAGAGTTAGGGATAGTTTTTGGGTTAGGTTTAGGTTTAGGATTAGCGTTTGGGTTAGGGTTAGGATTAGGGTTAGTGTAATGATTAGGTTTAGGGGTTACAGTGAGGGTTGGCGTGAGGGTTAGGGTTTCTGTTAGGTTTAGTTTTAGGGTTAGGTTTAGGCATTTAGGATTAGGGTTATGGTTAGGGTTAGTGGAAGGGTTTGGGTTAGGGTTAGGGTTAGGGTTCGTGTTAGGGTTAGGGTTAGAGTTAGGGATAGGTTTTGGGTTAGGGTTAGGGTTAGGGTTAGGTTTAAGTATAGGGTTTGGGGTAGGGTTAGTGTTAGGGTTAGGATTAGGGTTAGGGTTTGGGTTAGGCTTAGGGATAGGGTTAGGGTTAGGGTTTTGTTTACGGTTAGGATTAGGGTTAGGGTTTGTGTTAGGGTTAGTGTCAGGGTTTGGTTTAGGGTTAGGGTTAGGGTTAGATATAGGATTAGCGTTTGGAATTGGGATAGGGTTAGGGTTAGGGTTAGGTTTAGGGTTTGGGATACGGTTAGGGTTAGGGTTAGGGTTAAGTTTTCGTTTAGGTTTAGGGTTAGGCATAGCGTTAGGGTTTGCCTAAGTTTAAGGTTAGGGCTAGGGTTTGGTTTAGGTTATGGTTAGGGTTACCGTTTGGCGTACGGTTAGGGTTAGGGTTGGGATTAGGGTTAGGGTTAGTGTTTAGGTTTGGTTTAGCGTAAGGGATAGGTTTAGGGTTAGGGTTAGAGTTAAGATTAGGATTTGGGTTTGGGATAGGGTTAGGGTTAGGGTTAGGTTTAGGTTTTGGATTACGGTTAGGGTTAGGGTTTGGGTTAAGGTTTCAGTTAGGGTTAGGGTTAGGGTTTATGGTTTGGTTAGTGTTAGGGTTACGGTTAGAGTTAGGGTTAGGGTTAGAGTTAAGATTAGGGTTTGGGTTAGGTTTAGTGTTAGGGTTAGGGTTAGGGTTAGGGTTTGGTTAGGGTTAGGGTTAGGGTTGGGGTTTGGTTTAGGGTTAGGGTTAGGGATAGTGTAAGGGTAGTTTTAGGGGTCAGATGTTCGGTTTAGGGTTAAGGTTAGGGGTTTGGTTTGGGTTAGGGTTAGTGATAGGGTTAGGATAATGGTTATGTTTTGGGTAAGGTTAGGGTTAGGGTTTGGGTTAGGGTTAGGGTTAGGGTTAGGGTTAGGGTTATGGTTATGGGATAAGGATTAGTGTTTGGGTTAGTTTTAGGGTTAGGGTTCCGGTTAGGATTAGGGTTAGGGTTGGGGTTAGGGATTAGGATTAGGGTTAGTGTTAGGGTTAGGGTTAGGGTTAAGGTTAGGGTTAGGGTTTGGGTTAGGGTTAGAGTTAGGGTTAGGGTTAGGGTTAAGGTTAGGGTTCCGGTTAGGGTTAGGGTTAGGGTTAGTGTTAGGGTTACGGTTAGGGTTAGAGTTAGGGTTAGGGTTAGGGTTAGGGTTTTGGTTAGGGTTAGGATTAGGGTCAGGGTTAGGGTTAGGGTTAGGGTTTTCCTAAGTTTAAGGTTAGGGCTAGGGTTTGGTTTTAGGTTAGGGTTAGGGTTACCGTTTGGCTTAGGGTTAGGGTTAGGGTTAGGGTTAGGGTTAGGGTTATGGTTAGTCTTTAGGTTTGGTTTAGCGTTAGGGTTAGGGTTAGGGTTAGGGTTAGGGTTAGGGTTAGGGTTAGGGTTAGGGTTAGGTTTATGATTAGGGTTAGGGTTTCGGTAAGGCTTAGGGTTAGGTTTAGGGTTTAGGTTTTGGTTAGGGTTAGGATTAGGGTAAAGGTTAGGGTTAGGGTTTTTGTTAGGTTTAGGGTTTGTTTTAGGGTTAGTGTTAGGGTTTGCCTAAGGTTAGGGTTAGGGCTAGGTTTTGGTTTAGGTTATGGTTAGGGTTACCGTTTGGCGTACAGTTAGGGTTAGGGTTAGGGTTAGGGTTAGTGTTTAGGTTTGGTTTAGCATAAGGGATAGGTTTAGGGTTAGGGTTTGAGTTAAGATTAGGATTTGGGTTTGGGATAGGGTTAGGGTTAGGATTAGGTTTAGGGTTTGGGTTAGGTTTAGGGTTTGGGTTACGGTTAGGGTTAGTGTTAGGGTTAAGTTTTCGGTTAGGGTTAGGTTTAGGGTTAGGGTTTGGGTTTGGGTTAGGCTTGCGGTTAGAGTAAGGGTTAGGGTCAGAGTTAAGATTAGGGGTTGGGTTTGAGTTAGGGTTAGGGTTAGGGTTAGGGTTAGGGTTTGGGTTAGGGTTAGGGTTAGGATTAGCGTTTCGGTTTGGGTTAGGTTTAGGGTTAGGGTGAGGTTTAGGGTCTGGGTTAGGGTTAGGGTTAGGGTTTGGTTTAGGGTTAGGGTTAGGTATAGTGTAAGTGTTAGGGTTTGTGTTAGGGTACTTTTAGGGGTCAGATGTTCGGTTTAGGGTTAAGGTTAGGGTTTGTGTTTGGGTAAGGGTTATTGATAGGTTTAGGGTAATGGTTATGTTTTGGGTAAGGTTAGGGTTAGGGTTTGGGTTAGGGTTAGGTTTAGGGTTCGGGTTAGGGTTAGGGTTATGGTTATGGGTTAAGGATTAGGGTTTGGGTTAGTTTTAGGGTTAGGGTTCGGGTTAGGATAAGGGTTAGGGTTAGGAGTTAGGGATTAGGATTAGGGTTAGTGTTAGGGTTAGGGTTAGGGTAGGGTTAGGGTTTGGGTGAGGTTTCGGGTTTGTTTTAGGGTTAGGTTTAGGGTTTGCCTAACGTTAGGGTTAGAGCTAGGGATTGATTTAGGGTTAGGGTTAGGGTATACCATTTGGCTTAGGGTTAGGGTTAGGGTTATGGTTAGGGTTAAGGTTAGTGTTTAGGTTTGGTTTAGCATTAGGGTTAGGTTTAGGGTTAGGGTTAGAGTTAAGATTAGTGTTTGGGTTTGGTTAGGGTTAGTGTTTGGGTTAGGGTTCACCTAAGGGTTAGGGTTAGGTTTAGAGTTTGGGTTAGGGTTAGGGTTAGGGTTAGAGTTCTGGTAATGGTTAGGTTTACGGGTTTTGAGTTAGGGTTGGTGTTAGGGTTAGGGTTTGTGTTAGGGTTAGGGTTAGGGTTAGGGTTTGAGTTTGGGTTAGCTTTTGGGTTCTGTTTAGTGTTAGGGTTAGAGTTAAGATTAGGGTTTGGGTTTCCGTTAGGGTTAATGTTAGGGTTAGGGATAGGGTTCGGGTTAGGGTTAGGGTTATGGTTATTGGTTAGGGATTAGGGTTAGGGTTAGTTTTATGGTTAGGGTTCGGGTTAGGATTAGGGTTAGGGTTAGGGGTTAGGGATTAGGATTAGCGTTAGTATTAGGGTTAGGTTTAGGGTTAAGGTTAGGGTTAGGGTTTGGTTTAGGGTTAGCTTTAGGGTAAGGGTTAGGGTTAGGGTTAAGGTTAGGGTTAGGGTTTGGTTTAGGTTTAGCTATAGGGTAAGGGTCAGGGTTAGGGTTAAGGATAGGGCTAGGGTTAGGTTACGGGATTGGGTTAGGGTTAGCCTTAGGGTTAGGCTTAGGGTTTGGTTTTGGGTTGGCATTAGGGTTAGGGTTTTTGTTAGGTTTAGGGTTATGGTTAGGCTTAGGTTTAGGGTTTGGTTTAGGTTAGGGTTTGGGTTAGTGCTAGTGTTAGGGTTTGGTTTTGGGTTTGGGATAGGTTTAATGTTAGGGTTAGGGTTAGGGTTAAGTTTAGGGTTCCTGTTAGGGTTAGGGTTAGGGTTAGGGATTGGGTTAGGGTTAGGCTTAGGGTTAGGCTTACGGTTTGGTTTTGTGTTGGCGTTAGGGTTAGGGTTTGGGTTAGTGTTAGGGTTAGGGTTAGGGTTTGTGTTAGGTTAGGGTTTCGGTTAGTGCTAGTGTTAGGGTTTGGTTTTGGTTTTGGGATAGGTTTAGGGTTAGAGTTAAGATTAGTGTTTGTGTTTGGTTTAGGGGTAGGGTTAGGGTTAGGGTTAGGTTTTGGGTTAGGGTTAGGCTTAGGCTAAGCGTTTGGGTTAGGTTTAGGTTTTGGGTAATGGTACGGGTTAGGGTTAAGGTTAGGGTTCGGGTAATGGATAGGTTTAGGGGTTACATTTAGGGTTGGCGTTAGGGATAGGGTTTGTGTTAGTGTTAGGTTTAGGGTTAGGGTTAGGATTAGGGTTAGGGTTTGGGTTTGGTTTAGCGTTAGGGTTAGGTTTAGGGTTAGGGTTAGAGTTAAGATTAGTGTTTGGGTTAGGGTTAGTGTTTGGGTTAGGGTTAGGTTTCGGGTTAGCGTTAGGGTTATGGTTATGGGTTAGGGATTAGGGTTAGGGTTAGTTTTAGGGTTAGGGTTCGGGTTAAGATTAGTGTTAGTGTTAGGGGTTAGGGATTACGATTACGGTTAGTGTTAGGGTTAGGGTTAGGGTTAAGGTTAGGGTTAGGGTTTGGGTTAGGGTTAGCTTTTGGGTTAGGGTTAGGGTTAGGGTTAAAGTTAGGATTCCGGTTAGGGTTAGGGTTAGGTTTAGGGTTCTGGTAATGGTTAGGTTTAGGGGTTTTGAGTTAGGGTTGGGGTTAGGGTTAGGGTTAGAGTTAGGGTTTTGGTTAGGGTTCGGATTAGGGTAAGGGTTTGTATTAGGGTTAGTGTTAGGGTTTGGGTTTGGTTTAGGGTTAGGGTTAGGGTTAGGGATAGGTTTTGGGTTAGGGTTAGGTTTAGGATTAGCGTTTGGGTTAGGTTTAGGTTTCGGGTTAGGTTTCGTGTTAGGGTTAGGATTAGGGTTTGGGTTAGGCTTAGGGTTAGGGTTAGGGTTAGGGTTAGGGTTTGCTTTAGGGTTAGGGTTAATGTTAGGGTTAGGGTTAAGTTTAGGGTTTGGGCTAGGGCTAGTGTTAGGTTTAGGATTAGGTTTAGGGTTTCGGTTAGGCTTAGGGTTAGGGTTAGTATTAGGGTTAAGGTTTGTATTAGGGTTAGTTTTAGGGTTTGGGTTAGGGTTAGGGTTAGGATTATGATTAGTGTTAGCGTTTGGGTTTGGGTTAGCGTTAGGGTTAGGGTTAGTGTTAGGGTTAGTGTTATGGTTTGTGTTAGGGTTAGGGTTAGGGTTTGGGTTAGGTTTCGGGTTTGTTTTAGGGTTAGGGTAAGGGTTTCCCTAAGGTTATGGTTAGGGCTAGGGTTTGGTTTAGGGTTAGGGTTAGGGTTACCGTTTGGCTTAGGGTTAGGTTTAGGGTTATGGTTAGGGTTAGGGTTAGGGTTTGGTTTAGGTTTAACGTTAGGGTTAGGGTTAGGATTAGGGATTGGGTTAGGGCTAGTGTTAGGGTTAGGATTAGGGTTAGGGTTTGGGTTAGGCTTAGGGATAGGGTTAGGGTTAGGGTTTGGTTTAGGGTTAAGGTTAGGGTTAGGGTTAGGTTTAGGGATTGGGTTAGGGCTAGTGTTAGGGTTAGGATTAGGGTTAGGGTTTGGGTTAGGCTTAGGGATAGGGTTAGGGTTAGGGTTTTGTTTAGGGTTAGGATTAGGGTTAGGGTTTGTGTTAGGGTTATTGTCAGGGTTTGGGTTAGGATTAGGGTTAGGGTTAGATTTAGGATTAGCGTTAGGGTTTGGGATAGGGTTAGGTTTAGGGTTAGGTTTAGGGTTTGGGTTACGGTTAGGGTTAGGGTTAGGGTTAAGGTTTCGGTTAGGGTTAGGGTTAGGCATAGCGTTAGGGTTTGCCTAAGGTTAAGGTTAGGTCTAGGGTTTGGTTTAGGTTATGGTTAGGGTTTCTGTTTGGCGTACGGTTGGGGTTAGGGTTAGGGTTAGGGTTAGTGTTTAGGTTTGGTTTCGCGTAAGGGATAGGTTTAGGGTGAGGGTTAGAGTTAAGATTAGGATTTGGGTTTGGGATAGGGTTAGGGTTAGGGTTAGGTTTAGGGTTTGGGTTACGGTTAGGGTTAGGGTTAGGATTAAGGTTTCGGTTAGGGTTAGGGTTAGGGTTAGGGTTTGGGTTAGGGTTAGGGTTAGTGTTATGGTTTGGGTTCAGGGTTAGGGTTAGGGTTTGGTTTAGGGTTAGGGTTAGTGATAGTGTAAGGGTTAGGGTTTGTGTTAGGGTAGTTTTAGGGGTCAGATGTTCGGTTTAGGGTTAAGGTTAGGGTTTGGGTTTGGGTTAGGGTTAGTGATAGGGTTAGGGTAATGGTTATGTTTTGAGTAAGGTTAGGGTTAGGGTTTGGGTTAGGGTTAGGGTTAGGGTTCGGGTTAGGGTTAGGGTTATGGTTATGGGATAAGGATTAGTGTTTGGGTTAGTTTTAGGGTTAGGGTTCGGGTTAGGATTAGGGTTAGGGTTAGGGGTTAGTGATTCCGATTAGGGTTAGTGTTAGGGTTAGGGTTAGGGTTAAGGTTAGGGTTAGGTTTTGGGTTAGGGTTAGAGTTAGGGTTAGGGTTAGGGTTAAGGTTAGAGTTCCGGTTAGGGTTAGGGTTAGGGTTAGCGTTAGGGTTAGGGTTAGGGTTAGGGTTTTGGTTAGGGTTAGGATTAGGTTTAGGGTTAGGGTTAGGGTTAGGGTTAGGGTTTGCCTAAGGTTAAGGTTAGGGCTAGGGTTTGGTTTTAGGTTAGGGTTAGGGTTACCGTTTGGCTTAGGGTTAGGGTTAGGGTTAGGGTTAGGGTTAGGGTTAGGGTTAGGGTTAGGTTTATGATTAGGGTTAGGGTTTCGGTAAGGCTTAGGTTTAGGTTTAGGGTTAAGTTTTGGTTAGGGTTAGGATTAGGGTAAGGGTTAGGGTTACGGTTTGGGTTAGGTTTAGGGTTTGTTTTAGGGTTAGGGTTAGGGTTTGCCTAAGGTTAGGGTTAGGGCTAGGGTTTGGTTTAGGGTTAGGGTTAGGGTTAGGGATAGGTTTTGGGTTAGGGTTAGGTTTAGGATTAGCGTTTGGGTTAGGTTTAGGTTTTGGGTTAGGGTTCGTGTTAGGGTTAGGGTTAGGGTTTAGGTTAGGGTTAGGATTGGGGTTAGGGTTTGGGTTAGGTTTAGGGTTTGGTTTAGGGTTAGGGTTAATGTTAGGGTTAAGGTTAAGTTTAGGGTTTGGGCTAGGGCTAGTGTTAGGTTGAGGATTAGGTTTAGGATTTCGGTTAGGCTTAGGCTTACGGTTAGGGTTAGGGTTAGGATTAGGGTTACGGTTTGTATTAGGGTTAGTGTTAGGGTTTGGGTTAGGGTTAGGGTTAGGATTAGGGTTAGGGTTATGATTAGTGTTAGGGTTTGGGTATGGTTTAGCGTTAGGGTTAGGGTTAGGGTTAGATTTAAGTTCAGGGGTTGGGTTTGTGTCACGGTAAGGGTTACGGTTAGGGATAGGTTTTGGGTTAGGGTTACGGTTAGCGTTAGGTTTAAGTTTAGGGTTTGGGCTAGGGCTAGTGTTAGGGTTAGGATTAGGGTTACGGTTTGGGTTAGGCTTAGGGATAGGGTTAGGGTTAGGGTTTTCTTTAGTGTTAGGATTAGGGTTAGGGTTTGTGTTAGGGTTAGTGTCAGGGTTTGGGTAAGGATTAGGGTTAGGGTTAGATTTAGGATTAGCGTTTGGGTTCGGGATAGGGTTAGGGTTAGGGTTAGATTTAGGGTTTGGGTTACGGTTAGGGTTAGGGTTAGGGTTAAGGTTTCGGTTAGGGTTAGGGTTAGGCATAGCGTTAGGGTTTGCCTAAGGTTAAGGTTAGGGCTAGGTTTTGGTTTAGGTTATGGTTAGGGTTACCGTTTGGCGTACAGTTAGGGTTAGGGTTAGGGTTAGGGTTAGTGTTTAGGTTTGGTTTAGCATAAGGGATAGGTTTAGGGTTAGGGTTTGAGTTAAGATTAGGATTTGGGTTTGGGATAGGGTTAGGGTTAGGGTTAGGTTTAGGGTTTGGGTTACGGTTAGGGTTAGTGTTAGGGTTAAGTTTTCGGTTAGGGTTAGGTTTAGGGTTAGGGTTTGGGTTAGGGTTAGGGTTACGGTTAGAGTTAGGGTTAGGGTCAGAGTTAAGATTAGGGGTTGGGTTTGAGTTAGGGTTAGGGTTAGGGTTAGGGTTAGGGTTAGGGTTTGGGTTAGGGTTAGGGTTAGGATTAGCGTTTGGGTTTGGGTTAGGTTTAGGGTTAGGGTGAGGTTTAGGGTCTGGGTTAGGGTTAGGGTTAGGGTTTGGTTTAGGGTTAGGGTTAGGTATAGTGTAAGTGTTAGGGTTTGTGTTAGGGTACTTTTAGGGGTCAGATGTTCGGTTTAGGGTTAAGGTTAGGGTTTGTGTTTGGGTAAGGGTTAGTGATAGGTTTAGGGTAATGGTTATGTTTTGGGTAAGGTTAGGGTTAGGGTTTGGGTTAGGGTTAGGGTTAGGGTTCGGGTTAGGGTTATGGTTATGGGTTAAGGATTAGTGTTTGGGTTAGTTTTAGGGTTAGGGTTCGGGTTAGGATTAGGGTTAGGGTTAGGAGTTAGGGATTAGGATTAGGGTTAGTGTTAGGTTTAGGGTTAGGGTTAAGGTTAGGGTTAGGGTTTGGTTTAGGGTTAGGGTTAGGGTTAGGGTTAGGGTTAAGGTTAGGGTTCCGGTTAGGGTTAGGGTTAGGGTTAGTGTTAGGTTTAAGGTTAGGGTTCCGGTTAGGGTTAGAGTTAGGGTTAGGGTTAAGGTTAGGGTTTTGGTTAGGGTTAGGATTAGGGTTAGGGTTTGTGTTAGGATTAGTGTTAGGTTTTGGGTTAGGGTTAGGGTTAGGATTAGGGTTAGGTTTATGATTAGTGTTAGGGTTTGGGTTTGGGTTAGAGTTAGGGTTAGGGTTAGGGTTAGGGTTTGGGTTAGGGTTAGGGTTAGGGTTAGGGTTTGGCTTAGGTTTAAGGTTTGCTTTAGGGTTAGAGTTAGGGTTTGCCTAAGGTTAAGGTTAGGGCTAGGGTTTGGTTTTAGGTTAGGGTTAGGGTTACCGTTTGGCTTAGGGTTAGGGTTAGGGTTAGGGTTAGGGTTAGGGTTAGTCTTTAGGTTTGGTTTAGTGTTAGGGTTAGGTTTAGGGTTAGGGTTAGAGTTAAGATTAGGGTTTGGGTTTGGGTTAGTGTTAGTGTTTGGGTTAGGGTTCGGTTTAGGGTTAGGGTTCGGTTTAGGGTTTGGGTTAGGGTTAGGGTTAGGGTTAGGGTTAGGGTTTGGGTTAGGTTTAGGTTTTGGTTTAGGGTTAGGGTTAATGTTAGGGTTAGAGTTAAGTTTAGGGTTTGGGCTAGGGCTAGTGTTAGGTTTATGATTAGGGTTAGGGTTTCGGTTAGGCTTAGGGTTAGGGTTAGAGTTAGGGGTTTGGTTCGGGTTCGGATTAGGGTAAGGGTTTGTATTAGGGTTAGCGTTAGGGTTAGGGTTCGGTTTATGGTTAGGGTTCGGTTTAGGGTTTGGGTTAGGGTTAGGGTTAGGGTTAGGGTTAGGGTTAGGGTTTGGGTTAGGTTTAGGTTTTGGTTTAGGGTTAGGGTTAATGTTAGGGTTAGGGTTAAGTTTAGGGTTTGGGCTAGGGCAAGTGTTAGGTTTATGATTAGGGTTAGAGTTTCGGTTAGGCTTAGGGTTAGGGTTAGAGTTAGGGTTTTGGTTAGGGTTCGGATTAGGCTAAGGGTTTGTATTAGGGTTAGTGTTAGGGTTTGGGTATGGTTTAGGGTTAGGGTTAGGGTTAGGGATAGGTTTTGGGTTAGGGTTAGGTTTAGGATTAGCGTTTGGGTTAGGTTTATGTTTTGGGTTAGGGTTCGTGTTAGGGTTAGGGTTAGGGTTTGTGTTAGGGTTATGGTTAGGGTTAGGGTTAGGTTTAGGGTTTGGTTTAGGGTTAGGGTTAATGTTAGGGTTAGGGTTAAGTTTAGGGTTTGGGCTGGGGCTAGTGTTAGGTTTAGGATTAGGTTTAGGATTTCGGTTAGGCTTAGGGTCAGGGTTAGGGTTAGGGTTAGTATTAGGATTAGGATTGGTATTAGGGTTAGTGTTAGGGTTTGGGGTAGGGTTAGGGTTAGGATTAGGTTTAGGGTTATGATTAGTGTTAGGGTTTGGGTTTGGGTTAGCGTTAGGTTTAGGGTTAGTGTTAGGGTTAGTGTTATGGTTTGGGTTAGGGTTAGGGTTAGCGTTTGGGTTAGGTTTCGGGTTTGTTTTAGGGTTAGGGTTAGGGTTTGCCTAAGGTTAGGGTTAGGGCTAGGGTTTGGTTTAGGGTTAGGGTTAGGGTTACCGTTTGGCTTAGGTTTAGGGTTAGCGTTATGATTAGGGTTAGTATTAGGGTTAGGATTTGTATTAGGGTTAGTGTTAGGGTTTGGGTTAGGGTTAGGGTTAGGGATAGGGTTTGGTTTAGAGTTCGGGTTAGGGTTTGGGTTAGGTTTAGGGTTTGGTTTAGGGTTAGGGTTAATGTTAGGGTTACGGTTAAGTTTAGGGTTTGGGCTAGGGCTAGTGTTAGGTTTAGAATTAGGTTTAGGGTTTCGGTTAGGCTTAGGGTTAGGGTTAGGGTTAGGGTTTCGGTTAGGGTTAGGATTAGGGTTAGGGTTTGTATTAGGGTTAGTGTTAGGGTTTGGGTTAGGGGTAGGGTTAGGGTTTGGGTTAGGTTTCGGGTTTGTTTTAGGGTTTGGTTTAGGGTTTGCCTAAGGTTAGGGTTAGAGCTAG
>JAJHUQ010000033.1:3860000-3872500 GCA_035773235.1 Eospalax fontanierii
CTAGTGTTAGGGTTTGGTTTTGGGTTTGGGATAGGTTTAGGGTTAGAGTTAAGATTAGTGTTTGGGTTTGGTTTAGGGTTAGGGTTAGGGTTCGGGTTAGGGTTAAGGTTAGGGTTCGGGTAATGGTTAGGTTTAGGGGATACAGTTAGGGTTGGCGTTAGGGTTAGGGTTTGTGTTAGGGTTAGGTTTAGGGTTAGGGTTAGGGTTAGGGTTATAATTAGTGTTCGGGTTTGGTTTTGGTTTAGCGTTAGGGTTAGGTTTAGGATTAGGGTTAGAGTTAAGATTAGTGTTTAGGTTTGGGTTAGGGTTAGTGTTTGGGTTAGGGATCAGGTTAGGGTTAGGTTTGGGGTTTGGGTTAGGGTTAGGGTTAGGGTTAGAGTTCTGGTAATGGTTAGGTTTTGGGATTTTGAGTTAGGGCTGGTGTTAAAGTTAGGGTTTGTGTTAGGGTTATGGTTAGGGTTAGGGTTTGGGTGGGGTTAACTTTTGGGTTATGTTTAGGGTTAGGGTTAGAGTTAAGATTAGGGTTTGGGTTTCCGTTAGGTTTAGTGTTATGGTTAGGGATAGGGTTCGGGTTAGGTTTAGGGTTATGGTTATGGGTTAGGGATTAGGGTTAGGGTTAGTTTTAGGGTTAGGGTTCGGGTTAGGATTAGCATTAGAGTTAGGGGTTAGGGATTAGGATTAGGGTTAGTGTTAGTGTTAGGGTTAGGGTTAAGGTTAGGGTTAGGTTTTGGGATAGGGTTAGCTTTAGGGTAAGGGTTAGGGTTAGGGTTAAGGTTAGGTTTAGGGATAGGTTTAGGGATTGGGTTAGGGTTAGGCTTAGGGTTAGGCTTAGGGTTCTGTTTTGGGTTGGCATTAGGGTTAGGGTTTGGGTTAGGGTTAGGGTTACGGTTAGGCTTAGGTTTAGGGTTTGGTGTAGGTTAGGGTTTGGGTTAGTGCTAGTGTTAGGGTTTGGTTTTGGGTTTGGGATAGGTTTAGTGTTAGTGTTAGGGTTAGGGTTAAGTTTAGGGTTCCGGTTAGGGTTAGGGTTAGGGTTAGGGATTGGGTTAGGGTTAGGCTTAGGGTTAGTGCTAGTGTTAGGGTTTGGTTTTGTGTTTGGGATAGGTTTAGGGTTAGATTTAAGATTAGTGTTTGGGTTTGGTTTCGGTTTAGGGATAGTGATAGGTTTTGGGTTAGGGTTAGGTTTAGGATTAGCGTTTGGGTTAGGTTTAGGTTTTGGGTTAGGGTTCGGGTTAGGTTTAGGGTTAGGGTTCGGGTAATGGTTAGGTTTAGGGGTTACAGTTAGGGTTGGCGTTAGGGTTAGGGTTTGTGTTAGGGTTAGGGTTAGGGTTAGGGTTAGAGTTATGATTAGTGTTAGGGTTTGGGTTTGGGTTAGCGTTAGGGTTAGGGTTAGGGTTAGTGTTAGGATTTGGGTTAGGGTTATGGTTAGGGTTTGGGTTAGGTTCAGGGTTTGTTTTAGGGTTAGGGTTAGGGTTTGCCTAAGGTTAGGGTTAGGGCTAGGGTTTGGTTTAGGGTTAGGGTTAGGGTTACCGTTTGGCTTAGGGTTAGGGTTAGGGTTAGGGTTAGGGTTAGGGTTAGGGTTAGTGTTTAGATTTGATTTAGCGTTAGGGTTAGGTTTAGGGTTAGGTTTAGAGTTAAGATTAGTGTTTGCGTTTGGGTTAGGGTTATTGTTTGGGTTAGGGTTCCGGTTAGGGTTAGGGTTAGGTTTAGGGTTTGGGTTAGGGTTAGGGTTAGGGTTAGGGTTCTGGTAATTGTTAGGTTTAGGGGTTTTGAGTTAGGGTTGTGGTTAGGGTTAGGGTTTGTGTTAGGGTTAGGGTTAGGGTTAGGGTTAGGGTTTGGGTTTGGGTTAGCTTTTGGGTTATGTTTAGGGTTAGGGTTAGAGTTAAGATTAGGGTTTGGGTTTCCGTAAGAGTTAGTGTTAGGGTTAGGGTTAGGGTTCGGGTTAGGGTTAGGGTTATGGTTATGGGTTAGTGATTAGGGTTAGGGTTAGTTTAAGGGTAAGGGTTCGGGTTAAGATTAGGGTTAGTGTTAGGGGTTAGGGATTAGGATTACGGTTAGAGTTAGGGTTAGGTTTAGGGTTAAGGTTAGGGTTAGGGTTTGGGTTAGGGTTAGCTTTAGGGTTAGGGTTAGGGTTAGGTTTAGGTTAGGTTAGGGTTTGGGTTAGTGCTATTGTTAGCGTTTGGTTTTGGGTTTGGGATAGGTTTAGGTTTAGGGTTAGGGTTAGAGTTAAGATTAGTGTTTGGGTTTGGTTTAGGGTTAGGGATAGAGTTAGGGATAGTTTTTGGGTTAGGTTTAGGTTTAGGATTAGCGTTTGGGTTAGGGTTAGGATTAGGGTTAGTGTAATGATTAGGTTTAGGGGTTACAGTGAGGGTTGGCGTGAGGGTTAGGGTTTCTGTTAGGTTTAGTTTTAGGGTTAGGTTTAGGCATTTAGGATTAGGGTTATGGTTAGGGTTAGTGGAAGGGTTTGGGTTAGGGTTAGGGTTAGGGTTCGTGTTAGGGTTAGGGTTAGAGTTAGGGATAGGTTTTGGGTTAGGGTTAGGGTTAGGGTTAGGTTTAAGTATAGGGTTTGGGGTAGGGTTAGTGTTAGGGTTAGGATTAGGGTTAGGGTTTGGGTTAGGCTTAGGGATAGGGTTAGGGTTAGGGTTTTGTTTACGGTTAGGATTAGGGTTAGGGTTTGTGTTAGGGTTAGTGTCAGGGTTTGGGTTAGGGTTAGGGTTAGGGTTAGATATAGGATTAGCGTTTGGAATTGGGATAGGGTTAGGGTTAGGGTTAGGTTTAGGGTTTGGGATACGGTTAGGGTTAGGGTTAGGGTTAAGTTTTCGTTTAGGTTTAGGGTTAGGCATAGCGTTAGGGTTTGCCTAAGTTTAAGGTTAGGGCTAGGGTTTGGTTTAGGTTATGGTTAGGGTTACCGTTTGGCGTACGGTTAGGGTTAGGGTTGGGATTAGGGTTAGGGTTAGTGTTTAGGTTTGGTTTATCGTAAGGGATAGGTTTAGGGTTAGGGTTAGAGTTAAGATTAGGATTTGGGTTTGGGATAGGGTTAGGGTTAGGTTTAGGGTTTGGATTACGGTTAGGGTTAGGGTTTGGGTTAAGGTTTCAGTTAGGGTTAGGGTTAGGGTTTATGGTTTGTTTAGTGTTAGGGTTACGGTTAGAGTTAGGGTTAGGGTTAGAGTTAAGATTAGGGTTTGGGTTAGGTTTAGTGTTAGGGTTAGGGTTAGGGTTAGGGTTTGGTTAGGGTTAGGGTTAGGGTTAGGGTTTGGTTTAGGGTTAGGGTTAGGGATAGTGTAAGGGTAGTTTTAGGGGTCAGATGTTCGGTTTAGGGTTAAGGATAGGGATTGGGTTTGGGTTAGGGTTAGTGATAGGGTTAGGGTAATGGTTATGTTTTGGGTAAGGTTAGGGTTAGGGTTTGGGTTAGGGTTAGGGTTAGGGTTCGGGTTAGGGTTAGGGTTATGGTTATGGGATAAGGATTAGTGTTTGGGTTAGTTTTAGGGTTAGGGTTCCGGTTAGGATTAGGGTTAGGGTTGGGGTTAGGGATTAGGATTAGGGTTAGTGTTAGGGTTAGGGTTAGGGTTAAGGTTAGGGTTAGGGTTTGGGTTAGGGTTAGAGTAAGGGTAAGGGAAAGGGTTAAGGTTAGGGTTCCGGTTAGGGTTAGGGTTTGGGTTAGTGTTAGGGTTACGGTTAGGGTTAGGGTTAGGGTTAGTGTTAGGGTTACGGTTAGGGTTAGAGTTAGGGTTAGGGTTAGGGTTAGGGTTTTGGTTAGGGTTAGGATTAGGGTTAGGGTTAGGGTTAGGGTTAGGGTTTTCCTAAGGTTAAGGTTAGGGCTAGGGTTTGGTTTTAGGTTAGGGTTAGGGTTACCGTTTGGCTTAGGGTTAGGGTTAGGGTTAGGGTTAGGGTTAGGGTTATGGTTAGTCTTTAGGTTTGGTTTAGCGTTAGGGTTAGGTTTAGGGTTAGGGTTCGGGTTAGGATTAGGGTTAGGGTTAGGGGTTAGGGATTAGGATTAGCGTTAGTATTAGGGTTAGGTTTAGGGATTAAGGTTAGGGTTAGGGTTTGGTTTAGGGTTAGCTTTAGGGTAAGGGTTAGGGTTAGGGTTAAGGTTAGGTTTATGGTTAGGTTTAGGGATTGCGTTAGGGTTAGGCTTAGGGTTAGGCTTAGGGTTTGGTTTTGGGTTGGCATTAGGGTTAGGGTTTTTGTTAGGTTTAGGGTTATGGTTAGGCTTAGGTTTAGGGTTTGGTTTAGGTTAGGGTTTGGGTTAGTGCTAGTGTTAGGGTTTGGTTTTGGGTTTGGGATAGGTTTAATGTTAGGGTTAGGGTTAGGGTTAAGTTTAGGGTTCCTGTTAGGGTTAGGGTTAGGGTTAGGGATTGGGTTAGGGTTAGGCTTAGGGTTAGGCTTACGGTTTGGTTTTGTGTTGGCGTTAGGGTTAGGGTTTGGGTTAGTGTTAGGGTTAGGGTTAGGGTTTGTGTTAGGTTAGGGTTTCGGTTAGTGCTAGTGTTAGGGTTTGGTTTTGGTTTTGGGATAGGTTTAGGGTTAGAGTTAAGATTAGTGTTTGGGTTTGGTTTAGGGTTAGGGTTAGGGTTAGGGATAGGTTTTGGGTTAGGGTTAGGTTTAGGATTAGCGTTTGGGTTAGGTTTAGGTTTTGGGTTATGGTTCGGGTTAGGGTTAAGGTTAGGGTTCGGGTAATGGTTAGGTTTAGGGGTTACATTTAGGGTTGGCGTTAGGGATAGGGTTTGTGTTAGTGTTAGGTTTAGGGTTAGGGTTAGGATGAGGGTTAGGGTTATGATTAATGTTAGGGTTTGGGTTTGGTTTAGCGTTAGGGTTAGGTTTAGGGTTAGGGTTAGAGTTAAGATTAGTGTTTGGGTTAGGGTTAGTGTTTGGGTTAGGGTTAGGGTTCGGGTTAGCGTTAGGGTTATGGTTATGGGTTAGGGATTAGGGTTAGGGTTAGTTTTAGGGTTAGGGTTCGGGTTAAGATTAGTGTTAGGGTTAGGGGTTAGGGATTAGGATTACGGTTAGTGTTAGGGTTAGGGTTAGGGTTAAGGTTAGGGTTAGGGTTTGGGTTAGGGTTAGCTTTTGGGTTAGGGTTAGGGTTAGGGTTAAAGTTAGGATTCCGGTTAGGGTTAGGGTTAGGTTTAGGGTTCTGGTAATGGTTAGGTTTAGGGGTTTTGAGTTAGGGTTGGGGTTAGGGTTAGGGTTAGAGTTAGGGTTTTGGTTAGGGTTCGGATTAGGGTAAGGGTCTGTATTAGGGTTAGTGTTAGGGTTTGGGTTTGGTTTAGGGTTAGGGTTAGGGTTAGGGATAGGTTTTGGGTTAGGGTTAGGTTTAGGATTAGCGTTTGGGTTAGGTTTAGGTTGTGGGTTAGGTTTCGTGTTAGGGTTAGGATTGGGGTTTGGGTTAGGGTTAGGGGTAGGGTTAGGGTTAGGGTTGGGGTTTGCGTTAGGGTTAGGGTTAATGTTAGGGTTAGGGTTAAGTTTAGGGTTTGGGCTAGGGCTAGTGTTAGGTTTAGGATTAGGTTTAGGGTTTCGGTTAGGCTTAGGATTAGGGTTAGTATTAGGGTTAAGGTTTGTATTAGGGTTAGTTTTAGGGTTTGGGTTAGGGTTAGGGTTAGGATTATGATTAGTCTTAGCGTTTGGGTTTGGGTTAGCGTTAGGGTTAGGGTTAGTGTTAGGGTTAGTGTTATGGTTTGTGTTAGGGTTAGGGTTAGGGTTTGGGTTAGGTTTCGGTTTGTTTTAGGGTTAGGGTAAGGGTTTGCCTAAGGTTATGGTTAGGGCTAGGGTTTGGTTTAGGGTTAGGGTTAGGGTTACCGTTTGGCTTAGGGTTAGGGTTAGGGTTATGGTTAGGGTTAGGGTTAGGGTTTGGTTTAGGGTTAACGTTAGGGTTAGGGTTAGGATTAGGGATTGGGTTAGGGCTAGTGTTAGGGTTAGGATTAGGGTTAGGGTCTGGGTTAGGCTTAGGGATAGGGTTAGGGTTAGGGTTTGGTTTAGGGTTGAGGTTGGGGTTAGGGTTGGGTTTAGGGATGGGGTTAGGGCTAGTGTTAGGGTTAGGATTAGGGTTAGGGTTTGGGTTAGGTTAGGGATAGGGTTAGGGTTAGGGTTTTGTTTAGGGTTAGGATTAGGGTTAGGGTTTGTGTTAGGGTTATTGTCAGGGTTTGGGTTAGGATTAGGGTTAGGGTTAGATTTAGGATTAGCGTTAGGGTTTGGGATAGGGTTAGGTTTAGGGTTAGGTTTAGGGTTTGGGTTACGGTTAGGGTTAGGGTTAGGGTTAGGGTTAAGGTTTCGGTTAGGGTTAGGGTTAGGCATAGCGTTAGGGTTTGCCTAAGGTTAAGGTTAGGTCTAGGGTTTGGTTTAGGTTATGGTTAGGGTTTCTGTTTGGCGTACGGTTGGGGTTAGGGTTAGGGTTAGGGTTAGTGTTTAGGTTTGGTTTCGCGTAAGGGATAGGTTTAGGGTGAGGGTTAGAGTTAAGATTAGGATTTGGGTTTGGGATAGGTTTAGGGTTAGGGTTAGGTTTAGGGTTTGGGTTACGGTTAGGGTTAGGGTTAGGATTAAGGTTTCGGTTAGGGTTAGGGTTAGGGTTAGGGTTTGGGTTAGGGTTAGGGTTAGTGTTATGGTTTGGGTTCAGGGTTAGGGTTAGGGTTTGGTTTAGGGTTAGGGTTAGTGATAGTGTAAGGGTTAGGGTTTGTGTTAGGGTAGTTTTAGGGGTCAGATGTTCGGTTTAGGGTTAAGGTTAGGGTTTGGGTTTGGGTTAGGGTTAGTGATAGGGTTAGGGTAATGGTTATGTTTTGGGTAAGGTTAGGGTTAGGGTTTGGGTTAGGGTTAGGGTTAGGGTTCGGGTTAGGGTTAGGGTTATGGTTATGGGTTAAGGATTAGGGTTTGGGTTAGTTTTAGGGTTAGGGTTCGTGTTAGGATTAGGGTTAGGGTTAGGGTTTAGGGATAAGGATCAGGGTTAGTGTTAGGGTTAGGGTTAGGGTGAAGGGTAGGGTTAGGTTGTGGGGTAGGGTTAGAGTTAGGGTTAGGGTTAGGGTTAAGGTTAGGGTTCCGGTTAGGGTTAGGGTTAGGGTTAGGGTTAGGTTAGGGTTAGGGTTAGGGTTAGGGATAGGGTTAGAGTTAGGGTTAGGGTTAGGGTTAGGGTTTTGGTTAGGGTTAGGATTAGGTTTAGGGTTAGGGTTAGGGTTAGGGTTAGGGTTTGCCTAAGGTTAAGGTTAGGGCTAGGGTTTGGTTTTAGGTTAGGGTTAGGGTTACCGTTTGGCTTAGGGTTAGGGTTAGGGTTAGTGTTAGGGTTAGGGTTAGGGTTAGGGTTAGGTTTATGATTAGGGTTAGGGTTTCGGTAAGGCTTAGGTTTAGGTTTAGGGTTAAGTTTTGGTTAGGGTTAGGATTAGGGTAAGGGTTAGCGTTACGGTTTGGGTTAGGTTTAGGGTTTGTTTTAGGGTTAGGGTTAGGGTTTGCCTAAGGTTAGGGTTAGGGCTAGGGTTTGGTTTAGGGTTAGGGTTAGGGTTAGGGATAGGTTTTGGGTTAGGGTTAGGTTTAGGATTAGCGTTTGGGTTAGGTTTAGGTTTTGGGTTAGGGTTCGTGTTAGGGTTAGGGTTAGGGTTTAGGTTAGGGTTAGGATTGGGGTTAGGGTTTGGGTTAGGTTTAGGGTTTGGTTTAGGGTTAGGGTTAATGTTAGGGTTAAGGTTAAGTTTAGGGTTTGGGCTAGGGCTAGTGTTAGGTTTAGGATTAGGTTTAGGATTTCGGTTAGGCTTAGGCTTACGGTTAGGGTTAGGGTTAGGATTAGGGTTACGGTTTGTATTAGGGTTAGTGTTAGGGTTTGGGTTAGGGTTAGGGTTAGGATTAGGGTTAGGGTTATGATTAGTGTTAGGGTTTGGGTATGGTTTAGCGTTAGGGTTAGGGTTAGGGTTAGATTTAAGTTCAGGGGTTGGGTTTGTGTTACGGTTAGGGTTACGGTTAGGGATAGGTTTTGGGTTAGGGTTACGGTTAGCGTTAGGTTTAAGTTTAGGGTTTGGGCTAGGGCTAGTGTTAGGGTTAGGATTAGGGTTACGGTTTGGGTTAGGCTTAGGGATAGGGTTAGGGTTAGGGTTTTCTTTAGGGTTAGGATTAGGGTTAGGGTTTGTGTTAGGGTTAGTGTCAGGGTTTGGGTAAGGATTAGGGTTAGGGTTAGATTTAGGATTAGCGTTTGGGTTTGGGATAGGGTTAGGGTTAGGGTTAGGTTTAGGGTTTGGGTTACGGTTAGGGTTAGGGTTAGGGTTAAGGTTTCTGTTAGGGTTAGGGTTAGGCATAGCGTTAGGGTTTGCCTAAGGTTAAGGTTAGGGCTAGGTTTTGGTTTAGGTTATGGTTAGGGTACCGTTTGGCGTACAGTTAGGGTTAGGGTTAGGGTTAGGGTTAGTGTTTAGGTTTGGTTTAGCATAAGGGATAGATTTAGGGTTAGGGTTTGAGTTAAGATTAGGATTTGGGTTTGGGATAGGGTTAGGGTTAGGGTTAGGTTTAGGGTTTGGGTTACGGTTAGGGTTAGTGTTAGGGTTAAGTTTTCGGTTAGGGTTAGGTTTAGGGTTAGGGTTTGGGTTAGGGTTAGGGTTACGGTTAGAGTTAGGGTTAGGGTCAGAGTTAAGATTAGGGGTTGGGTTTGAGTTAGGGTTAGGGTTAGGGTTAGGGTTAGGGTTTGGGTTAGGGTTAGGGTTAGGGTTAGGATTAGCGTTTGGGTTTGGGTTAGGTTTAGGGTTAGGGTGAGGTTTAGGGTCTGGGTTAGGGTTAGGGTTAGGGTTTGGTTTAGGGTTAGGGTTAGGTATAGTGTAAGTGTTAGGGTTTGTGTTAGGGTACTTTTAGGGGTCAGATGTTCGGTTTAGGGTTAAGGTTAGGGTTTGTGTTATGTAAGGGTTAGTGATAGGTTTAGGGTAATGGTTATGATTTGGGTAAGGTTAGGGTTAGGGTTTGGGTTAGGGTTAGGGTTAGGGTTCGGGTTAGGGTTAGGGTTATGGTTATGGGTTAAGGATTAGGGTTTGGGTTAGTTTTAGGGTTAGGGTTCGGGTTAGGATTAGGGTTAGGGTTAGGAGTTAGGGATTAGGATTAGGGTTAGTGTTAGGTTTAGGGTTAGGGTTAAGGTTAGGGTTAGGGTTTGGGTTAGGGTTAGGGTTAGGGTTAGGGTTAGGGTTAAGGTTAGGGTTCCGGTTAGGGTTAGGGTTAGGGTTAGTGTTAGGTTTAAGGTTAGGGTTCCGGTTAGGGTTAGAGTTAGGGTTAGGGTTAAGGTTAGGGTTTTGGTTAGGGTTAGGATTAGGGTTAGGGTTTGTGTTAGGATTAGTGTTAGGTTTTGGGTTAGGGTTAGGGTTAGGATTAGGGTTAGGTTTATGATTAGTGTTAGGGTTTGGGTTTGGGTTAGAGTTAGGGTTAGGGTTAGGGTTAGGGTTTGGGTAAGGGTTAGGGTTAGGGTTTGGCTTAGGTTTAAGGTTTGGTTTAGGGTTAGAGTTAGGGTTTGCCTAAGGTTAAGGTTAGGGCTAGGGTTTGGTTTTAGGTTAGGGTTAGGGTTACTGTTTGGCTTAGGGTTAGGGTTAGGGTTAGGGGTAGGGTTAGGGTTAGGGCTAGTCTTTAGGTTTGGTTTAGTGTTAGGGTTAGGTTTAGGGTTAGGGTTAGAGGTAAGATTAGGGTTTGGGTTTGGGTTAGTGTTTGTGTTTGGGTTAGTGTTCGGTTTAGGGTTAGGGTTCGGTTTAGGGTTTGGGTTAGGGTTAGGGTTAGGGTTAGGGTTAGGGTTTGGGTTAGGTTTAGGTTTTGGTTTAGGGTTAGGGTTAATGTTAGGGTTAGAGTTAAGTTTAGGGTTTGGGCTAGGGCTAGTGTTAGGTTTATGATTAGGGTTAGGGTTTCGGTTAGGCTTAGGGTTAGGGTTAGAGTTAGGGTTTTGGTTAGGGTTCGGATTAGGGTAAGGGTTTGTATTAGGGTTAGCGTTAGGGTTAGGGTTCGGTTTATGGTTAGGGTTCGGTTTAGGGTTTGGGTTAGGGTTAGGGTTAGGGTTAGGGTTAGGGTTTGGGTTAGGTTTAGGTTTTGGTTTAGGGTTAGGGTTAATGTTAGGGTTAGGGTTAAGTTTAGGGTTTGGGCTAGGGCTAGTGTTAGGTTTATGATTAGGGTTAGAGTTTCGGTTAGGCTTAGGGTTAGGGTTAGAGTTAGGGTTTTGGTTAGGGTTCGGATTAGGCTAAGGGTTTGTATTAGGGTTAGTGTTAGGGTTTGGGTATGGTTTAGGGTTAGGGTTAGGGTTAGGGATAGGTTTTGGGTTAGGGTTAGGGTTAGGATTAGCGTTTGGGGTAGGTTTATGTTTTGGGTTAGGGTTCGTGTTAGGGTTAGGGTTAGGGTTTGTGTTAGGGTTAGGGTTAGGGTTAAGTTTAGGGTTTGGTTTAGGGTTAGGGTCAATGTTAGGGTTAGGGTTAAGTTTAGGGTTTGGGCTGGGGCTAGTGTTAGGTCTAGGATTAGGTTTAGGGTTTCGGTTAGGCTTAGGGTTAGGGTTAGGGTTAGGGTTAGTATTAGGGTTAGGGTTTGTATTAGGGTTAGTGTTAGGGTTTGGGTTAGGGTTAGGGTTGGGATTAGGTTTAGGGGTATGATTAGTGTGAGGGTTTGGGTTTGGGTTAGCGTTGGGTTGAGGATTAGGGTTAGTGTTAGGGTTAGTGTTATGGTTTGGGTTAGGGTTAGGGTTAGCGTTTGGGTTAGGTTTCGGGTTTGTTTTAGGGTTAGGGTTAGGGTTTGCCTAAGGTTAGGGTTAGGGCTAGGGTTTGGTTTAGGGTTAGGGTTAGGGTTACCGTTTGGCTTAGGTTTAGGGTTAGGATTATGATTAGGGTTAGTATTAGGGTTAGGGTTTGTATTAGGGTTAGTGTTAGGGTTTGGGTTAGGGTTAGGGTTAGGGTTAGGGTTTGCTTTAGAGTTCGGTTAGGGTTTCGGTTAGGTTTAGGGTTTGGTTTAGGGTTAGGGTTAATGTTAGGGTTACGGTTAAGTTTAGGGTTTGGGCTAGGGCTAGTGTTAGGTTTAGAATTAGGTTTAGGGTTTCGGTTAGGGTTAGGGTTAGGGTTAGGGATAGGGTTTCGGTTAGGGTTAGGATTAGGGTTAGGGTTTGTATTAGGGTTAGTGTTAGGGTTTGGGTTAGGGGTAGGGTTAGGGTTTGGGTTAGGTTTCGGGTTTGTTTTAGGGTTTGGTTTAGGGTTTGCCTAAGGTTAGGGTTAGAGCTAGGGATTGGTTTAGGGTTAGGGTTAGGGTTACCATTTGGCTTAGGGTTAGGGTTAGGGTTATGGTTAGGGTTAAGGTTAGTGTTTAGGTTTGGTTTAGCATTAGGGTTAGGTTTAGGGTTAGGATTAGAGTTAAGATTAGTGTTTGGGTTTGGTTAGGGTTAGTGTTTGGGTTAGGGTTCACCTAAGGGTTAGGGTTAGGTTTAGAGTTTGGGTTAGGTTTAGGGTTAGGGTTAGAGTTCTGGTAATGGTTAGGTTTACGGGTTTTGAGTTAGGGTTGGTGTTAGGGTTAGGGTTTGTGTTAGGGTTAGTGTGAGGGTTAGGGTTAGGGTTAGGGTTTGAGTTTGGGTTAGCTTTTGGGTTCTGTTTAGTGTTAGGGTTAGAGTTAAGATTAGGGTTTGGGTTTCCGTTAGGGTTAATGTTAGGGTTAGGGATAGGGTTCGGGTTAGGATTAGGGTTATGGTTATGGGTTAGGGATTAGGGTTAGGGTTAGTTTTAGGGTTAGGGTTCGGGTTAGGATTGGGGTTAGGGTTAGGGGTTAGGGATTAGGATTAGGGTTAGTTTAGGGTTAGGGTTAGGGTTAAGTTTAGGGTTAGGGTTTGGGTTAGGGTTAGCTTTAGGGTAAGGGTTAGGGTTAGGGTTAAGGTTAGGGTTAGGGTTAGGTTTAGGGATTGGGTTAGGGTTAGCCTTAGGGTTAGGCTTAGGGTTTGGTTTTTGGTTGGCATTAGGGTTAGGGTTTTTGTTAGGGTTAGGGTTATGGTTAGGCTTAGGTTTAGGTTTTGGTTTAGGTTAGGGTTTGGGTTAGTGCTAGTGTTAGGGTTTGGTTTTGGGTTTGGGATAGGTTTAATGTTAGGGTTAGGGTTAGGGTTAAGTTTAGGGTTCCTGTTAGGGTTAGGGTTAGGGTTAGGGATTGGGTTAGGGTTAGGCTTAGGGTTAGGCTTACGGTTTGGTTTTGGGTTGGCGTTAGGGTTAGGGTTTGGGTTAGGGTTAGGGTTAGGGTTAGGGTTTGTGTCAGGTTTGGGGTTGTGTTAGTGCTAGTGTTAGGGTTTGGTTTTGGGTTTGGGATAGGTTTAGGGATAGAGTTAAGAATAGTGTTTGGGTGTGGATTAGGGTTAGCGTTAGGGTTAGGGATAGGTTTTGGGTTAGGGTTAGGTTTAGGATTAGCGTTTGGGTTAGGGTTCAGGTTAGGGTTAAGGTTAGGGTTCGGGTAATGGTTAGGTTTAGGGGTTACATTTAGGGTTGGCGTTAGGGTTAGGGTTTGTGTTAGTGTTAGGGTTAGGGTTAGGGTTAGGTTTAGGTTTAGGGTTATGATTAGTGTTAGGGTTTGGG
>JAJHUQ010000033.1:3877500-3915000 GCA_035773235.1 Eospalax fontanierii
TTAGGGGTTACAGTTAGGGTTGGCGTGAGGGTTAGGGTTTGTGTTAGGGTTAGGGTTAGGGTTAGGGTTAGGGTTAGAGTTATGATTAGTGTTAGGGTTTGGGTTTGGGTTAGCGTTAGGGTTAGGGTTAGGGTTAGTGTTAGGATTTGGGTTAGGGTTATGGTTAGGGTTTAGGTTAGGTTTAGGGTTTGTTTCAGGGTTAGGGTTAGGGTTTGCCTAAGGGTAGGGTTAGGGCTAGGGTTTGGTTTAGGGTAAGGGTTAGGGTTACCGTTTGACTTAGGGTTAGGGTTAGGGTTAGGGTTAGGGTTAGGGTTAGGGGTAGTGTTTAGATTTGATTTAGCGTTAGGGTTAGGTTTAGGGTTAGGTTTAGAGTTAAGATTAGTGTTTGCGTTTGGGTTAGGGTTATTGTTTGGGTTAGGGTTCAGGTTAGGGTTAGGGTTAGGTTTAGGGTTTGGGTTAGGGTTAGTGTTAGGGTTAGGGTTCTGGTAATTGTTAGGTTTAGGGGTTTTGAGTTAGGGTTGTGGTTAGGGTTAGGGTTTGTGTTAGGGTTAGGGTTAGGGTTAGGGTTAGGGTTTGGGTTTGGGTTAGCTTTTGGGTTATGTTTAGGGTTAGGGTTAGAGTTAAGATTAGGGTTTGGGTTTCCGTAAGAGTTAGTGTTAGGGTTAGGGTTAGGGTTCGGGTTAGGGTTAGGGTTATGGTTATGGGTTAGGGATTAGGGTTAGGGTTAGTTTTAGTGTTAGGGTTCGGGTTAAGATTAGGGTTAGTGTTAGGGGTTAGGGATTAGGATTACGGTTAGAGTTAGGGTTAGGTTTAGGGTTAAGGTTAGGGTTAGGGTTTGGGTTAGGGTTAGCTTTAGGGTTAGGGTTAGGGTTAGGGTTAGGTTTAGGTTAGGTTAGGGTTTGGGTTAGTGCTATTGTTAGCGTTTGGTTTTGGGTTTGGGATAGGTTTAGGTTTAGGGTTAGGGTTAGAGTTAAGATTAGTGTTTGGGTTTGGTTTAGGGTTAGGGATAGAGTTAGGGATAGTTTTTGGGTTAGGTTTAGGTTTAGGATTAGCGTTTGGGTTAGGGTTAGGATTAGGGTTAGTGTAATGATTAGGTTTAGGGGTTACAGTGAGGGTTGGCGTGAGGGTTAGGGTTTCTGTTAGGTTTAGTTTTAGGGTTAGGTTTAGGCATTTAGGATTAGGGTTATGGTTAGGGTTAGTGGAAGGGTTTGGGTTAGGGTTAGGGTTAGGGTTCGTGTTAGGGTTAGGGTTAGAGTTAGGGATAGGTTTTGGGTTAGGGTTAGGGTTAGGGTTAGGTTTAAGTATAGGGTTTGGGGTAGGGTTAGTGTTAGGGTTAGGATTAGGGTTAGGGTTTGTGTTAGGGTTAGTGTCAGGGTTTGGGTTAGGGTTAGGGTTAGGGTTAGATATAGGATTAGCGTTTGGAATTGGGATAGGGTTAGGGGTAGGGTTAGGTTTAGGGTTTGGGAGACGGTTAGGGTTAGTGTGAGCGTTAGGTGTTCGTTTAGGTTTAGGGTTAGGCATAGCGTTAGGGTTTGCCTAAGTTTAAGGTTAGGGCTAGGGTTTGGTTTAGGTTATGGTTAGGGTTACCGTTTGGCGTACGGTTAGGGTTAGGGATGGGATTAGGGTTAGGGTTAGTGTTTAGGTTTGGTTTAGCGTAAGGGATAGGTTTAGGGTTAGGGTTAGAGTTAAGATTAGGATTTGGGTTTGGGATAGGGTTAGGGTTAGGGTTAGGTTTAGGGTTTGGATTACGGTTAGGGTTAGGGTTTGGGTTAAGGTTTCAGTTAGGGTTAGGGTTAGGGTTTATGGTTTGGTTAGTGTTAGGGTTACGGTTAGAGTTAGGGTTAGGGTTAGAGTTAAGATTAGGGTTTGGGTTAGGGTTAGGGTTAGGGTTAGGGTTAGGGTTAGGGTTTGGTTAGGGTTAGGGTTAGGGTTAGGGTTTGGTTTAGGGTTAGGGTTAGGGATAGTGTAAGGGTTAGGGTTTGTGTTAGGGTAGTTTTAGGGGTCAGATGTTCGGTTTAGGGTTAAGGTTAGGGTTTGGGTTTGGGTTAGGGTTAGTGATAGGGTTAGGGTAATGGTTATGTTTTGGGTAAGGTTAGGGTTAGGGTTTGGGTTAGGGTTAGGGTTAGGGTTCGGGTTAGGGTTAGGGTTATGGTTATGGGATAAGGATTAGTGTTTGGGTTAGTTTTAGGGTTAGGGTTCCGGTTAGGATTAGGGTTAGGGTTAGGGGTTAGGGATTAGGATTAGGGTTAGTGTTAGGGTTAGGGTTAGGGTTAAGGTTAGGGTTAGGGTTTGGTTTAGGGTTAGAGTTAGGGTTAGGGTTAGGGTTAAGTTTAGGGTTCCGGTTAGGGTTAGGGTTAGGGTTAGTGTTAGGGTTACGGTTAGGGTTAGAGTTAGGGTTAGGGTTAGGGTTAGGGTTTTGGTTAGGGTTAGGATTAG
Source organism: Eospalax fontanierii (assembly GCA_035773235.1). NCBI lineage: Eukaryota > Metazoa > Chordata > Mammalia > Rodentia > Spalacidae > Eospalax > Eospalax fontanierii. The sequence goes on from JAJHUQ010000033.1 coordinate 3,879,937, forward strand.
GGTTAGGGTTAGGGTTAGGGTTAGGGTTTTCCTAAGGTTAAGGTTAGGGCTAGGGTTTGGTTTTAGGTTAGGGTTAGGGTTACCGTTTGGCTTAGGGTTAGGTTTTGGGTTAGGGTTTGGGTTAGGGTTATGGTTAGTCTTTAGGTTTGGTTTAGCGTTAGGGTTAGGTTTAGGGTTAGGGTTAGGGTTAGGGTTAGGGTTAGGGTTAGGGTTAGGTTTATGATTAGGGTTAGGGTTTCGGTAAGGCTTAGGGTTAGATTTAGGGTTTAGGTTTTGGTTAGGGTTAGGATTAGGGTAAAGTTTAGGGTTAGGGTTTGGGTTAGGTTTAGGGTTTGTTTTAGGGTTAGTGTTAGGGTTTGCCTAAGGTTAGGGTTAGGGCTAGGGTTTGGTTTAGGGTTAGGGTTAGGGTTAGGGATAGGTTTTGGGTTAGGGTTCGTGTTAGGGTTAGGGTTAGGGTTTAGGTTAGGGTTAGGATTGGGGTTAGGGTTTGGGTTAGGTTTAGGGTTCGGTTTAGGGTTAGGGTTAATGTTAGGGTTAAGGTTAAGTTTAGGGTTTGGGCTAGGGCTAGTGTTAGGTTTAGGATTAGGTTTAGGATTTCATTTAGGCTTAGGCTTAGGGTTAGTTTTAGGGTTAGGATTAGGGTTACGGTTTGTATTAGGGTTAGTGTTAGGGTTTGGCTTAGGGTTAGGATTAGGGTTAGGGTTATGATTAGTGATAGGGTTTGCGTATTTTTTAGCGTTAGGGTTAGGGTTAGGGTTAGATTTAAGTTTAGGTGTTGGGTTTGTGTTATGGTTAGGGTTACGGTTAGGGATAGGTTTTGGGTTAGGGTTACGGTTAGGGATAGGTTTTGGGTTAGGGTTACGGTTAGGGTTAGGTTTAAGTTTAGGGTTTTAGCTAGGGCGTTAGGGTTAGGGTTTGGGTTAGGGTTAAGGTTACGGTTAGGCTTAGGTTTAGGCTTTGGGTTAGGTTAGGGTTTGTGTTAGTGCTAGTGTTAGTGTTTGGTATTGGGTTTGGAATAGGTTTAGTGTTAGGGTTAGGGTTAGGGTTAAGTTTAGGGTTTGGTCTAGGGCTAGTGTTAGGGTTAGGATTAGGGTTAGGGTTTGGGTTAGGCTTAGGGATAGGGTTAGGGTTAGGGTTTTGTTTAGGATTAGAATTAGGGTTAGGGTTTGTGTTAGGGTTAGTGTCAGGGTTTGGGTAAGCATTAGGGTTAGGGTTAGATTTAGGATTAGCGTTTGGGGTTGGGAGAGGGTTAGGGTTAGGGTTAGGTTTAGGGTTTGGGTTACGGTTAGGGTTAAGGTTAGGGTTAAGGTTTCGGTTAGGGTTAGGGTTAGGCATAGCGTTAGGGTTTGCCTAAGGTTAAGGTTAGGGCTAGGTTTTGGTTTAGGTTATGGTTAGGGTTACCGTTTGGCGTACAGTTAGGGTTAGGGTTAGGGTTAGGGTTAGTGTTTAGGTTTGGTTTAGCATAAGGGATAGGTTTAGGGTTAGGGTTTGAGTTAAGATTAGGATTTGGGTTTGGGATAGGGTTAGGGTTAGGGTTAGGTTTAGGGTTTGGGTTACGGTTAGGGTTAGTGTTAGGGTTAAATTTTCGGTTAGGGTTAGGTTTAGGGTTAGGGTTTGGGTTAGGGTTAGGGTTACGGTTAGAGTTAGGGTTAGGGTCAGAGTTAAGATTAGGCTTTGGGTTTGAGTTAGGGTTAGGGTTAGGGTTAGGGTTAGGGTTTGGGTTAGGGTTAGGGTTAGGATTAGCGTTTGGGTTTGGGTTAGATTTAGGGTTAGGGTGAGGTTTAGGGTCTGGGTTAGGATTAGGGTTAGGGTTTGGTTTAGGGTTAGGGTTAGGGATAGTGTAAGTGTTAGGGTTTGTGTTAGGGTACTTTTAGGGGTCAGATGTTCGGTTTAGGGTTAAGGTTAGGGTTTGTGTTTGGGTAAGGGTTAGTGATAGGTTTAGGGTAATGGTTATGTTTTGGGTAAGGTTAGGATTAGGGTTTGGGTTGGGGTTAGGGTTAGGGTTAGGGTTCGGGTTAGGGTTAGGGTTATGGTTATGGGTTAAGGATTAGGGTTTGGGTTAGTTTTAGGGTTAGGGTTCGGGTTAGGATTAGGGTTAGGGTTAGGGGTTAGGGATTAGGATTAGGGATAGTGTTAGGGTTAGGGTTAGGGTTTGGGTTAGGGTTAGGGTTAGGGTTAGGGTTAGGGTTAAGGTTAGGCTTAGGGTTAGGGTTAGGGTTAGGGTTAGGGTTAGGGTTAGGGTTAGGTTTATGATTAGGGTTAGGGTTTCGGTAAGGCTTAGGATTAGGTTTAGGGTTTAGGTTTTGGTTAGGGTTAGGATTAGGGTAAAGGTTAGGGTTAGGGTTTGGGTTAGGTTTAGGGTTTGTTTTAGGGTTAGTGTTAGGGTTTGCCTAAGGTTAGGGTTAGGGCTAGGGTTTGGTTTAGGGTTAGGGTTAGGGTTAGGGATAGGTTTTGAGTTAGGGTTAGGTTTAGGATTAGCGTTTGGGTTAGGTTTAGGTTTTGGTTAGGGTTCGTGTTAGGGTGAGGGTTAGGGTTTAGGTTAGGGTTAGGATTGGGGTTAGGGTTTGGGTTAGGTTTAGGGTTTGGTTTAGGGTTAGGGTTAATGTTAGGGTTAAGGTTAAGTTTAGGGTTTGGGCTAGGGCTAGTGTTAGGTTTAGGATTAGGTTTAGGATTTCATTTAGGCTTAGGCTTAGGGTTAGGGTTAGGGTTAGGATTAGGGTTACGGTTTGTATTAGGGTTAGTGTTAGGGTTTGGGTTAGGGTTAGCGTTAGGATTAGGGTTAGGGTTATGATTAGTGTTAGGGTTTGCGTATTTTTTAGCGTTAGGTTTAGGGTTAGGGTTAGATTTAAGTTTAGGGGTTGGGTTTGTGTTACGGTTAGGGTTACGGTTAGGGATAGGTTTTGGGTTAGGGTTACGGTTAGGGTTAGGTTTAAGTTTAGGGTTTGGGCAAGGGCGTTAGGGTTAGGGTTTGGGTTAGGGTTAGGGTTACGGTTAGGCTTAGGTTTAGGCTTTGGGTTATGTTAGGGTTTGTGTTAGTGCTAGTGTTAGGGTTTGGTATTGGGTTTGGGATAGGTTTAGTGTTAGGGTTAGGGTTAGGGTTAAGTTTAGGGTTTGGGCTAGGACTAGTGTTAGGGTTAGGATTAGGGTTAGGGTTTGGGTTAGGCTTAGGGATAGGGTTAGGGTTAGGGTTTTGTTTAGGGTTAGGATTAGGGTTAGGGTTTGTGTTAGGGTTAGTGTCAGGGTTTGGGTAAGGATTAGGGTTAGGGTTAGATTTAGGATTAGCATTTGGGTTTGGGATAGGGTTAGGGTTAGGGTTAGGTTTAGGGTTTGGGTTACGGTTAGGGTTAGTGTTAGGGTTAAGTGTTCGGTTAGGGTTAGGTTTAGGGTTAGGGTTTGGGTTAGGGTTAGGGTTACGGTTAGAGTTAGGGTTAGGGTCAGAGTTAAGATTAGGGGTTGGGTTTGGGTTAGATTTAGGGTTAGGGTGAGGTTTAGGGTCTGGGTTAGGATTAGGGTTAGGGTTTGGTTTAGGGTTAGGGTTAGGGATAGTGTAAGTGTTAGGGTTTGTGTTAGGGTACTTTTAGGGGGCAGATGTTCGGTTTAGGGTTAAGGTTAGGGTTTGTGTTTGGGTAAGGGTTAGTGATAGGTTTAGGGTAATGGTTATGTTTTGGGTAAGGTTAGGGTTAGGGTTTGGGTTAGGGTTAGGGTTAGGGTTAGGGTTCGGGTTAGGGTTAGGGTTATGGTTATGGGTTAAGGATTAGGGTTTGGGTTAGTTTTAGGGTTAGGGTTCGGGTTAGGATTAGGGTTAGGGTTAGGGGTTAGGGATTAGGATTAGGGTTAGTGTTAGGGTTAGGGTTAGGGTTAAGGTTAGGGTTAGGGTTTGGGTTAGGGTTAGGGTTAGGGTTAGGGTTAGGGTTAAGGTTAGGCTTAGGGTTAGGGTTAGGGTTAGGGTTAGTATTAGGGTTAGGGTTTGTATTAGGGTTAGTGTTACGGTTTGGGATAGGGTTAGTGTTAGGATTAGGGTTAGGGTTATGATTAGTGTTAGGGTTTGGGTTTGGGTTAGCGTTAGGGTTAGGGTTAGTGTTAGGGTTAGTGTTATGGTTTGGGTTAGGGTTAGGGTTAGGGTTTGGGTTAGGTTTCGGGTTTGTTTTAGGATTAGAGTTAGGGTTTGCCTATGGTTAGGGTTAGGGCTAGGGTTTGGTTTAGGGTTAGGGTTAGGGTTACCGTTTGGCTTAGGGTTAGGGTTAGGGTTATGGTTAGGGTTCAGTTTAGGGTTTGGTTTAGAGTTAGGGTTAGGGTTTGGGTTAGGTTTAGGGTTTGGTTTAGGGTTAGGGTTAATATTAGGGTTGCGGTTAAGTTTCGGGTTTGGGCTAGGGCTAGTGTTAGGTTTAGGATTAGGTTTAGGGTTTCGGTTAGGCTTAGGGTTAGGGTTAGGGTTAGGGTTTCGGTTAGGGTTAGGATTAGGGTTAGGGTTTGTATTAGGGTTAGTGTTAGGGTTTGGGTTAGGGGTAGGGTTAGGGTTTGGGTTAGGTTTCAGGTTTGTTTTAGGGTTAGGTTTAGGGTTTGCCTAAGGTTAGGGTTAGAGCTAGGGATTGGTTTAGGGTTAGGGTTAGGGTTATGGTTAGGGTTAAGGTTAGTGTTTAGGTTTGGTTTAGCATTAGGGTTAGGTTTAGGGTTAGGGTTAGAGTTAAGATTAGTGTTTGGGTTTGGTTAGGGTTAGTGTTTGGGTTAGGGTTCACCTAAGGGTTAGGGTTAGGTTTAGAGTTTGGGTTAGGTTTCGGGTTTGTTTTAGGGTTAGGGTTAGGGTTTGCCTAAGGTTAGGGTTAGGGCTAGGGTTTGGTTTAGGGTTAGGGTTAGGGTTACCGTTTGGCTTAGGTTTAGGGTTAGGATTATGATTAGGGTTAGTATTAGGGTTAGGGTTTGTATTAGGGTTAGTGTTAGGGTTTGGGTTAGGGTTAGGGTTAGGGTTAGGGTTTGGTTTAGAGTTCGGGTTAGGGTTTGGGTTAGGTTTAGGGTTTGGTTTAGGGTTAGGGTTAATGTTAGGGTTACGGTTAAGTTTAGGGTTTGGGCTAGGGCTAGTGTTAGGTTTAGAATTAGGTTTAGGGTTTCGGTTAGGGTTAGGGTTAGGGTTAGGGTTAGGGTTTCGGTTAGGGTTAGGATTAGGGTTAGGGTTTGTATTAGGGTTAGTGTTAGGGTTTGGGTTAGGGGTAGGGTTAGGGTTTGGGTTAGGTTTCGGGTTTGTTTTAGGGTTTGGTTTAGGGTTTGCCTAAGGTTAGGGTTAGAGCTAGGGATTGGTTTAGGGTTAGGGTTAGGGTTACCATTTGCCTTAGGGTTAGGGTTAGGGTTATGGTTAGGGTTAAGGTTAGTGTTTAGGTTTGGTTTAGCATTACGGTTAGGTTTAGGGTTAGGATTAGAGGTAAAAGTAGTGTTTGGGTTTGGTTAGGGTTAGTGTCTGGGTTAGGGTCCCCCTAAGGGTTAGGGTTAGGTTTAGAGTTTGGGTTAGGTTTAGGGTTAGGGTTAGAGTTCTGGTAATGGTTAGGTTTACGGGTTTTGAGTTAGGGTTGGTGTTAGGGTTAGGGTTTGTGTTAGGGTTAGTGTGAGGGTTAGGGTTAGGGTTAGGGTTTGAGTTTGGGTTAGCTTTTGGGTTCTGTTTAGTGTTAGGGTTAGAGTTAAGATTAGGGTTTGGGTTTCCGTTAGGGTTAATGTTAGGGTTAGGGATAGGGTTCGGGTTAGGATTAGGGTTATGGTTATGGGTTAGGGATTAGGGTTAGGGTTAGTTTTAGGGTTAGGGTTCGGGTTAGGATTAGGGTTAGGGTTAGGGGTTAGGGATTAGGATTAGGGTTAGTATTAGGGTTAGGGTTAGGGTTAAGTTTAGGGTTAGGGTTTGGGTTAGGGTTAGCTTTAGGGTAAGGGTTAGGGTTAGGGTTAAGGTTAGGGTTAGGGTTAGGTTTAGGGATTGGGTTAGGGTTAGCCTTAGGGTTAGGCTTAGGGTTTGGTTTTTGGTTGGCATTAGGGTTAGGGTTTTTGTTAGGGTTAGGGTTATGGTTAGGCTTAGGTTTAGGTTTTGGTTTAGGTTAGGGTTGGGGTTAGTGCTAGTGTTAGGGTTTGGTTTTGGGTTTGGGATAGGTTTAATGTTAGGGTTAGGGTTAGGGTTAAGTTTAGGGTTCCTGTTAGGGTTAGGGTTAGGGTTAGGGATTGGGTTAGGGTTAGGCTTAGGGTTAGGCTTACGGTTTGGTTTTGGGTTGGCGTTAGGGTTAGGGTTTGGGTTAGGGTTAGGGTTAGGGTTAGGGTTTGTGTCAGGTTAGGGGTTGTGTTAGTGCTAGTGTTAGGGTTTGGTTTTGGGTTTGGGATAGGTTTAGGGTTAGAGTTAAGAATAGTGTTTGGGTGTGGTTTAGGGTTAGGGTTAGGGTTAGGGATAGGTTTTGGGTTAGGGTTAGGTTTAGGATTAGCGTTTGGGTTAGGTTTAGGTTTTGGGTTAGGGTTCAGGTTAGGGTTAAGGTTAGGGTTCGGGTAATGGTTAGGTTTAGGGGTTACATTTAGGGTTGGCGTGAGGGTTAGGGTTTGTGTTAGTGTTAGGGTTAGGGTTAGGGTTAGGTTTAGGTTTAGGGTTATGATTAGTGTTAGGGTTTGGGTTTGGTTTAGCGTTAGGGTTAGGTTTAGGGTTAGGGTTTGAGTTAAGATTAGTGTTTGGGTTTGGGTTAGGGTTAGTGTTTCGGTTAGGGTTCAGGTTATGGTTAGGTTTGGGGTTTGGGTTAGGGTTAGGGTTAGGGTTGTGGTAATGGTTAGGTTTAGGGGTTTTGAGTTAGGGCTGGGGTTAGGGTTAGGGTTTGTGTTAGGGTTAGGGTTAGGGTTAGGGTTAGGGTTAGGGTTTGTGTTTTTTTTAGCTTTTGGGTTATGATTAGGGTTAGGGTTAGAGTTAAGATTAGGGTTTGGGTTTCCGTTAGGGTTAGTGTTAGGGTTAGGTTTAGGGTTCGGGTTAGGATTAGGGTTATGGTTATGGGTTAGGGTTTAGGGTTGGGGTTAGTTTTAGGGTTAGGGTTCGGTTAGGATTAGGGTTAGGGTTAGGGGTTAGTGATTAGGATTAGGGTTAGTTTAGGGTTAGGGTTAGGGTTAAGGTTAGGGTTAGGGATTAGAATTAGGGATAGTGTTAGGGTTAGGGTTAGGTTTAAGTTTAGGGTTTGGGCTGGGGATAGTGTTAGGGTTAGGATTAGGGTTAGGGTTTGGGTTAGGCTTAGGGATAGGGTTAGGTTTAGGGTTTTGTTTCGGGTTAGGATTAGGGTTAGGGGTTGTGTTAGGGTTAGTGCCAGGGTTTGGGTTAGGGTTAGGGTTAGGGTTAGATTTAGGATTAGCGTTTGGGTTTGGGATAGGGTTAGGTTTAGGGTTAGGTTTAGGGTTTGGGTTACGGTTAGGGTTAGGTTTAGTGTTAGGGTTAAGGTTTCGGTTAGGGTTAGGGTTAGGCATAGCGTTAGGGTTTGCCTAAGGTTAAGGTTAGGTCTAGGGTTGGTTTAGGTTATGGTTAGGGTTACCGTTTGGCGTACCGTTAGGGTTAGGGTTAGGGTTAGAGTTAGGGTTAGTGTTTAGGTTTGGTTTAGCGTAAGGGATAGGGTTAGGGTTAGGGTGAGAGTTAAGATTAGGATTTGGGTTTGGGATAGGGTTAGGGTTAGGGTTAGGGTTAGGGTTTGGATTACGGTTAGTGTTAGGGTTAGGGTTAAGGTTTCGGTTAGGGTTAGGGTTAGGGTTAGGGTTAGGGTTTTGGTTAGGGTTAGGGTTAGTGTTATGGTTTGGGTTAGGGTTAGGGTTAGGGTTTGGTTTAGGGTTAGGGTTAGGGATAGTGTAAGGGTTAGGTTTTGTGTTAGGGTAGTTTTAGGTGTCAGATGTTCGGTTTACGATTAAGGTTAGGGTTTGGGTTTGGGTTAGGGTTAGTGATAGGGTTAGGGTAATGGTTATGTTTTGGGTAAGGTTAGGGTTAGGGTTTGGGTTAGCGTTAGGGTTAGGGTTCGGGTTAGGGTTAGGGTTATGGTTATGGGTTAAGGATTAGTGTTTGGGTTCGTTTTAGGGTTAGGGTTCGGGTTAGGATTAGGGGTTAGGGATTAGGATTAGGGTTAGGGTTAGTGTTAGTGTTAGGGTTAGGGTTAAGGTTAGGGTTAGGTTTTGGGTTAGGGTTAGGGTTAGGGTTAGGGTTAAGGTTAGGGTTCCGGTTAGGGTTAGGGTTAGGGTTAGTGTTAGGTTTAAGGTTAGGGTTCCGGAGAGGGTTAGAGTTAGGGTTAGGGTTAGGGTTAGGGTTTTGGTTAGGGTTAGGATTAGGGTTAGGGTTTGTGTTAGGGTTAGTGTTAGGGTTTGGGTTAGGGTTAGGTTTAGGTTTAGGGTTAGGTTTATGATTAGTGTTAGGGTTTGGGTTTGGGTTAGGGTTAGGGTTAGGGTTAGGGTTAGGGTTAGGGTTAGGGTTTGGGTTAGGGTTAGGGTTAGGGTTTGGCTTAGGTTTAGGGTTTGGTTTAGGGTTAGAGTTAGGTTTTGCCTAAGGTTAAAGTTAGGGCTAGGGTTTGCTTTTAGGTTAGGGTTAGGGTTACCGTTTGGCTTAGGGTTAGGGTTACGGTTAGGGTTAGGGTTAGGGTTAGGGTTAGTCTTTAGGTTTGGTTTAGCGTTAGGGTAAGGTTTAGGGTTAGGGTTAGAGTTAAGATTAGGGTTTGGGTTTGGGTTAGTGTTAGTGTTTGGGTTAGGGTTCGGTTTAGGGTTAGGGTTCGGTTTAGGGTTTGGGTTAGGGTTAGGGTTAGGGTTAAGTTTAGGGTTTGGGCTAGGGCTAGTGTTAGGTTTATGATTAGGGTTAGGGTTTCGGTAAGGCTTAGGGTTTGGTTTAGGGTTTAGGTTTTGGTTAGGGTTAGGATTAGTGTAAGGGTTAGGGTTAGGGTGTGGGTTAGGTTTAGGGTTTGTTTTAGAGTTAGGGTTAGGGTTTGCCTAAGGTTAGGGTTAGGGCTAGGGTTTGGTTTAGGGTTAGGGTTAGGGTTAGGGATAGGTTTTGGGTTAGGGTTAGGTTTAGGATTAGCGTTTGGGTTAGGTTTAGGTTTTGGGTTAGGGTTCGTGTTAGGGTTAGGGTTAGGGTTTAGGTTAGGATTAGGGTTGGGGTTAGGGTTTGTGTTAGGTTTAGGGTTTGGTTTAGTGTTAGGGTTAATGTTAGGGTTAGGGTTAAGTTTAGGGTTTGGGCTAGGGCTAGTGTTAGGTTTAGGATTAGGTTTAGGATTTCGGTTAGGCTTAGGCTTAGGGTTAGGGTTAGGGTTAGGATTAGGGTTAGGGTTTGTATTAGGGTTAGTGTTAGGGTTTGGGTTAGGGTTAGGGTTAGGATTAGGGTTAGGGTTATGATTAGTGTTAGGGTTTGGGTTTGGGTTAGCGTTAGGGTTAGGGTTAGGGTTAGATTTAAGATTAGGGTTGGGTTTGTGTTACGGTTAGGGTTACGGTTAGGGATAAGTTTTGGGTTAGGGTTACGTTTAGGGTTAGGTTTAAGTTTAGAGTTTGTGCTAGGGCTAGTGTTAGGGTTAGGATTACGGTTAGGGTTTGGGTTAGGCTTAGGGATAGGGTTAGGGTTAGGTTTGGGGTTTGGGTTAGGGTTAGGGTTAGAGTTCTGGTAATGGTTAGGTTTAGGGGTTTTGAGTTAGGGCTGGTGTTAGGGTTAGGGTTTGTGTTAGGGTTAGGGTTAGGGTTTGGGTTGGGGTTAACTTTTGGGTTATGTTTAGGGTTAGGGTTAGAGTTAAGATTAGGGTTTGGGTTTCCATTAGGGTTAGTGTTATGGGTAGGGATAGGGTTCGGGTTAGGTTTAGGGTTATGGTTATGGGTTAGGGATTAGGGTTAGGGTTAGTTTTAGGGTTAGGGTTCGGGTTAGGATTAGGGTTAGGGTTAGGGGTTAGGGATTAGGATTAGGGTTAGTGTTAGTGTTAGGCTTAGGGTTAAGGTTAGGGTTAGGTTTTGGGTTAGGTTTAGCTTTATGGTAAGGGTTAGGGTTAGGGTTAAGGTTAGGGTTAGGTTTAGGTTTAGGGATTGGGTTAGGGTTAGGCTTAGGGTTAGGCTTAGGGTTCTGTTTTGGGTTGGCATTAGGGTTAGGGTTTGGGTTAGGGTTAGGGTTACGGTTAGGCTTAGGTTTAGGGTTTGGTGTAGGTTAGGGTTTGGGTTAGTGCTAGTGTTAGGGTTTGGTTTTGGGTTTGGGATAGGTTTAGTGTTAGGGTTAGGGTTAGGGTTAAGTTTAGGGTTCCGGTTAGGGTTAGGGTTAGGGTTAGGGATTGGGTTAGGGTTAGGCTTAGGGTTAGTGCTAGTGTTAGGGTTTGGTTTTGGGTTTGGGATAGGTTTAGGGTTAGAGTTAAGATTAGTGTTTGGGTTTGGTTTAGGGTTAGGGTTAGGGTTAGGGATAGGTTTTGGGTTAGGTTTAGGTTTAGGATTAGCGTTTGGGTTAGGGTTAGTATTAGGTTTAGTGTAATGATTAGGTTTAGGGGTTACAGTGAGGGTTGGCGTGAGGGTTAGGGTTTCTGTTAGGTTTAGTTTTAGGGTTAGGTTTAGGCATTTAGGATTAGGGTTATGGTTAGGGTTAGTGGAAGGGTTTGGGTTAGGGTTAGGGTTAGGGTTCGTGTTAGGGTTAGGGTTAGAGTTAGGGATAAGTTTTGGGTTAGGGTTAGGGTTAGGGTTAGGTTTAAGTATAGGGTTTGGGGTAGGGTTAGTGTTAGGGTTAGGATTAGGGTTAGGGTTTGGGTTAGGCTTAGGGATAGGGTTAGGGTTAGGGTTTTGTTTACGGTTAGGATTAGGGTTAGGGTTTGTGTTAGGGTTAGTGTCAGGGTTTGGTTTAGGGTTAGGGTTAGGGTTAGATATAGGATTAGCGTTTGGAATTGGGATAGGGTTAGGGTTAGGGTTAGGTTTAGGGTTTGGGATACGTTTAGGGTTAGGGTTAGGGTTAAGTTTTCGTTTAGGTTTAGGGTTAGGCATAGCGTTAGGGTTTGCCTAAGTTTAAGGTTAGGGCTAGGGTTTGGTTTAGGTTATGGTTAGGGTTACCGTTTGGCGTACGGTTAGGGTTAGGGTTGGGATTAGGGTTAGGGTTAGTGTTTAGGTTTGGTTTAGCGTAAGGGATAGGTTTAGGGTTAGGGTTAGAGTTAAGATTAGGATTTGGGTTTGGGATAGGGTTAGGGTTAGGGTTAGGTTTAGGGTTTGGATTACGGTTAGGGTTAGGGTTTGGGTTAAGGTTTCAGTTAGGGTTAGGGTTAGGGTTTATGGTTTGGTTAGTGTTAGGGTTACGGTTAGATTTAGGGTTAGGGTTAGAGTTAAGATTAGGGTTTGGGTTAGGTTTAGGGTTAGGGTTAGGGTTAGGGTTAGGGTTTGGTTAGGGTTAGGGTTAGGGTTAGGGTTTGGTTTAGGGTTAGGGTTAGGGATAGTGTAAGGGTTAGGGTTTGTGTTAGGGTAGTTTTAGGGGTCAGATGTTCGGTTTAGGGTTAAGGTTAGGGTTTGGGTTTGGGTTAGGGTTAGTGATAGGGTTAGGGTAATGGTTATGTTTTGGGTAAGGTTAGGGTTAGGGTTTGGGTTAGGGTTAGGGTTAGGGTTCGGGTTAGGGTTAGGGTTATGGTTATGGGATAAGGATTAGTGTTTGGGTTAGTTTTAGGGTTAGGGTTCCGGTTAGGATTAGGGTTAGGGTTGGGGTTAGGGATTAGGATTAGGGTTAGTGTTAGGGTTAGGGTTAGGATTAAGGTTAGGGTTAGGGTTTGGGTTAGGGTTAGAGTTAGGGTTAGGGTTAGGGTTAAGGTTAGGGTTCCGGTTAGGGTTAGGGTTAGGGTTAGTGTTAGGGTTACGGTTAGGGTTAGGGTTAGGGTTAGTGTTAGGGTTACGGTTAGGGTTAGAGTTAGGGTTAGGGTTAGGGTTAGGGTTTTGGTTAGGGTTAGGATTAGGGTTAGGGTTAGGGTTAGGGTTAGGGTTTACCTAAGGTTAAGGTTAGGGCTAGGGTTTGGTTTTAGGTTAGGGTTAGGGTTACCGTTTGGCTTAGGGTTAGGGTTAGGGTTAGGGTTAGGGTTAGGGTTATGGTTAGTCTTTAGGTTTGATTTAGCGTTAGGGTTAGATTTAGGGTTAGGGTTAGGGTTAGGGTTAGGGTTAGGGTTAGGGTTAGGGTTAGGGTTAGGTTTATGATTAGGGTTAGGGTTTCGGTAAGGCTTAGGGTTAGGTTTAGGGTTTAGGTTTTGGTTAGGGTTAGGATTAGGGTAAAGGTTAGGGTTAGGGTTTGGGTTAGGTTTAGGGTTTGTTTTAGGGTTAGTGTTAGGGTTTGCCTAAGGTTAGGGTTAGGGCTAGGGTTTGGTTTAGGGTTAGGGTTAGGGTTAGGGATAGGTTTTGGGTTAGGGTTCGTGTTAGGGTTAGGGTTAGGGTTTAGGTTAGGGTTAGGATTGGGGTTAGGGTTTGGGTTAGGTTTAGGGTTTGGTTTAGGGTTAGGGTTAATGTTAGGGTTAAGGCTAAGTTTAGGGTTTGGGCTAGGGCTAGTGTTAGGTTTAGGATTAGGTTTAGGATTTCATTTAGGCTTAGGCTTAGGGTTAGGGTTAGGGTTAGGGTTAGGGTTAGGGTTAGGTTTATGATTAGGGTTAGGGTTTCGGTAAGGCTTAGGGTTAGGTTTAGGGTTTAGGTTTTGGTTAGGGTTAGGATTAGGGTAAGGGTTAGGGTTACGGTTTGGGTTAGGTTTAGGGTTTGTTTTAGGGTTAGGGTTAGGGTTTGCCTAAGGTTAGGGTTAGGGCTAGGGTTTGGTTTAGGGTTAGGGTTAGGGTTAGGGATAGGTTTTGGGTTAGGGTTAGGTTTAGGATTAGCGTTTGGGTTAGGTTTAGGTTTTGGGTTAGGGTTCGTGTTATGGTTAGGATTAGGGTTTGGGTTAGGGTTAGGGTTAGGGTTAGGGTTAGGGTTAGGGTTTGCTTTAGGGTTAGGGTTAGGGTTAGGGTTAGGGTTAGGGTTAAGGTTAGGGTTCCGGTTAGGGTTAGGGTTAGGGTGAGTGTTAGGTTTAAGGTTAGGGTTCCGGTTAGGGTTAGAGTTAGGGTTAGGGTTAAGGTTAGGGTTTTGGTTAGGGTTAGGATTAGGGTTAGGGTTTGTGTTAGGATTAGTGTTAGGTTTTGGGTTAGGGTTAGGGTTAGGATTAGGGTTAGGTTTATGATTAGTGTTAGGGTTTGGGTTTGGGTTAGAGTTAGGGTTAGGGTTAGGGTTAGGGTTTGGGTTAGGGTTAGGGTTAGGGTTTGGCTTAGGTTTAAGGTTTGGTTTAGGGTTAGAGTTAGGGTTTGCCTAAGGTTAAGGTTAGAGCTAGGGTTTGGTTTTAGGTTAGGGTTAGGGTTACTGTTTGGCTTAGGGTTAGGGTTAGGGTTAGGGTTAGGGTTAGGGTTAGTCTTTAGGTTTGGTTTAGTGTTAGGGTTAGGTTTAGGGTTAGGGTTAGAGTTAAGATTAGGGTTTGGGTTTGGGTTAGTGTTAGTGTTTGGGTTAGGGTTCGGTTTAGGGTTAGGGTTCGGTTTAGGGTTTGGGTTAGGGTTAGGGTTAGGGTTAGGGTTAGGGTTTGGGTTAGGTTTAGGTTTTTGTTTAGGGTTAGGGTTAATGTTAGGGTTAGAGTTAAGTTTAGGGTTTGGGCTAGGGCTAGTGTTAGGTTTATGATTAGGGTTAGGGTTTCGGTTAGGCTTAGGGTTAGGGTTAGAGTTAGGGTTTTGGTTAGGGTTCGGATTAGGCTAAGGGTTTGTATTAGGGTTAGTGTTAGGGTTTGGGTATGGTTTAGGGTTAGGGTTAGGGTTAGGGATAGGTTTTGGGTTAGGGTTAGGTTTAGGATTAGCGTTTGGGTTAGGTTTATGTTTTGGGTTAGGGTTCGTGTTAGGGTTAGGGTTAGGGTTTGTGTTAGGGTTAGGGTTAGGGTTAGGGTTAGGTTTAGGGTTTGGTTTAGGGTTAGGGTTAATGTTAGGGTTAGGGTTAAGTTTCGGGTTTGGGCTGGGGCTAGTGTTAGGTTTAGGATTAGGTTTAGGGTTTCGGTTAGGCTTAGGGTTAGGGTTAGGGTTAGGGTTAGTATTAGGGTTAGGGTTTGTATTAGGGTTAGTGTTAGGGTTTGGGTTAGGGTTAGGGTTAGGATTAGGTTTAGGCTTATGATTAGTGTTAGGGCTTGGGTTTGGGTTAGCGTTAGGTTTAGGGTTAGTGTTAGGGTTAGGGTTATGGTTTGGGTTAGGGTTAGGGTAGCGCTTGGGCTAGGTTTCGGGGTTGTTTTTAGGTTAGGGTTAGGGTTTGCCTAAGGTTAGGGTTAGGGCTAGGGTTTGGTTTAGGGTTAGGGTTAGGGTTACCGTTTGGCTTAGGTTTAGGGTTAGGATTATGATTAGGGTTAGTATTAGGGTTAGGGTTTGTATTAGGGTTAGTGTTAGGGTTTGGGTTAGGGTTAGGGTTAGGGTTAGGGTTTGGTTTAGAGTTCGGGTTAGGGTTTTGGTTAGGTTTAGGGTTTGGTTTAGGGTTAGGGTTAATGTTAGGGTTACGGTTAAGTTTAGGGTTTGGGCTAGGGCTAGTGTTAGGTTTAGAATTAGGTTTAGGGTTTCGGTTAGGGTTAGGGTTAGGGTTAGGGTTAGGGTTTCGGTTAGGGTTAGGATTAGGGTTAGGGTTTGTATTAGGGTTAGTGTTAGGGTTTGGGTTAGGGGTAGGGTTAGGGTTTGGGTTAGGTTTCGGGTTTGTTTTAGGGTTTGGTTTAGGGTTTGCCTAAGTTTAGGGTTAGAGCTAGGGATTGGTTTAGGGTTAGGGTTAGGGTTACCATTTGGCTTAGGGTTAGGTTTAGGGTTATGGTTAGGGTTAAGGTTAGTGTTTAGGTTTGGTTTAGCATTAGGGTTAGGTTTAGGGTTAGGATTAGAGTTAAGATTAGTGTTTGGGTTTGGTTAGGGTTAGTGTTTGGGTTAGGGTTCACCTAAGGGTTAGGGTTAGGTTTAGAGTTTGGGTTAGGTTTAGGGTTAGGGTTAGAGTTCTGGTAATGGTTAGGTTTACGGGTTTTGAGTTAGGGTTGGTGTTAGGGTTAGGGTTTGTGTTAGGGTTAGTGTGAGGGTTAGGGTTAGGGTTAGGGTTTGAGTTTGGGTTAGCTTTTGGGTTCTGTTTAGTGTTAGGGTTAGAGTTAAGATTAGGGTTTGGGTTTCCGTTAGGGTTAATGTTAGGGTTAGGGATAGGGTTCGGGTTAGGATTAGGGTTATGGTTATGGGTTAGGGATTAGGGTTAGGGTTAGTTTTAGGGTTAGGGTTCGGGTTAGGATTAGGGTTAGGGTTAGGGGTTAGGGATTAGGATTAGGGTTAGTATTAGGGTTAGGGTTAGGGTTAAGTTTAGGGTTAGGGTTTGGGTTAGGGTTAGCTTTAGGGTAAGGGTTAGGGTTAGGGTTAAGGTTAGGGTTAGGGTTAGGTTTAGGGATTGGGTTAGGGTTAGCCTTAGGGTTAGGCTTAGGGTTTGGTTTTTGGTTGGCATTAGGGTTAGGGTTTTTGTTAGGGTTAGGGTTATGGTTAGGCTTAGGTTTAGGTTTTGGTTTAGGTTAGGGTTTGGGTTAGTGCTAGTGTTAGGGTTTGGTTTTGGGTTTGGGATAGGTTAAATGTTAGGGTTAGGGTTAGGGTTAAGTTTAGGGTTCCTGTTAGGGTTAGGGTTAGGGTTAGGGATTGGGTTAGGGTTAGGCTTAGGGTTAGGCTTACGGTTTGGTTTTGGGTTGGCGTTAGGGTTAGGGTTTGGGTTAGGGTTAGGGTTAGGGTTAGGGTTTGTGTCAGGTTAGGGGTTGTGTTAGTGCTAGTGTTAGGGTTTGGTTTTGGGTTTGGGATAGGTTTAGGGTTAGAGTTAAGAATAGTGTTTGGGTGTGGTTTAGGGTTAGGGTTAGGGTTAGGGATAGGTTTTGGGTTAGGGTTAGGTTTAGGATTAGCGTTTGGGTTAGGGTTCAGGTTAGGGTTAAGGTTAGGGTTCGGGTAATGGTTAGGTTTAGGGGTTACATTTAGGGTTGGCGTTAGGGTTAGGGTTTGTGTTAGTGTTAGGGTTAGGGTTAGGGTTAGGTTTAGGTTTAGGGTTATGATTAGTGTTAGGGTTTGGGTTTGGTTTAGCGTTAGGGTTAGGTTTAGGGTTAGGGTTTGAGTTAAGATTAGTGTTTGGGTTTGGGTTAGGGTTAGTGTTTCGGTTAGGGTTCAGGTTATGGTTAGGTTTGGGGTTTGGGTTAGGGTTAGGGTTAGGGTTGTGGTAATGGTTAGGTTTAGGGGTTTTGAGTTAGGGCTGGGGTTAGGGTTAGGGTTTGTGTTAGGGTTAGGGTTAGGGTTAGGGTTAGGGTTAGGGTTTGTGTTTTTTTTAGCTTTTGGGTTATGATTAGGGTTAGGGTTAGAGTTAAGATTAGGGTTTGGGTTTCCGTTAGGGTTAGTGTTAGGGTTAGGTTTAGGGTTCGGGTTAGGATTAGGGTTATGGTTATGGGTTAGGGTTTAGGGTTAGGGTTAGTTTTAGGGTTAGGGTTCGGTTAGGAGTAGGGTTAGGGTTAGGGGTTAGTGATTAGGATTAGGGTTAGTTTAGGGTTAGGGTTAGGGTTAAGGTTAGGGTTAGGGATTAGAATTAGGGATAGTGTTAGGGTTAGGGTTAGGTTTAAGTTTAGGGTTTGGGCTGGGGATAGTGTTAGGTTTAGGATTAGGGTTAGGGTTTGGGCTAGGCTTAGGGAAAGGGTTAGGTTTAGGGTTTTATTTCGGGTTAGGATTAGGGTTAGGGTTTGTGTTAGGGATAGTGTCAGGGTTTGGGATAGGGTTAGGATGAGGGTTAGAAGTAGGATTAGCGTTTGGGTTTGGGATAGGGTTAGGTTTAGGGTTAGGTTTAGGGTTTGGGTTACGGTTAGGGTTAGTTTTAGTGTTAGGGTTAAGGTTTCGGTTAGGGTTAGGGTTAGGCATAGCGTTAGGGTTTGCCTAAGGTTAAGGTTAGGTCTAGGGTTTGGTTTAGGTTATGGTTAGGGTTACCGTTTGGCGTACCGTTAGGGTTAGGGTTAGGGTTAGAGTTAGGGTTAGTGTTTAGGTTTGGTTTAGCGTAAGGGATAGGTTTAGGGTTAGGGTTAGAGTTAAGATTAGGATTTGGGTTTGGGATAGGGTTAGGGTTAGGGTTAGGGTTTGGATTACGGTTAGGGTTAGGGTTAGGGTTAAGGTTTCGGTTAGGGTTAGGGTTAGGGTTAGGGTTAGGGTTTGGGTTAGGGTTAGGGTTAGTGTTATGGTTTGGGTTAGGGTTAGGGTTAGGGTTTGGTTTAGGGTTAGGGCTAGGGATAGTGTAAGGTTTAGGGTTTGTGTTAGGGTAGTTTTAGGGGTCAGATGTTCGGTTTACGATTAAGGTTAGGGTTTGGGTTTGGGTTAGGGTTAGTGATAGGGTTAGGGTAATGGTTATGTTTTGGGTAAGGTTAGGGTTAGGGTTTGGGTTAGCGTTAGGGTTAGGGTTCGGATTAGGGTTAGGGTTATGGTTATGGGTTAAGGATTAGTGTTTGGGATCGTTTTAGGGTTAGGGTTCGGGTTAGGATTAGGGGTTAGGGATTAGGATTAGGGTTAGTGTTAGTGTTAGGGTTAGGGTTAAGGTTGGGGTTAGGGTTTGGGTTAGGGTTAGGGTTAGGGTTAGGGTTAAGGTTAGGGTTCCGGTTAGGGTTAGGGTTAGGGTTAGTGTTAGGTTTAAGGTTAGGGTTCCGGAGAGGGTTAGAGTTAGGGTTAGGGTTAGGGTTAGGGTTTTGGTTAGGGTTAGGATTAGGGTTAGGGTTTGTGTTAGGGTTGGTGTTGGGGTTTGGGTTAGGGATAGGTTTAGGTTTAGGGTTAGGTTTATGATTAGTGTTGGGGTTTGGGTTTGGGTTAGGGTTAGGGTTAGGGTTAGGGTTAGGGTTAGGTTTAGGGTTAGGGTTTGGGTTAGGGTTAGGGTTAGGGTTTGGCTTAGGTTTAGGGTTTGGTTTAGGGTTAGAGTTAGGTTTTGCCTAAGGTTAAAGTTAGGGCTAGGGTTTGCTTTTAGGTTAGGGTTAGGGTTACCGTTTGGCTTAGGGTTAGGGTTACGGTTAGGGTTAGGGTTAGGGTTAGGGTTAGTCTTTAGGTTTGGTTTAGCGTTAGGGTAAGGTTTAGGGTTAGGGTTAGAGTTAAGATTAGGGTTTGGGTTTGGGTTAGTGTTAGTGTTTGGGTTAGGGTTCGGTTTAGGGTTAGGGTTCGGTTTAGGGTTTGGGTTAGGGTTAGGGTTAGGGTTAAGTTTAGGGTTTGGGCTAGGGCTAGTGTTAGGTTTATGATTAGGGTTAGGGTTTCGGTAAGGCTTAGGGTTTGGTTTAGGGTTTAGGTTTTGGTTAGGGTTAGGATTAGTGTAAGGGATAGGGTTAGGGTGTGGGTTAGGTTTAGGGTTTGTTTTAGGGTTAGGGTTAGGGTTTGCCTAAGGTTAGGGTTAGGGCTAGGGTTTGGTTTAGGGTTAGGGTTAGGGTTAGGGATAGGTTTTGGGTTAGGGTTAGGTTTAGGATTAGCGTTTGGGTTAGGTTTAGGTTTTGGGTTAGGGTTCGTGTTAGGGTTAGGGTTAGGGTTTAGGTTAGGATTAGGGTTGGGGTTAGGGTTTGTGTTAGGTTTAGGGTTTGGTTTAGGGTTAGGGTTAATGTTAGGGTTAGGGTTAAGTTTAGGGTTTGGGCTAGGGCTAGTGTTAGGTTTAGGATTAGGTTTAGGATTTCGGTTAGGCTTAGGCTTAGGGTTAGGGTTAGGGTTAGGATTAGGGTTAGGGTTTGTATTAGGGTTAGTGTTAGGGTTTGGGTTAGGGTTAGGGTTAGGATTAGGGTTAGGGTTATGATTAGTGTTAGGGTTTGGGTTTGGGTTAGCGTTAGGGTTAGGGTTAGGGTTAGATTTAAGATTAGGGTTGGGTTTGTGTTACGGTTAGGGTTACGGTTAGGGATAAGTTTTGGGTTAGGGTTACGTTTAGGGTTAGGTTTAAGTTTAGAGTTTGTGCTAGGGCTAGTGTTAGGGTTAGGATTACGGTTAGGGTTTGGGTTAGGCTTAGGGATAGGGTTAGGGTTAGGTTTGGGGTTTGGGTTAGGGTTAGGGTTAGGGTTAGAGTTCTGGTAATGGTTAGGTTTAGGGGTTTTGAGTTAGGGCTGGTGTTAGGGTTAGGGTTTGTGTTAGGGTTAGGGTTAGGGTTTGGGTTGGGGTTAACTTTTGGGTTATGTTTAGGGTTAGGGTTAGAGTTAAGATTAGGGTTTGGGTTTCCATTAGGGTTAGTGTTATGGGTAGGGATAGGGTTCGGGTTAGGTTTAGGGTTATGGTTATGGGTTAGGGATTAGGGTTAGGGTTAGTTTTAGGGTTAGGGTTCGGGTTAGGATTAGGGTTAGGGTTAGGGGTTAGGGACTAGGATTAGGGTTAGTGTTAGTGTTAGGGTTAGGGTTAAGGTTAGGTTTAGGATTTGGGTTAGGTTTAGCTTTATGGTAAGGGTTAGGGTTAGGGTTAAGGTTAGGGTTAGGTTTAGGTTTAGGGATTGGGTTAGGGTTAGGCTTAGGGTTAGGCTTAGGGTTCTGTTTTGGGTTGGCATTAGGGTTAGGGTTTGGGTTAGGGTTAGGGTTACGGTTAGGCTTAGGTTTAGGGTTTGGTGTAGGTTAGGGTTTGGGTTAGTGCTAGTGTTAGGGTTTGGTTTTGGGTTTGGGATAGGTTTAGTGTTAGGGTTAGGGTTAGGGTTAAGTTTAGGGTTCCGGTTAGGGTTAGGGTTAGGGTTAGGGATTGGGTTAGGGTTAGGCTTAGGGTTAGTGCTAGTGTTAGGGTTTGGTTTTGGGTTTGGGATAGGTTTAGGGTTAGAGTTAAGATTAGTGTTTGGGTTTGGTTTAGGGTTAGGGTTAGGGTTAGGGATAGGTTTTGGGTTAGGTTTAGGTTTAGGATTAGCGTTTGGGTTAGGTTTAGGTTTTGGGTTAGTGTTGGGGTTAGGGTTAAGGTTAGGGTTCGGGTAATGGTTAGGTTTAGGGGTTACAGTTAGGGATGGCGTTAGGGTTAGGGTTTGTGTTAGGGTTAGGTTTAGGGTTAGGGTTAGGGTTAGGGTTATAATTAGTGTTCGGGTTTGGTTTTGGTTTAGCGTTAGGGTTAGGTTTAGGATTAGGGTTAGAGTTAAGATTAGTGTTTAGGTTTGGGTTAGGGTTAGTGTTTGGGTTAGGGATCAGGTTAGGGTTAGGTTTGGGGTTTGGGTTAGGGTTAGGGTTAGGGTTAGAGTTCTGGTAATGGTTAGGTTTAGGGGTTTTGAGTTAGGGCTGGTGTTAAAGTTAGGGTTTGTGTTAGGGTTATGGTTAGGGTTAGGGTTTGGGTGGGGTTAACTTTTGGGTTATGTTTAGGGTTAGGGTTAGAGTTAAGATTAGGGTTTGGGTTTCCGTTAGGGTTAGTGTTATGGTTAGGGATAGGGTTCGGGTTAGGTTTAGGGTTATGGTTATGGGTTAGGGATTAGGGTTAGGGTTAGTTTTAGGGTTAGGGTTCGGGTTAGGATTAGCATTAGAGTTAGGGGTTAGGGATTAGGATTAGGGTTAGTGTTAGTGTTAGGGTTAGGGTTAAGGTTAGGGTTAGGTTTTGGGTTAGGGTTAGCTTTATGGTAAGGGTTAGGGTTAGGGTTAAGGTTAGGTTTAGGGATAGGTTTAGGGATTGGGTTAGGGTTAGGCTTAGGGTTAGGCTTAGGGTTCTGTTTTGGGTTGGCATTAGGGTTAGGGTTTGGGTTAGGGTTAGGGTTACGGTTAGGCTTAGGTTTAGGGTTTGGTGTAGGTTAGGGTTTGGGTTAGTGCTAGTGTTAGGGTTTGGTTTTGGGTTTGGGATAGGTTTAGTGTTAGTGTTAGGGTTAGGGTTAAGTTTAGGGTTTCGGTTAGGGTTAGGGTTAGGGTTAGGAATTGGGTTAGGGTTAGGCTTAGGGTTAGTGCTAGTGTTAGGGTTTGGTTTTGTGTTTGGGATAGGTTTAGGGTTAGATTTAAGATTAGTGTTTGGGTTTGGTTTCGGTTTAGGGTTAGTGATAGGTTTTGGGTTAGGGTTAGGTTTAGGATTAGCGTTTGGGTTAGGTTTAGGTTTTGGGTTAGGGTTCGGGTTAGGTTTAGGGTTAGGGTTCGGGTAATGGTTAGGTTTAGGGGTTACAGTTAGGGTTGGCGTTAGGGTTAGGGTTTGTGTTAGGGTTAGGGTTAGGGTTAGGGTTAGGGTTAGAGTTATGATTAGTGTTAGGGTTTGGGTTTGGGTTAGCGTTAGGGTTAGGGTTAGGGTTAGTGTTAGGATTTGGGTTAGGGTTATGGTTAGGGTTTAGGTTAGGTTTAGGGTTTGTTTCAGGGTTAGGGTTAGGGTTTGCCTAAGGTTAGGGTTAGGGCTAGGGTTTGGTTTAGGGTTAGGGTTAGGGTTACCGTTTGACTTAGGGTTAGGTTTAGGGTTAGGGTTAGGGTTAGTGTTTAGATTTGATTTAGCGTTAGGGTTAGGTTTAGGGTTAGGTTTAGAGTTAAGATTAGTGTTTGCGTTTGGGTTAGGGTTATTGTTTGGGTTAGGGTTCAGGTTAGGGTTAGGGTTAGGTTTAGGGTTTGGGTTAGGGTTAGTGTTAGGGTTAGGGTTCTGGTAATTGTTAGGTTTAGGGGTTTTGAGTTAGGGTTGTGGTTAGGGTTAGGGTTTGTGTTAGGGTTAGGGTTAGGGTTAGGGTTAGGGTTTGGGTTTGGGTTAGCTTTTGGGTTATGTTTAGGGTTAGGGTTAGAGTTAAGATTAGGGTTTGGGTTTCCGTAAGAGTTAGTGTTAGGGTTAGGGTTAGGGTTCGGGTTAGGGTTAGGGTTATGGTTATGGGTTAGGGATTAGGGTTAGGGTTAGTTTTAGGGTTAGGGTTCGGGTTAAGATTAGGGTTAGTGTTAGGGGTTAGGGATTAGGATTACGGTTAGAGTTAGGGTTAGGTTTAGGGTTAAGGTTAGGGTTAGGGTTTGGGTTAGGGTTAGCTTTAGGGTTAGGGTTAGGGTTAGGGTTAGGTTTAGGTTAGGTTAGGGTTTGGGTTAGTGCTATTGTTAGCGTTTGGTTTTGGGTTTGGGATAGGTTTAGGTTTAGGGTTAGGGTTAGAGTTAAGATTAGTGTTTGGGTTTGGTTTAGGGTTAGGGATAGAGTTAGGGATAGTTTTTGGGTTAGGTTTAGGTTTAGGATTAGCGTTTGGGTTAGGGTTAGGATTAGGGTTAGTGTAATGATTAGGTTTAGGGGTTACAGTGAGGGTTGGCGTGAGGGTTAGGGTTTCTGTTAGGTTTAGTTTTAGGGTTAGGTTTAGGCATTTAGGATTAGGGTTATGGTTAGGGTTAGTGGAAGGGTTTGGGTTAGGGTTAGGGTTAGGGTTCGTGTTAGGGTTAGGGTTAGAGTTAGGGATAGGTTTTGGGTTAGGGTTAGGGTTAGGGTTAGGTTTAAGTATAGGGTTTGGGGTAGGGTTAGTGTTAGGGTTAGGATTAGGGTTAGGGTTTGGGTTAGGCTTAGGGATAGGGTTAGGGTTAGGGTTTTGTTTACGGTTAGGATTAGGGTTAGGGTTTGTGTTAGGGTTAGTGTCAGGGTTTGGGTTAGGGTTAGGGTTAGGGTTAGATATAGGATTAGCGTTTGGAATTGGGATAGGGTTAGGGTTAGGGTTAGGTTTAGGGTTTGGGATACGGTTAGGGTTAGGGTTAGGGTTAGGGATTGGGTTAGGGTTAGGCTTAGGGTTAGTGCTAGTGTTAGGGTTTGGTTTTGGGTTTGGGATAGGTTTAGGGTTAGAGTTAAGATTAGTGTTTGGGTTTGGTTTAGGGTTAGGGTTAGGGTTAGGGATAGGTTTTGGGTTAGGTTTAGGTTTAGGATTAGCGTTTGGGTTAGGTTTAGGTTTTGGGTTAGTGTTGGGGTTAGGGTTAAGGTTAGGGTTCGGGTAATGGTTAGGTTTAGGGGTTACAGTTAGGGTTGGCGTTAGGGTTAGGGTTTGTGTTAGGGTTAGGTTTAGGGTTAGGGTTAGGGTTAGGGTTATAATTAGTGTTCGGGTTTGGTTTTGGTTTAGCGTTAGGGTTAGGTTTAGGATTAGGGTTAGAGTTAAGATTAGTGTTTAGGTTTGGGTTAGGGTTAGTGTTTGGGTTAGGGATCAGGTTAGGGTTAGGTTTGGGGTTTGGGTTAGGGTTAGGGTTAGGGTTAGAGTTCTGGTAATGGTTAGGTTTAGGGGTTTTGAGTTAGGGCTGGTGTTAAAGTTAGGGTTTGTGTTAGGGTTATGGTTAGGGTTAGGGTTTGGGTGGGGTTAACTTTTGGGTTATGTTTAGGGTTAGGGTTAGAGTTAAGATTAGGGTTTGGGTTTCCGTTAGGGTTAGTGTTATGGTTAGGGATAGGGTTCGGGTTAGGTTTAGGGTTATGGTTATGGGTTAGGGATTAGGGTTAGGGTTAGTTTTAGGGTTAGGGTTCGGGTTAGGATTAGCATTAGAGTTAGGGGTTAGGGATTAGGATTAGGGTTAGTGTTAGTGTTAGGGTTAGGGTTAAGGTTAGGGTTAGGTTTTGGGTTAGGGTTAGCTTTATGGTAAGGGTTAGGGTTAGGGTTAAGGTTAGGTTTAGGGATAGGTTTAGGGATTGGGTTAGGGTTAGGCTTAGGGTTAGGCTTAGGGTTCTGTTTTGGGTTGGCATTAGGGTTAGGGTTTGGGTTAGGGTTAGGGTTACGGTTAGGCTTAGGTTTAGGGTTTGGTGTAGGTTAGGGTTTGGGTTAGTGCTAGTGTTAGGGTTTGGTTTTGGGTTTGGGATAGGTTTAGTGTTAGTGTTAGGGTTAGGGTTAAGTTTAGGGTTTCGGTTAGGGTTAGGGTTAGGGTTAGGAATTGGGTTAGGGTTAGGCTTAGGGTTAGTGCTAGTGTTAGGGTTTGGTTTTGTGTTTGGGATAGGTTTAGGGTTAGATTTAAGATTAGTGTTTGGGTTTGGTTTCGGTTTAGGGTTAGTGATAGGTTTTGGGTTAGGGTTAGCTTTAGGATTAGCGTTTGGGTTAGGTTTAGGTTTTGGGTTAGGGTTCGGGTTAGGTTTAGGGTTAGGGTTCGGGTAATGGTTAGGTTTAGGGGTTACAGTTAGGGTTGGCGTTAGGGTTAGGGTTTGTGTTAGGGTTAGGGTTAGGGTTAGGGTTAGGGTTAGAGTTATGATTAGTGTTAGGGTTTGGGTTTGGGTTAGCGTTAGGGTTAGGGTTAGGGTTAGTGTTAGGATTTGGGTTAGGGTTATGGTTAGGGTTTAGGTTAGGTTTAGGGTTTGTTTCAGGGTTAGGGTTAGGGTTTGCCTAAGGTTAGGGTTAGGGCTAGGGTTTGGTTTAGGGTTAGGGTTAGGGTTACCGTTTGACTTAGGGTTAGGTTTAGGGTTAGGGTTAGGGTTAGTGTTTAGATTTGATTTAGCGGTAGGGTTAGGTTTAGGGTTAGGTTTAGAGTTAAGATTAGTGTTTGCGTTTGGGTTAGGGTTATTGTTTGGGTTAGGGTTCAGGTTAGGGTTAGGGTTAGGTTTAGGGTTTGGGTTAGGGTTAGTGTTAGGGTTAGGGTTCTGGTAATTGTTAGGTTTAGGGGTTTTGAGTTAGGGTTGTGGTTAGGGTTAGGGTTTGTGTTAGGGTTAGGGTTAGGGTTAGGGTTAGGGTTTGGGTTTGGGTTAGCTTTTGGGTTATGTTTAGGGTTAGGGTTAGAGTTAAGATTAGGGTTTGGGTTTCCGTAAGAGTTAGTGTTAGGGTTAGGGTTAGGGTTCGGGTTAGGGTTAGGGTTATGGTTATGGGTTAGGGATTAGGGTTAGGGTTAGTTTTAGGGTTAGGGTTCGGGTTAAGATTAGGGTTAGTGTTAGGGGTTAGGGATTAGGATTACGGTTAGAGTTAGGGTTAGGTTTAGGGTTAAGGTTAGGGTTAGGGTTTGGGTTAGGGTTAGCTTTAGGGTTAGGGTTAGGGTTAGGGTTAGGTTTAGGTTAGGTTAGGGTTTGGGTTAGTGCTATTGTTAGCGTTTGGTTTTGGGTTTGGGATAGGTTTAGGTTTAGGGTTAGGGTTAGAGTTAAGATTAGTGTTTGGGTTTGGTTTAGGGTTAGGGATAGAGTTAGGGATAGTTTTTGGGTTAGGTTTAGGTTTAGGATTAGCGTTTGGGTTAGGGTTAGGATTAGGGTTAGTGTAATGATTAGGTTTAGGGGTTACAGTGAGGGTTGGCGTGAGGGTTAGGGTTTCTGTTAGGTTTAGTTTTAGGGTTAGGTTTAGGCATTTAGGATTCGGGTTATGGTTAGGGTTAGTGGAAGGGTTTGGGTTAGGGTTAGGGTTAGGGTTCGTGTTAGGGTTAGGGTTAGAGTTAGGGATAGGTTTTGGGTTAGGGTTAGGGTTAGGGTTAGGTTTAAGTATAGGGTTTGGGGTAGGGTTAGTGTTAGGGTTAGGATTAGGGTTAGGGTTTGGGTTAGGCTTAGGGATAGGGTTAGGGTTAGGGTTTTGTTTACGGTTAGGATTAGGGTTAGGGTTTGTGTTAGGGTTAGTGTCAGGGTTTGGGTTAGGGTTAGGGTTAGGGTTAGATATAGGATTAGCGTTTGGAATTGGGATAGGGTTAGGGTTAGGGTTAGGTTTAGGGTTTGGGATACGGTTAGGGTTAGGGTTAGGGTTAAGTTTTCGTTTAGGTTTAGGGTTAGGCATAGCGTTAGGGTTTGCCTAAGTTTAAGGTTAGGGCTAGGGTTTGGTTTAGGTTATGGTTAGGGTTACCGTTTGGCGTACGGTTAGGGTTAGGGTTGGGATTAGGGTTAGGGTTAGTGTTTAGGTTTGGTTTAGCGTAAGGGATAGGTTTAGGGTTAGGGTTAGAGTTAAGATTAGGATTTGGGTTTGGGATAGGGTTAGGGTTAGGGTTAGGTTTAGGGTTTGGATTACGGTTAGGGTTAGGGTTTGGGTTAAGGTTTCAGTTAGGGTTAGGGTTAGGGTTTATGGTTTGGTTAGTGTTAGGGTTACGGTTAGAGTTAGGGTTAGGGTTAGAGTTAAGATTAGGGTTTGGGTTAGGGTTAGGGTTAGGGTTAGGGTTTGGTTTAGGGTTAGGGTTAGGGATAGTGTAAGGGTTAGGGTTTGTGTTAGGGTAGTTTTAGGGGTCAGATGTTCGGTTTAGGGTTAAGGTTAGGGTTTGGGTTTGGGTTAGGGTTAGTGATAGGGTTAGGGTAATGGTTATGTTTTGGGTAAGGTTAGGGTTAGGGTTTGGGTTAGGGTTAGGGTTAGGGTTCGGGTTAGGGTTAGGGTTATGGTTATGGGATAAGGATTAGTGTTTGGGTTAGTTTTAGGGTTAGGGTTCCGGTTAGGATTAGGGTTAGGGTTAGGGGTTAGGGATTAGGATTAGGGTTAGTGTTAGGGTTAGGGTTAGGGTTAAGGTTAGGGTTAGGGTTTGGGTTAGGGTTAGAGTTAGGGTTAGGGTTAGGGTTAAGTTTAGGGTTCCGGTTAGGGTTAGGGTTAGGGTTAGTGTTAGGGTTACGGTTAGGGTTAGAGTT
This sequence comes from Eospalax fontanierii, assembly GCA_035773235.1. NCBI lineage: Eukaryota > Metazoa > Chordata > Mammalia > Rodentia > Spalacidae > Eospalax > Eospalax fontanierii. The sequence goes on from JAJHUQ010000033.1 coordinate 3,906,303, forward strand.
AGGGTTAGGGTTAGGGTTAGGGTTAGGGTTTTGGTTAGGGTTAGGATTAGGTTTAGGGTTAGGGTTAGGGTTAGGGTTTTCCTAAGGTTAAGGTTAGGGGTAGGGTTTGGTGTTAGGTTAGGGTTAGCGTTCCGGTTTGGCTTAGACGTAGGTTTTGGGTTAGGGGTTGGGATAGGGTTATGGTTAGCGTTTAGGTTTGGTTTAGCGTTAGGGTTAGGTTTAGGGTTAGGGTTAGGGTTAGGGTTAGGGTTAGGGTTAGGGTTAGGGTTAGGGTTAGGTTTATGATTAGGGTTAGGGTTTCGGTAAGGCTTAGGGTTAGATTTAGGGTTTAGGTTTTGGTTAGGGTTAGGATTAGGGTAAAGTTTAGGGTTAGGGTTTGGGTTAGGTTTAGGGTTTGTTTTAGGGTTAGTGTTAGGGTTTGCCTAAGGTTAGGGTTAGGGCTAGGGTTTGGTTTAGGGTTAGGGTTAGGGTTAGGGATAGGTTTTGGGTTAGGGTTCGTGTTAGGGTTAGGGTTAGGGTTTAGGTTAGGGTTAGGATTGGGGTTAGGGTTTGGGTTAGGTTTAGGGTTCGGTTTAGGGTTAGGGTTAATATTAGGGTTAAGGTTAAGTTTAGGGTTTGGGCTAGGGCTAGTGTTAGGTTTAGGATTAGGTTTAGGATTTCATTTAGGCTTAGGCTTAGGGTTAGGGTTAGGGTTAGGATTAGGGTTACGGTTTGTATTAGGGTTAGTGTTAGGGTTTGGCTTAGGGTTAGGATTAGGGTTAGGGTTATGATTAGTGTTAGGGTTTGCGTATTTTTTAGCGTTAGGGTTAGGGTTAGGGTTAGATTTAAGTTTAGGTGTTGGGTTTGTGTTATGGTTAGGATTACGGTTAGGGATAGGTTTTGGGTTAGGGTTACGGTTAGGGATAGGTTTTGGGTTAGGGTTACGGTTAGGGTTAGGTTTAAGTTTAGGGTTTGGGCTAGGGCGTTAGGGTTAGGGTTTGGGTTAGGGTTAAGGTTACGGTTAGGCTTAGGTTTAGGCTTTGGGTTAGGTTAGGGTTTGTGTTAGTGCTAGTGTTAGGGTTTGGTATTGGGTTTGGGATAGGTTTAGTGTTAGGGTTAGGGTTAGGGTTAAGTTTAGGGTTTGGTCTAGGGCTAGTGTTAGGGTTAGGATTAGGGTTAGGGTTTGGGTTAGGCTTAGCGCTGGGGTTGGGGTTGGGGTTTTGTTTAGGGTTAGGATTAGGGTTAGGGTTTGTGTTAGGGTTAGTGTCAGGGTTTGGGTAAGGATTAGGGTTAGGGTTAGATTTAGGATTAGCGTTTGGGTTTGGGATAGGGTTAGGGTTAGGGTTAGGTTTAGGGTTTGGGTTACGGTTAGGGTTAAGGTTAGGGTTAAGGTTTCGGTTAGGGTTAGGGTTAGGCATAGCGTTAGGGTTTGCCTAAGGTTAAGGTTAGGGCTAGGTTTTGGTTTAGGTTATGGTTAGGGTTACCGTTTGGCGTACAGTTAGGGTTAGGGTTAGGGTTAGGGTTAGTGTTTAGGTTTGGTTTAGCATAAGGGATAGGTTTAGGGTTAGGGTTTGAGTTAAGATTAGGATTTGGGTTTGGGATAGGGTTAGGGTTAGGGTTAGGTTTAGGGTTTGGGTTACGGTTAGGGTTAGTGTTAGGGTTAAGTTTTCGGTTAGGGTTAGGTTTAGGGTTAGGGTTTGGGTTAGGGTTAGGGTTACGGTTAGAGTTAGGGTTAGGGTCAGAGTTAAGATTAGGCTTTGGGTTTGAGTTAGGGTTAGGGTTAGGGTTAGGGTTAGGGTTTGGGTTAGGGTTAGGGTTAGGATTAGCGTTTGGGTTTGGGTTAGATTTAGGGTTAGGGTGAGGTTTAGGGTCTGGGTTAGGATTAGGGTTAGGGTTTGGTTTAGGGTTAGGGTTAGGGATAGTGTAAGTGTTAGGGTTTGTGTTAGGGTACTTTTAGGGGTCAGATGTTCGGTTTAGGGTTAAGGTTAGGGTTTGTGTTTGGGTAAGGGTTAGTGATAGGTTTAGGGTAATGGTTATGTTTTGGGTAAGGTTAGGATTAGGGTTTGGGTTGGGGTTAGGGTTAGGGTTAGGGTTCGGGTTAGGGTTAGGGTTATGGTTATGGGTTAAGGATTAGGGTTTGGGTTAGTTTTAGGGTTAGGGTTCGGGTTAGGATTAGGGTTAGGGTTAGGGGTTAGGGATTAGGATTAGGGTTAGTGTTAGGGTTAGGGTAAGGGTTAGGGTTAACCTTAGGGTTAGTCTTAGGGTTAGGGTTAAGGTTAGGCTTAGGGCTAGGGTTAGACTTAGGGCTAAGGTTTGGCATAGGGTTAGGGTTAGGGTTAGGGGTAGGTTTATGATTAGGGTTAGGGTTTCGGTAAGGCTTAGGATTAGGGTTAGGGTTTAGGTTTTGGTTAGGGTTAGGATTAGGGTAAAGGTTAGGGTTAGGGTTTGGGTTAGGTTTAGGGTTTGTTTTAGGGTTAGTGTTAGGGTTTGCCTAAGGTTAGGGTTAGGGCTAGGGTTTGGTTTAGGGTTAGGGTTAGGGTTAGGGATAGGTTTTGAGTTAGGGTTAGGTTTAGGATTAGCGTTTGGGTTAGGTTTAGGTTTTGGTTAGGGTTCGTGTTAGGGTGAGGGTTAGGGTTTAGGTTAGGGTTAGGATTGGGGTTAGGGTTTGGGTTAGGTTTAGGGTTTGGTTTAGGGTTAGGGTTAATGTTAGGGTTAAGGTTAAGTTTAGGGTTTGGGCTAGGGCTAGTGTTAGGTTTAGGATTAGGTTTAGGATTTCATTTAGGCTTAGGCTTAGGGTGAGGGTTAGGGTTAGGATAAGGGTTACGGTTTGTATTAGGGTTAGTGTTAGGGTTTGGGTTAGGGTTAGGGTTAGGATTAGGGTTAGGGTTATGATTAGTGTTAGGGTTTGCGTATTTTTTAGCGTTAGGTTTAGGGTTAGGGGTAGATTTAAGTTTAGGGGTTGGGTTTGTGTTACGGTTAGGGTTACGGTTAGGGATAGGTTTTGGGTTAGGGTTACGGTTAGGGTTAGGTTTAAGTTTAGGGTTTGGGCTAGGGCGTTAGGGTTAGGGTTTGGGTTAGGGTTAGGGTTACGGTTAGGCTTAGGTTTAGGCTTTGGGTTATGTTAGGGTTTGTGTTAGTGCTAGTGTTAGGGTTTGGTATTGGGTTTGGGATAGGTTTAGTGTTAGGGTTAGGGTTAGGGTTAAGTTTAGGGTTTGGGCTAGGGCTAGTGTTAGGGTTAGGATTAGGGTTAGGGTTTGGGTTAGGCTTAGGGATAGGGTTAGGGTTAGGGTTTTGTTTAGGGTTAGGATTAGGGTTAGGGTTTGTGTTAGGGTTAGTGTCAGGGTTTGGGTAAGGATTAGGGTTAGGGTTAGATTTAGGATTAGCATTTGGGTTTGGGATAGGGTTAGGGTTAGGGTTAGGTTTGGGGTTTGGGTTACGGTTGGGGTTAGTGTTAGGGTTAAGTTTTCGGTTAGGGTTAGGTTTAGGGTTAGGGTTTGGGTTAGGGTTAGGGTTACGGTTAGAGTTAGGGTTAGGGTCAGATTTAAGATTAGGGGTTGGGTTTGGGTTAGATTTAGGGTTAGGGTGAGGTTTAGCGTCTGGGTTAGGATTAGGGTTAGGGTTTGGTTTAGGGTTAGGGTTAGGGATAGTGTAAGTGTTAGGGTTTGTGTTAGGGTACTTTTAGGGGTCAGATGTTCGGTTTAGGGTTAAGGTTAGGGTTTGTGTTTGGGTAAGGGTTAGTGATAGGTTTAGGGTAATGGTTATGTTTTGGGTAAGGTTAGGGTTAGGGTTTGGGTTAGGGTTAGGGTTAGGGTTAGGGTTCGGGTTAGGGTTAGGGTTATGGTTATGGGTTAAGGATTAGGGTTTGGGTTAGTTTTAGGGTTAGGGTTCGGGTTAGGATTAGGGTTAGGGTTAGGGGTTAGGGATTAGGATTAGGGTTAGTGTTAGGGTTAGGGTTAGGGTTAAGGTTAGGGTTAGGGTTTGGGTTAGGGTTAGGGTTAGGGTTAGGGTTAGGGTTAAGGTTAGGCTTAGGGTTAGGGTTAGGGTTAGGGTTAGTATTAGGGTTAGGGTTTGTATTAGGGTTAGTGTTACGGTTTGGGATAGGGTTAGTGTTAGGATTAGGGTTAGGGTTATGATTAGTGTTAGGGTTTGGGTTTGGGTTAGCGTTAGGGTTAGGGTTAGTGTTAGGGTTAGTGTTATGGTTTGGGTTAGGGTTAGGGTTAGGGTTTGGGTTAGGTTTCGGGTTTGTTTTAGGATTAGAGTTAGGGTTTGCCTATGGTTAGGGTTAGGGCTAGGGTTTGGTTTAGGGTTAGGGTTAGGGTTACCGTTTGGCTTAGGGTTAGGGTTAGGGTTATGGTTAGGGTTAGGTTTAGGGTTTGGTTTAGAGATAGGGTTAGGGTTTGGGTTAGGTTTAGGGTTTGGTTTAGGGTTAGGGTTAATATTAGGGTTACGGTTAAGTTTAGGGTTTGGGCTAGGGCTAGTGTTAGGTTTAGGATTAGGTTTAGGGTTTCGGTTAGGCTTAGGGTTAGGGTTAGGGTTAGGGTTTCGGTTAGGGTTAGGATTAGGGTTAGGGTTTGTATTAGGGTTAGTGTTAGGGTTTGGGTTAGGGGTAGGGTTAGGGTTTGGGTTAGGTTTCAGGTTTGTTTTAGGGTTAGGGTTAGGGTCTGCCTAAGGTTAGGGTTAGAGCTAGGGATTGGTTTAGGGTTAGGGTTAGGGTTATGGTTAGGGTTAAGGTTAGTGTTTAGGTTTGGTTTAGCATTAGGGTTAGGTTTAGGGTTAGGGTTAGAGTTAAGATTAGTGTTTGGGTTTGGTTAGGGTTAGTGTTTCGGTTAGGGTTCACCTAAGGATTAGGGTTAGGTTTAGAGTTTGGGTTAGGTTTCGGGTTTGTTTTAGGGTTAGGGTTAGGGTTTGCCTAAGGTTAGGGTTAGGACTAGGGTTTGGTATAGGGTTAGGGTTAGGGTTCGCGTTGGGCTTAGGTTTAGGTTTAGGATTATGATTAGGGTTAGTATTAGGGTTAGGGTTTGTATTAGCGTTAGTGTTAGGGTTAGGGTTAGGGTTAGGGTTAGGGTTAGGGTTTGGTTTAGAGTTCGGGTTAGGGTTTCGGTTAGGTTTAGGGTTTGGTTTAGGGTTAGGGTTAATGTTAGGGTTACGGTTAAGTTTAGGGTTTGGGCTAGCGCTAGTGTTAGGTTTAGAATTAGGTTTAGGGTTTCGGTTAGGGTTAGGGTTAGGGTTAGGGTTAGGGTTTCGGTTAGGGTTAGGATTAGGGTTAGGGTTTGTATTAGGGTTAGTGTTAGGGTTTGGGTTAGGGGTAGGGTTAGGGTTTGGGTTAGGTTTCGGGTTTGTTTTAGGGTTTGGTTTAGGGTTTGCCTAAGGTTAGGGTTAGAGCTAGGGATTGGTTTAGGGTTAGGGTTAGGGTTACCATTTGGCTTAGGGTTAGGGTTAGGGTTATGGGTAGGGTTAAGGTTAGTGTTTAGGTTTGGTTTAGCATTAGGGTTAGGTTTAGGGTTAGGGTTAGAGTTAAGATTAGTGTTTGGGTTTGGTTAGGTTTAGTGTTTCGGTTAGGGTCCACCTAAGGGTTAGGGTTAGGTTTAGAGTTTGGGTTAGGTTTCGGGTTTGTTTTAGGGTTAGGGTTAGGGTTTCCCTAAGGTTAGGGTTAGGGCTAGGGTTTGGTTTAGGGTTAGGGTTAGGGTTACCGTTTGGCTTAGGTTTAGGGATAGGATTATGATTAGGGTTAGTATTAGGGTTAGGGTTTGTATTAGGGTTAGTGTTAGGGTTTGGGTTAGGGTTAGGGTTAGGGTTAGGGTTTGGTTTAGAGTTCGGGTTACGGTTTCGGTTAGGTTTAGGGTTTGGTTTAGGGTTAGGGTTAATGTTAGGGTTACGGTTAAGTTTAGGGTTTGGGCTAGGGCTAGTGTTAGGTTTAGAATTAGGTTTAGGGTTTCGGTTAGGGTTAGGGTTAGGGTTAGGGTTAGGGTTTCGGTTAGGGTTAGGATTAGGGTTAGGGTTTGTATTAGGGTTAGTGTTAGGGTTTGGGTTAGGGGTAGGGTTAGGGTTTGGGTTAGGTTTCGGGTTTGTTTTAGGGTTTGGTTTAGGGTTTGCCTAAGGTTAGGGTTAGAGCTAGGGATTGGTTTAGGGTTAGGGTTAGGGTTACCATTTGGCTTAGGGTTAGGGTTAGGGTTATGGTTAGGGTTAAGGTTAGTGTTTAGGTTTGGTTTAGCATTAGGGTTAGGTTTAGGGTTAGGATTAGAGTTAAGATTAGTGTGTGGGTTCGGTTAGGGTTAGTGTTTGGGTTAGGGTTCACCTAAGGGTTAGGGTTAGGTTTAGAGTTTGGGTTAGGTTTAGGGTTAGGGTTAGAGTTCTGGTAATGGTTAGGTTTACGGGTTTTGAGTTAGGGTTGGTGTTAGGGTTAGGGTTTGTGTTAGGGTTAGTGTGAGGGTTAGGGTTAGGGTTAGGGTTTGAGTTTGGGTTAGCTTTTGGGTTCTGTTTAGTGTTAGGGTTAGAGTTAAGATTAGGGTTTGGGTTTCCGTTAGGGTTAATGTTAGGGTTAGGGATAGGGTTCGGGTTAGGATTAGGGTTATGGTTATGGGTTAGGGATTAGGGTTAGGGTTAGTTTTAGGGTTAGGGTTCGGGTTAGGATTAGGGTTAGGGTTAGGGGTTAGGGATTAGGATTAGGGTTAGTATTAGGGTTAGGGTTAGGGTTAAGTTTAGGGTTAGGGTTTGGGTTAGGGTTAGCTTTAGGGTAAGGGTTAGGGTTAGGGTTAAGGTTAGGGTTAGGGTTAGGTTTAGGGATTGGGTTAGGGTTAGCCTTAGGGTTAGGCTTAGGGTTTGGTTTTTGGTTGGCATTAGGGTTAGGGTTTTTGTTAGGGTTAGGGTTATGGTTAGGCTTAGGTTTAGGTTTTGGTTTAGGTTAGGGTTTGGGTTAGTGCTAGTGTTAGGGTTTGGTTTTGGGTTTGGGATAGGTTTAATGTTAGGGTTAGGGTTAGGGTTAAGTTTAGGGTTCCTGTTAGGGTTAGGGTTAGGGTTAGGGATTGGGTTAGGGTTAGGCTTAGGGTTAGGCTTACGGTTTGGTTTTGGGTTGGCGTTAGGGTTAGGGTTTGGGTTAGGGTTAGGGTTAGGGTTAGGGTTTGTGTCAGGTTAGGGGTTGTGTTAGTGCTAGTGTTAGGGTTTGGTTTTGGGTTTGGGATAGGTTTAGGGTTAGAGTTAAGAATAGTGTTTGGGTGTGGTTTAGGGTTAGGGTTAGGGTTAGGGATAGGTTTTGGGTTAGGGTTAGGTTTAGGATTAGCGTTTGGGTTAGGTTTAGGTTTTGGGTTAGGGTTCAGGTTAGGGTTAAGGTTAGGGTTCGGGTAATGGTTAGGTTTAGGGGTTACATTTAGGGTTGGCGTGAGGGTTAGGGTTTGTGTTAGTGTTAGGGTTAGGGTTAGGGTTAGGTTTAGGTTTAGGGTTATGATTAGTGTTAGGGTTTGGGTTTGGTTTAGCGTTAGGGTTAGGTTTAGGGTTAGGGTTTGAGTTAAGATTAGTGTTTGGGTTTGGGTTAGGGTTAGTGTTTCGGGTAGGGTTCAGGTTATGGTTAGGTTTGGGGTTTGGGTTAGGGTTAGGGTTAGGGTTGTGGTAATGGTTAGGTTTAGGGGTTTTGAGTTAGGGCTGGGGTTAGGGTTAGGCTTTGTGTTAGGGTTAGGGTTAGGGTTAGGGTTAGGGTTAGGGTTTGTTTTTTTTTTAGCTTTTGGGTTATGATTAGGGTTAGGGTTAGAGTTAAGATTAGGGTTTGGGTTTCCGTTAGGGTTAGTGTTAGGGTTAGGTTTAGGGTTCGGGTTAGGATTAGGGTTATGGTTATGGGTTAGGGTTTAGGGTTAGGGTTAGTTTTAGGGTTAGGGTTCGGTTAGGATTAGGGTTAGGGTTAGGGGTTAGTGATTAGGATTAGGGTTAGTTTAGGGTTAGGGTTAGGGTTAAGGTTAGGGTTAGGGATTAGAATTAGGGATAGTGTTAGGGTTAGGGTTAGGTTTAAGTTTAGGGTTTGGGCTGGGGATAGTGTTAGGGTTAGGATTAGTGTTAGGGTTTGGGTTAGGCTTAGGGATAGGGTTAGGTTTAGGGTTTTGTTTCGGGTTAGGATTAGGGTTAGGGTTTGTGTTAGGGTTAGTGTCAGGGTTTGGGTTAGGGTTAGGGTTAGGGTTAGATTTAGGATTAGCGTTTGGGTTTGGGATAGGGTTAGGTTTAGGGTTAGGTTTAGGGTTTGGGTTACGGTTAGGGTTAGGTTTAGTGTTAGGGTTAAGGTTTCGGTTAGGGCTAGGGTTAGGCATAGCGTTAGGCTTTGCCTAAGGTTAAGGTTAGGTCTAGGGTTTGGTTTAGGTTATGGTTAGGGTTACCGTTTGGCGTAACGTTAGGGTTAGGGTTAGGGTTAGAGTTAGGGTTAGTGTTTAGGTTTGGTTTAGCGTAAGGGATAGGTTTAGGGTTAGGGTTAGAGTTAAGATTAGGATTTGGGTTTGGGATAGGGTTAGGGTTAGGGTTAGGGTTAGGGTTTGGATTACGGTTAGGGTTAGGGTTAGGGTTAAGGTTTCGGTTAGGGTTAGGGTTAGGGTTAGGGTTAGGGTTTTGGTTAGGGTTAGGGTTAGTGTTATGGTTTGGGTTAGGGTTAGGGTTAGGGTTTGGTTTAGGGTTAGGGTTAGGGATAGTGTAAGGGTTAGGGTTTGTGTTAGGGTAGTTTTAGGGGTCAGATGTTCGGTTTACGATT
>JAJHUQ010000033.1:3917500-3940000 GCA_035773235.1 Eospalax fontanierii
GGGTTAGGTTTAGGTTTTGGGTTAGTGTTGGGGTTAGGGTTAAGGTTAGGCTTCGGGTAATGGTTAGGTTTAGGGGTTACAGTTAGGGTTGGCGTTAGGGTTAGGGTTTGTGTTAGGGTTAGGTTTAGGGTTAGGGTTAGGGTTAGGGTTATAATTAGTGTTCGGGTTTGGTTTTGGTTTAGCGTTAGGGTTAGGTTTAGTATTAGGGTTAGAGTTAAGATTAGTGTTTAGGTTTGGGTTAGGGTTAGTGTTTGGGTTAGGGATCAGGTTAGGGTTAGGTTTGGGGTTTGGGTTAGGGTTAGGGTTAGGGTTAGAGTTCTGGTAATGGTTAGGTTTAGGGGTTTTGAGTTAGGGCTGGTGTTAAAGTTAGGGTTTGTGTTAGGGTTATGGTTATGGTTAGGGTTTGGGTGGGGTTAACTTTTGGGTTATGTTTAGGGTTAGGGTTAGAGTTAAGATTAGGGTTTGGGTTTCCGTTAGGGTTAGTGTTATGGTTAGGGATAGGGTTCGGGTTAGGTTTAGGGTTATGGTTATGGGTTAGGGATTAGGGTTAGGGTTAGTTTTAGGGTTAGGGTTCGGGTTAGGATTAGCATTAAAGTTAGGGGTTAGGGATTAGGATTAGGGTTAGTGTTAGTGTTAGGGTTAGGGTTAAGGTTAGGGTTAGGTTTTGGGTTAGGGTTAGCTTTATGGTAAGGGTTAGGGTTAGGGTTAAGGTTAGGTTTAGGGATAGGTTTAGGGATTGGGTTAGGGTTAGGCTTAGGGTTAGGCTTAGGGTTCTGTTTTGGGTTGGCATTAGGGTTAGGGTTTGGGTTAGGGTTAGGGTTACGGTTAGGCTTAGGTTTAGGGTTTGGTGTAGGTTAGGGTTTGGGTTAGTGCTAGTGTTAGGGTTTGGTTTTGGGTTTGGGATAGGTTTAGTGTTAGTGTTAGGGTTAGGGTTAGGTTTAGGGTTCCGGTTAGGGTTAGGGTTAGGGTTAGGGATTGGGTTAGGGTTAGGCTTAGGGGTAGTGCTAGTGTTAGGGTTTGGTTTTGTGTTTGGGAGAGGTTTAGGGGTAGAGTTAAGATTAGTGTTTGGGTTTGGTTTCGGTTTAGGGTTAGTGATAGGTTTTGGGTTAGGGTTAGGTTTAGGATTAGCGTTTGGGTTAGGTTTAGGTTTTGGGTTAGGGTTCGGGTTAGGTTTAGGGTTAGGGTTCGGGTAATGGTTAGGTTTAGGGGTTACAGTTAGGGTTGGCGTTAGGGTTAGGGTTTGTGTTAGGGTTAGGGTTAGGGTTAGGGTTAGGGTTAGAGTTATGATTAGTGTTAGGGTTTGGGTTTGGGTTAGCGTTAGGGTTAGGGTTAGGGTTAGTGTTAGGATTTGGGTTAGGGTTATGGTTAGGGTTTAGGTTAGGTTTAGGGTTTGTTTCAGGGTTAGGGTTAGGGTTTGCCTAAGGTTAGGGTTAGGGCTAGGGTTTAGTTTAGGGTTAGGGTTAGGGTTACCGTTTGACTTAGGGTTAGGGTTAGGGTTAGGGTTAGGGTTAGGGTTAGTGTTTAGATTTGATTTAGCGTTAGGGTTAGGTTTAGGGTTAGGTTTAGAGTTAAGATTAGTGTTTGCGTTTGGGTTAGGGTTATTGTTTGGGTTAGGGTTCAGGTTAGGGTTAGGGTTAGGTTTAGGGTTTGGGTTAGGGTTAGTGTTAGGGTTAGGGTTCTGGTAATTGTTAGGTTTAGGGGTTTTGAGTTAGGGTTGTGGTTAGGGTTAGGGTTTGTGTTAGGGTTTGGGTTAGGGTTAGGGTTAGGGTTTGGGTTTGGGTTAGCTTTTGGGTTATGTTTAGGGTTAGGGTTAGAGTTAAGATTAGGGTTTGGGTTTCCGTAAGAGTTAGTGTTAGGGTTAGGGTTAGGGTTCGGGTTAGGGTTAGGGTTATGGTTATGGGTTAGGGATTAGGGTTAGGGTTAGTTTTAGGGTTAGGGTTCGGGTTAAGATTAGGGTTAGTGTTAGGGGTTAGGGATTAGGATTACGGTTAGAGTTAGGGTTAGGTTTAGGGTTAAGGTTAGGGTTAGGGTTTGGGTTAGGGTTAGCTTTAGGGTTAGGGTTAGGGTTAGGGTTAGGTTTAGGTTAGGTTAGGGTTTGGGTTAGTGCTATTGTTAGCGTTTGGTTTTGGGTTTGGGATAGGTTTAGGTTTAGGGTTAGGGTTAGAGTTAAGATTAGTGTTTGGGTTTGGTTTAGGGTTAGGGATAGAGTTAGGGATAGTTTTTGGGTTAGGTTTAGGTTTAGGATTAGCGTTTGGGTTAGGGTTAGGATTAGGGTTAGTGTAATGATTAGGTTTAGGGGTTACAGTGAGGGTTGGCGTGAGGGTTAGGGTTTCTGTTAGGTTTAGTTTTAGGGTTAGGTTTAGGCATTTAGGATTAGGGTTATGGTTAGGGTTAGTGGAAGGGTTTGGGTTAGGGTTAGGGTTAGGGTTCGTGTTAGGGTTAGGGTTAGAGTTAGGGATAGGTTTTGGGTTAGGGTTAGGGTTAGGGTTAGGTTTAAGTATAGGGTTTGGGGTAGGGTTAGTGTTAGGGTTAGGATGAGGGTTAGGGTTTGGGTTAGGCTTAGGGATAGGGTTAGGGTTAGGGTTTTGTTTACGGTTAGGATTAGGGTTAGGGTTTGTGTTAGGGTTAGTGTCAGGGTTTGGGTTAGGGTTAGGGTTAGGGTTAGATATAGGATTAGCGTTTGGAATTGGGATAGGGTTAGGGTTAGGGTTAGGGTTAGGGTTAAGTTTTCGTTTAGGTTTAGGGTTAGGCATAGCGTTAGGGTTTGCCTAAGTTTAAGGTTAGGGCTAGGGTTTGGTTTAGGTTATGGTTAGGGTTACCGTTTGGCGTACGGTTAGGGTTAGGGTTGGGATTAGGGTTAGGGTTAGTGTTTAGGTTTGGTTTAGCGTAAGGGATAGGTTTAGGGTTAGGGTTAGAGTTAAGATTAGGATTTGGGTTTGGGATAGGGTTAGGGTTAGGGTTAGGTTTAGGGTTTGGATTACGGTTAGGGTTAGGGTTTGGGTTAAGGTTTCAGTTAGGGTTAGGGTTAGGGTTTATGGTTTGGTTAGTGTTAGGGTTACGGTTAGAGTTAGGGTTAGGGTTAGAGTTAAGATTAGGGTTTGGGTTAGGGTTAGGGTTAGGGTTAGGGTTAGGGTTAGGGTTTGGTTAGGGTTAGGGTTAGGGTTAGGGTTTGGTTTAGGGTTAGGGTTAGGGATAGTGTAAGGGTTAGGGTTTGTGTTAGGGTAGTTTTAGGGGTCAGATGTTCGGTTTAGGGTTAAGGTTAGGGTTTGGGTTTGGGTTAGGGTTAGTGATAGGGTTAGGGTAATGGTTATGTTTTGGGTAAGGTTAGGGTTAGGGTTTGGGTTAGGGTTAGGGTTAGGGTTCGGGTTAGGGTTAGGGTTATGGTTATGGGATAAGGATTAGTGTTTGGGTTAGTTTTAGGGTTAGGGTTCCGGTTAGGATTAGGGTTAGGGTTAGGGGTTAGGGATTAGGATTAGGGTTAGTGTTAGGGTTAGGGTTAGGGTTAAGGTTAGGGTTAGGGTTTGGGTTAGGGTTAGAGTTAGGGTTAGGGTTAGGGTTAAGTTTAGGGTTCCGGTTAGGGTTAGGGTTAGGGTTAGTGTTAGGGTTACGGTTAGGGTTAGAGTTAGGGTTAGGGTTAGGGTTAGGGTTTTGGTTAGGGTTAGGATTAGGGTTAGGGTTAGGGTTAGGGTTAGGGTTTTCCTAAGGTTAAGGTTAGGGCTAGCGTTTGGTTTTAGGTTAGGGTTAGGGTTACCGTTTGGCTTAGGGTTAGGTTTTTGGGTTAGGGTTAGGGTTAGGGTTATGGTTAGTCTTTAGGTTTGGTTTAGCGTTAGGGTTAGGTTTAGGGTTAGGGTTAGGGTTAGGGTTAGGGTTAGGGTTAGGGTTAGGTTTATGATTAGGGTTAGGGTTTCGGTAAGGCTTAGGGTTAGATTTAGGGTTTAGGTTTTGGTTAGGGTTAGGATTAGGGTAAAGTTTAGGGTTAGGGTTTGGGTTAGGTTTAGGGTTTGTTTTAGGGTTAGTGTTAGGGTTTGCCTAAGGTTAGGGTTAGGGCTAGGGTTTGGTTTAGGGTTAGGGTTAGGGTTAGGGATAGGTTTTGGGTTAGGGTTCGTGTTAGGGTTAGGGTTAGGGTTTAGGTTAGGGTTAGGATTGGGGTTAGGGTTTGGGTTAGGTTTAGGGTTTGGTTTAGGGTTAGGGTTAATGTTAGGGTTAAGGTTAAGTTTAGGGTTTGGGCTAGGGCTAGTGTTAGGTTTAGGATTAGGTTTAGGATTTCATTTAGGCTTAGGCTTAGGGTTAGGGTTAGGGTTAGGATTAGGGTTACGGTTTGTATTAGGGTTAGTGTTAGGGTTTGGCTTAGGGTTAGGATTAGGGTTAGGGTTATGATTAGTGTTAGGGTTTGCGTATATTTTAGCGTTAGGGTTAGGGTTAGGGTTAGATTTAAGTTTAGGTGTTGGGTTTGTGTTATGGTTAGGGTTACGGTTAGGCATAGGGTTTGGGTTAGGGTTACGGTTAGGGTTAGGTTTTGGGTTAGGGTTACGGTTAGGGTTAGGTTTAAGTTTAGGGTTTGGGCTAGGGCGTTAGGGTTAGGGTTTGGGTTAGGGTTAAGGTTACGGTTAGGCTTAGGTTTAGGCTTTGGGTTAGGTTAGGGTTTGTGTTAGTGCTAGTGTTAGGGTTTGGTATTGGGTTTGGGATAGGTTTAGTGTTAGGGTTAGGGTTAGGGTTAAGTTTAGGGTTTGGTCTAGGGCTAGTGTTAGGGTTAGGATTAGGGTTAGGGTTTGGGTTAGGCTTAGGGATAGGGTTAGGGTTAGGGTTTTGTTTAGGGTTAGGATTAGGGTTAGGGTTTGTGTTAGGGTTAGTGTCAGGGTTTGGGTAAGGATTAGGGTTAGGGTTAGATTTAGGATTAGCGTTTGGGTTTGGGATAGGGTTAGGGTTAGGGTTAGGGTTAGGGGTTGGGTTACGGTTAGGGTTAAGGTTAGGGTTAAGGTTTCGGTTAGGGTTAGGGTTAGGCATAGCGTTAGGGTTTGCCTAAGGTTAAGGTTAGGGCTAGGTTTTGGTTTAGGTTATGGTTAGGGTTACCGTTTGGCGTACAGTTAGGGTTAGGGTTAGGGTTAGTGTTAGTGTTTAGGTTTGGTTTAGCATAAGGGATAGGTTTAGGGTTAGGGTTTGAGTTAAGATTAGGATTTGGGTTTGGGATAGGGTTAGGGTTAGGGTTAGGTTTAGGGTTTGGGTTACGGTTAGGGTTAGTGTTAGGGTTAAGTTTTCGGTTAGGGTTAGGTTTAGGGTTAGGGTTTGGGTTAGGGTTAGGGTTACGGTTAGAGTTAGGGTTAGGGTCAGAGTTAAGATTAGGCTTTGGGTTTGAGTTAGGGTTAGGGTTAGGGTTAGGGTTAGGGTTTGGGCTAGGGTTAGGGTTAGGGTTAGGATTAGCGTCTGGGTTTGGGTTAGATTTAGGGTTAGGGTGAGGTTTAGGGTCTGGGTTAGGATTAGGGTTAGGGTTTGGTTTAGGGTTAGGGTTAGGGATAGTGTAAGTGTTAGGGTTTGTGTTAGGGTACTTTTAGGGGTCAGATGTTCGGTTTAGGGTTAAGGTTAGGGTTTGTGTTTGGGTAAGGGTTAGTGATAGGTTTAGGGTAATGGTTATGTTTTGGGTAAGGTTAGGGTTAGGGTTTGGGTTAGGGTTAGGGTTAGGGTTAGGGTTCGGGTTAGGGTTAGGGTTATGGTTATGGGTTAAGGATTAGGGTTTGGGTTAGTTTTAGGGTTAGGGTTCGGGTTAGGATTAGGGTTAGGGTTAGGGGTTAGGGATTAGGATTAGGGTTAGTGTTAGGGTTAGGGTTAGGGTTTGGGTTAGGGTTAGGGTTAGGGTTAGGGTTAGGGTTAAGGTTAGGCTTAGGGGTAGGGTTAGGGTTAGGGTTAGGGTTAGGGTTAGGGTTAGGGTTAGGGTTAGGTTTATGATTAGGGTTAGGGTTTCGGTAAGGCTTAGGGTTAGGTTTAGGGTTTAGGTTTTCGTTAGGGTTAGGATTAGGGTAAAGGTTAGGGTTAGGGTTTGGGTTAGGTTTAGGGTTTGTTTTAGGGTTAGTGTTAGGTTTTGCCTAAGGTTAGGGTTAGGGCTAGGGTTTGGTTTAGGGTTAGGGTTAGGGTTAGGGATAGGTTTTGAGTTAGGGTTAGGTTTAGGATTAGCGTTTGGGTTAGGTTTAGGTTTTGGGTTAGGGTTCGTGTTAGGGTTAGGGTTAGGGTTTAGGTTAGGGTTAGGATTGGGGTTAGGGTTTGGGTTAGGTTTAGGGTTTGGTTTAGGGTTAGGGTTAATGTTAGGGTTAAGGTTAAGTTTAGTGTTTGGGCTAGGGCTAGTGTTAGGTTTAGGATTAGGTTTAGGATTTCATTTAGGCTTAGGCTTAGGGTTAGGGTTAGGGTTAGGATTAGGGTTACGATTTGTATTAGGGTTAGTGTTTGGGTTTGGGTTAGGGTTAGGGTTAGGATTAGGGTTAGGGTTATGATTAGTGTTAGGGTTTGCGTATTTTTTAGCGTTAGGGTTAGGGTTAGGGTTAGATTTAAGTTTAGGGGTTGGGTTTGTGTTACGGTTAGGGTTACGGTTAGGGATAGGTTTTGGGTTAGGGTTACGGTTAGGGTTAGGTTTAAGTTTAGGGTTTGGGCTAGGGCGTTAGGGTTAGGGTTTGGGTTAGGGTTAGGGTTACGGTTAGGCTTAGGTTTAGGCTTTGGGTTATGTTAGGGTTTGTGTTAGTGCTAGTGTTAGGGTTTGGTATTGGGTTTGGGATAGGTTTAGTGTTAGGGTTAGGGTTAGGGTTAAGTTTAGGGTTTGGGCTAGGACTAGTGTTAGGGTTAGGATTAGGGTTAGGGTTTGGGTTAGGCTTAGGGATAGGGTTAGGGTTAGGGTTTTGTTTAGGGTTAGGATTAGGGTTAGGGTTTGTGTTAGGGTTAGTGTCAGGGTTTGGGTAAGGATTAGGGTTAGGGTTAGATTTAGGATTAGCATTTGGGTTTGGGATAGGGTTAGGGTTAGGGTTAGGTTTAGGGTTTGGGTTACGGTTAGGGTTAGGGTTAGGGTTAAGGTTTCGGTTAGGGTTAGGTTTAGGCATAGCGTTAGGGTTTGCCTAAGGTTAAGGTTAGGGCTAGGTTTTGGTTTAGGTTATGGTTAGGGTTACCTTTTGGCATATAGTTAGGGTTAGGGTTAGGGTTAGGGTTAGTGTTTAGGTTTGGTTTAGCATAAGGGATAGGTTTAGGGTTAGGGTTTGAGTTAAGATTAGGATTTGGGTTTGGGATAGGGTTAGGGTTAGGGTTAGATTTAGGGTTTGGGTTACGGTTAGGGTTAGTGTTAGGGTTAAGTTTTCGGTTAGGGTTAGGTTTAGGGTTAGGGTTTGGGTTAGGGTTAGGGTTACGGTTAGAGTTAGGGTTAGGGTCAGAGTTAAGATTAGGGGTTGGGTTTGGGTTAGATTTAGGGTTAGG
The DNA here is from genome assembly GCA_035773235.1 of Eospalax fontanierii. NCBI lineage: Eukaryota > Metazoa > Chordata > Mammalia > Rodentia > Spalacidae > Eospalax > Eospalax fontanierii. The sequence continues at coordinate 3,924,944 of JAJHUQ010000033.1, forward strand.
GTGAGGTTTAGGGTCTGGGTTAGGATTAGGGTTAGGGTTTGGTTTAGGGTTAGGGTTAGGGATAGTGTAAGTGTTAGGGTTTGTGTTAGGGTACTTTTAGGGGTCAGATGTTCGGTTTAGGGTTAAGGTTAGGGTTTGTGTTTGGGTAAGGGTTAGTGATAGGTTTAGGGTAATGGTTATGTTTTGGGTAAGGTTAGGGTTAGGGTTTGGGTTAGGGTTAGGGTTAGGGTTAGGGTTCGGGTTAGGGTTAGGGTTATGGTTATGGGTTAAGGATTAGGGTTTGGGTTAGTTTTAGGGTTAGGGTTCGGGTTAGGATTAGGGTTAGGGTTAGGGGTTAGGGATTAGGATTAGGGTTAGTGTTAGGGTTAGGGTTAGGGTTAAGGTTAGGGTTAGGGTTTGGGTTAGGGTTAGGGTTAGGGTTAGGGTTAGGGTTAAGGTTAGGCTTAGGGTTAGGGTTAGGGTTAGGGTTAGTATTAGGGTTAGGGTTTGTATTAGGGTTAGTGTTACGGTTTGGGATAGGGTTAGTGTTAGGATTAGGGTTAGGGTTATGATTAGTGTTAGGGTTTGGGTTTGGGTTAGCGTTAGGGTTAGGGTTAGTGTTAGGGTTAGTGTTATGGTTTGGGTTAGGGTTAGGGTTAGGGTTTGGGTTAGGTTTCGGGTTTGTTTTAGGATTAGAGTTAGGGTTTGCCTATGGTTAGGGTTAGGGCTAGGGTTTGGTTTAGGGTTAGGGTTAGGGTTACCGTTTGGCTTAGGGTTAGGGTTAGGGTTATGGTTAGGGTTAGGTTTAGGGTTTGGTTTAGAGTTAGGGTTAGGGTTTGGGTTAGGTTTAGGGTTTGGTTTAGGGTTAGGGTTAATATTAGGGTTACGGTTAAGTTTAGGGTTTGGGCTAGGGCTAGTGTTAGGTTTAGGATTAGGTTTAGGGTTTCGGTTAGGCTTAGGGTTAGGGTTAGGGTTAGGGTTTCGGTTAGATTTGGATTAGGGTTAGGGTTTGTATTAGGGTTAGTGTTAGGGTTTGGGTTAGGGGTAGGGGTAGGGTTTGGGGTAGGTTTCAGGTTTGTTTTAGGGTTAGGTTTAGGGTTTGCCTAAGGTTAGGGTTAGAGCTAGGGATTGGTTTAGGGTTAGGGTTAGGGTTATGGTTAGGGTTAAGGTTAGTGTTTAGGTTTGGTTTAGCATTAGGGTTAGGTTTAGGGTTAGGGTTAGAGTTAAGATTAGTGTTTGGGTTTGGTTAGGGTTAGTGTTTGGGTTAGGGTTCACCTAAGGGTTAGGGTTAGGTTTAGAGTTTGGGTTAGGGTTAGGGTTAAGGTTAGAGTTCTGGTAATGGTTAGGTTTACGGGTTTTGAGTTAGGGTTGGTGTTAGGGTTAGGGTTTGTGTTAGGGTTAGGGTGAGGGTTAGGGTTAGGGTTAGGGTTTGAGTTTGGGTTAGCTTTTGGGTTCTGTTTAGTGTTAGGGTTAGAGTTAAGATTAGGGTTTGGGTTTCCGTTAGGGTTAATGTTAGGGTTAGGGAGAGGGTTCGGGTTAGGGTTAGGGTTATGGTTTTGGGTTAGGGATTAGGGTTAGGGTTCCGGTTAGGATTAGGGTTAGGGTTAGGGGTTAGGGATTAGGATTAGGGTTAGTATTAGGGTTAGGGTTAGGGTTAAGGTTAGGGTTAGGGTTTGGTTTAGGTTTAGCTTTAGGGTAAGGGTTAGGGTTAGGGTTAAGGTTAGGGTTAGGGTTAGGTTTAGGGATTGGGTTAGGGTTAGCCTTAGGGTTAGGCTTAGGGTTTGGTTTTGGGTTGGCATTAGGGTTAGGGTTTTTGTTAGGTTTAGGGTTATGGTTAGGCTTAGGTTTAGGGTTTGGTTTAGGTTAGGGTTTGGGTTAGTGCTAGTGTTAGGGTTTCGTTTTGGGTTTGGGATAGGTTTAATGTTAGGGTTAGGGTTAGGGTTAAGTTTAGGGTTCCTGTTAGGGTTAGGGTTAGGGTTAGGGATTGGGTTAGGGTTAGGCTTAGGGTTAGGCTTACGGTTTGGTTTTGTGTTGGCGTTAGGGTTAGGGTTTGGGTTAGGGTTAGGGTTAGGGTTAGGGTTTGTGTTAGGTTAGGGTTTCGGTTAGTGCTAGTGTTAGGGTTTGGTTTTGGTTTTGGGATAGGTTTAGGGTTAGAGTTAAGATTAGTGTTTGGGTTTGGTTTAGGGTTAGGGTTAGGGTTAGGGATAGGTTTTGGGTTAGGGTTACGGTTAGGGTTAGGTTTAAGTTTAGGGTTTGGGCTAGGGCGTTAGGGTTAGGGTTTGGGTTAGGGTTACGGTTAGGCTTAGGTTTAGGCTTTGGGTTAGGTTAGGGTTTGTGTTAGTGCTAGTGTTAGGGTTTGGTATTGGGTTTGGGATAGGTTTAGTGTTAGGGTTAGGGTTAGGGTTAAGTTTAGGGTTTGGGCTAGGGCTAGTGTTAGGGTTAGGATTAGGGTTAGGGTTTGGGTTAGGCTTAGGGATAGGGTTAGGGTTAGGGTTTTGTTTAGGGTTAGGATTAGGGTTAGGGTTTGTGTTAGGGTTAGTATCAGGGTTTGGGTAAGGATTAGGGTTAGGGTTAGATTTAGCATTAGCATTTGGGTTTGGGATAGGGTTACGGTTAGGGTTAGGTTTAGGGTTTGGGTTACGGTTAGGGTTAGGGTTAGGGTTAAGGTTTCGGTTAGGGTTAGGTTTAGGCATAGCGTTAGGGTTTGCCTAAGGTTAAGGTTAGGGCTAGGTTTTGGTTTAGGTTATGGTTAGGGTTACCGTTTGGCGTACAGTTAGGGTTAGGGTTAGGGTTAGGGTTAGTGTTTAGGTTTGGTTTAGCATAAGGGATAGGTTTAGGGTTAGGGTTTGAGTTAAGATTAGGATTTGGGTTTGGGATAGGGTTAGGGTTAGGGTTAGGTTTAGGGTTTGGGTTACGGTTAGGGTTAGTGTTAGGGTTAAGTTTTCGGTTAGGGTTAGGTTTAGGGTTAGGGTTTGGGTTAGGGTTAGGGTTACGGTTAGAGTTAGGGTTAGGGTCAGAGTTAAGATTAGGGGTTGGGTTTGGGTTAGATTTAGGGTTAGGGTGAGGTTTAGGGTCTGGGTTAGGATTAGGGTTAGGGTTTGGTTTAGGGTTAGGGTTAGGGATAGTGTAAGTGTTAGGGTTTGTGTTAGGGTACTTTTAGGGGTCAGATGTTCGGTTTAGGGTTAAGGTTAGGTTTTGTGTTTGGGTAAGGGTTAGTGATAGGTGTAGGGTAATGGTTATGTGTTGGGTAAGGTTAGGGTTAGGGTTTGGGTTAGGGTTAGGGTTAGGGTTAGGGTTCGGGTTAGGGTTATGGTTATGGGTTAAGGATTAGGGTTGGGGTTACTTTTAGGGTTAGGGTTCGGGTTAGGATTAGGGTTAGGGTTAGGGGTTAGGGATTAGGATTAGGGTTAGTGTTAGGGTTAGGGTTAGGGTTAAGGTTAGGGTTAGGGTTTGGGTTAGGGTTAGGGTTAGGGTTAGGGTTAGGGTTAAGGTTAGGCTTAGGGTTAGGGTTAGGGTTAGGGTTAGTATTAGGGTTAGGGTTTGTATTAGGGTTAGTGTTACGGTTTGGGATAGGGTTAGTGTTAGGATTAGGGTTAGGGTTATGATTAGTGTTAGGGTTTGGGTTTGGGTTAGCGTTAGGGTTAGGGTTAGTGTTAGGGTTAGTGTTATGGTTTGGGTTAGGGTTAGGGTTAGGGTTTGGGTTAGGTTTCGGGTTTGTTTTAGGATTAGAGTTAGGGTTTGCCTATGGTTAGGGTTAGGGCTAGGGTTTGGTTTAGGGTTAGGGTTAGGGTTACCGTTTGGCTTAGGGTTAGGGTTAGGGTTATGGTTAGGGTTAGGTTTAGGGTTTGGTTTAGAGTTAGGGTTAGGGTTTGGGTTAGGTTTAGGGTTTGGTTTAGGGTTAGGGTTAATATTAGGGTTACGGTTAAGTTTAGGGTTTGGGCTAGGGCTAGTGTTAGGTTTAGGATTAGGTTTAGGGTTTCGGTTAGGCTTAGGGTTAGGGTTAGGGTTAGGGTTTCGGTTAGGGTTAGGATTAGGGTTAGGGTTTGTATTAGGGTTAGTGTTAGGGTTTGGGTTAGGGGTAGGGTTAGGGTTTGGGTTAGGTTTCAGGTTTGTTTTAGGGTTAGGTTTAGGGTTTGCCTAAGGTTAGGGATAGAGCTAGGGATTGGTTTAGGGTTAGGGTTAGGGTTAAGGTTTGGGTTAAGGATAGTGTTTAGGTTTAGGTTCGCAATAGGGTTAGTTTTAGGGTTAGGGTTAGAGTTAAGATTAGTGTTTGGGTTTGGTTAGGGTTAGTGTTTGGGTTAGGGTTCACCTAAGGGTTAGGGTTAGGTTTAGAGTTTGGGGTAGGGGTAGGGTTAGGGGTAGAGTTCTGGGAATGGTTAGGTTTACGGGTTTTGAGTTAGGGTTGGTGTTAGGGTTAGGGTTTGTGTTAGGGTTAGGGTGAGGGTTAGGGTTAGGGTTAGGGTTTGAGTTTGGGTTAGCTTTTGGGTTCTGTTTAGTGTTAGGGTTAGAGTTAAGATTAGGGTTTGGGTTTCCGTTAGGGTTAATGTTAGGGTTAGGGATAGGGTTCGGGTTAGGGTTAGGGTTATGGTTTTGGGTTAGGGATTAGGGTTAGGGTTCGGGTTAGGATTAGGGTTAGGGTTAGGGGTTAGGGATTAGGATTAGGGTTAGTATTAGGGTTAGGGTTAGGGTTAAGGTTAGGGTTAGGGTTTGGTTTAGGTTTAGCTATAGGGTAAGGGTTAGGGTTAGGGTTAAGGTTAGGGTTAGGGTTAGGTTTAGGGATTGGGTTAGGGTTAGCCTTAGGGTTAGGCTTAGGGTTTGGTTTTGGGTTGGCATTAGGGTTAGGGTTTTTGTTAGGTTTAGGGTTATGGTTAGGCTTAGGTTTAGGGTTTGGCTTAGGCTTGGGTTTGGGTTTGTGCTAGTGTTAGGGTTTGGTTTTGGGCTTGGGATAGGTTTAATGTTAGGGTTAGGGTTAGGGTTAAGTTTAGGGTTCCTGTTAGGGTTAGGGTTAGGGGTAGGGATTGGGTTAGGGTTAGGCTTAGGGTTAGGCTTACGGTTTGGTTTTGTGTTGGCGTTAGGGTTAGGGTTTGGGTTAGGGTTAGGGTTAGGGTTAGGGTTTGTGTTAGGTTAGGGTTTCGGTTAGTGCTAGTGTTAGGGTTTGGTTTTGGTTTTGGGATAGGTTTAGGGTTAGAGTTAAGATTAGTGTTTGGGTTTGGTTTAGGGTTAGGGTTAGGGTTAGGGATAGGTTTTGGGTTAGGGTTACGGTTAGGGTTAGGTTTAAGTTTAGGGTTTGGGCTAGGGCGTTAGGGTTAGGGTTTGGGTTAGGGTTACGGTTAGGCTTAGGTTTAGGCTTTGGGTTAGGTTAGGGTTTGTGTTAGTGCTAGTGTTAGGGTTTGGTATTGGGTTTGGGATAGGTTTAGTGTTAGGGTTAGGGTTAGGGTTAAGTTTAGGGTTTGGGCTAGGGCTAGTGTTAGGGTTAGGATTAGGGTTAGGGTTTGGGTTAGGCTTAGGGATAGGGTTAGGGTTAGGGTTTTGTTTAGGGTTAGGATTAGGGTTAGGGTTTGTGTAAGGGTTAGTATCAGGGTTTGGGTAAGGATTAGGGTTAGGGTTAGATTTAGGATTAGCATTTGGGTTTGGGATAGGGTTACGGTTAGGGTTAGGTTTAGGGTTTGGGTTACGGTTAGGGTTAGGGTTAGGGTTAAGGTTTCGGTTAGGGTTAGGTTTAGGCATAGCGTTAGGGTTTGCCTAAGGTTAAGGTTAGGGCTAGGTTTTGGTTTAGGTTATGGTTAGGGTTACCGTTTGGCGTACAGTTAGGGTTAGGGTTAGGGTTAGGGTTAGTGTTTAGGTTTGGTTTAGCATAAGGGATAGGTTTAGGGTTAGGCTTTGAGTTAAGATTAGGATTTGGGTTTGGGATAGGGTTAGGGTTAGGGTTAGGTTTAGGGTTTGGGTTACGGTTAGGGTTAGTGTTAGGGTTAAGTTTTCGGTTAGGGTTAGGTTTAGGGTTAGGGTTTGGGTTAGGGTTAGGGTTACGGTTAGAGTTAGGGTTAGGGTCAGAGTTAAGATTAGGGGTTGGGTTTGGGTTAGATTTAGGGTTAGGGTGAGGTTTAGGGTCTGGGTTAGGATTAGGGTTAGGGTTTGGTTTAGGGTTAGGGTTAGGGATAGTGTAAGTGTTAGGGTTTGTGTTAGGGTACTTTTAGGGGTCAGATGTTCGGTTTAGGGTTAAGGTTAGGTTTTGTGTTTGGGTAAGGGTTAGTGATAGGTTTAGGGTAATGGTTATGTTTTGGGTAAGGTTAGGGTTAGGGTTTGGGTTAGGGTTAGGGTTAGGGTTAGGGTTCGGGTTAGGGTTATGGTTATGGGTTAAGGATTAGGGTTGGGGTTACTTTTAGGGTTAGGGTTCGGGTTAGGATTAGGGTTAGGGTTAGGGGTTAGGGATTAGGATTAGGGTTAGTGTTAGGGTTAGGGTTAGGGTTAAGGTTAGGGTTAGGGTTTGGGTTAGGGTTAGGGTTAGGGTTAGGGTTAGGGTTAAGGTTAGGCTTAGGGTTAGGGTTAGGGTTAGGGTTAGTATTAGGGTTAGGGTTTGTATTAGGGTTAGTGTTACGGTTTGGGATAGGGTTAGTGTTAGGATTAGGGTTAGGGTTATGATTAGTGTTAGGGTTTGGGTTTGGGTTAGCGTTAGGGTTAGGGTTAGTGTTAGGGTTAGTGTTATGGTTTGGGTTAGGGTTAGGGTTAGGGTTTGGGTTGGGTTTCGGGTTTGTTTTAGGATTAGAGTTAGGGTTTGCCTATGGTTAGGGTTAGGGCTAGGGTTTGGTTTAGGGTTAGGGTTAGGGTTACCGTTTGGCTTAGGGTTAGGGTTAGGGTTATGGTTAGGGTTAGGTTTAGGGTTTGGTTTAGAGTTAGGGTTAGGGTTTGGGTTAGGTTTAGGGTTTGGTTTAGGGTTAGGGTTAATATTAGGGTTACGGTTATGTTTAGGGTTTGGGCTAGGGCTAGTGTTAGGTTTAGGATTAGGTTTAGGGTTTCGGTTAGGCTTAGGGTTAGGGTTAGGGTTAGGGTTTCGGTTAGGGTTAGGATTAGGGTTAGGGTTTGTATTAGGGTTAGTGTTAGGGTTTGGGTTAGGGGTAGGGTTAGGGTTTGGGTTAGGTTTCAGGTTTGCTTTAGGGTTAGGTTTAGGGTTTGCCTAAGGTTAGGGATAGAGCTAGGGATTGGTTTAAGGTTAGGGTTAGGGTTATGGTTAGGGTTAAGGTTAGTGTTTAGGTTTGGTTTCGCATTAGGGTTAGTTTTAGGGTTAGGGTTAGAGTTAAGATTAGTGTTTGGGTTTGGTTAGGGTTAGTGTTTGGGTTAGGGTTCACCTAAGGGTTAGGGTTAGGTTTAGAGTTTGGGTTAGGGTTAGGGTTAGGGTTAGAGTTCTGGTAATGGTTAGGTTTACGGGTTTTGAGTTAGGGTTGGTGTTAGGGTTAGGGTTTGTGTTAGGGTTAGGGTGAGGGTTAGGGTTAGGGTTAGGGTTTGAGTTTGGGTTAGCTTTTGGGTTCTGTTTAGTGTTAGGGTTAGAGTTAAGATTAGGGTTTGGGTTTCCGTTAGGGTTAATGTTAGGGTTAGGGATAGGGTTCGGGTTAGGGTTAGGGTTATGGTTTTGGGTTAGGGATTAGGGTTAGGGTTCGGGTTAGGATTAGGGTTAGGGTTAGGGGTTAGGGATTAGGATTAGGGTTAGTATTAGGGTTAGGGTTAGGGTTAAGGTTAGGGTTAGGGTTTGGTTTAGGTTTAGCTATAGGGTAAGGGTTAGGGTTAGGGTTAAGGTTAGGGTTAGGGTTAGGTTTAGGGATTGGGTTAGGGTTAGCCTTAGGGTTAGGCTTAGGGTTTGGTTTTGGGTTGGCATTAGGGTTAGGGTTTTTGTTAGGTTTAGGGTTATGGTTAGGCTTAGGTTTAGGGTTTGGTTTAGGTTAGGGTTTGGGTTAGTGCTAGTGTTAGGGTTTGGTTTTGGGTTTGGGATAGGTTTAATGTTAGGGTTAGGGTTAGGGTTAAGTTTAGGGTTCCTGTTAGGGTTAGGGTTAGGGTTAGGGATTGGGTTAGGGTTAGGCTTAGGGTTAGGCTTACGGTTTGGTTTTGTGTTGGCGTTAGGGTTAGGGTTTGGGTTAGGGTTAGGGTTAGGGTTAGGGTTTGTGTTAGGTTAGGGTTTCGGTTAGTGCTAGTGTTAGGGTTTGGTTTTGGTTTTGGGATAGGTTTAGGGTTAGAGTTAAGATTAGTGTTTGGGTTTGGTTTAGGGTTAGGGTTAGGGTTAGGGATAGGTTTTGGGTTAGGGTTACGGTTAGGGTTAGGTTTAAGTTTAGGGTTTGGGCTAGGGCGTTAGGGTTAGGGTTTGGGTTAGGGTTAGGGTTACGGTTAGGCTTAGGTTTAGGCTTTGGGTTAGGTTAGGGTTTGTGTTAGTGCTAGTGTTAGGGTTTGGTATTGGGTTTGGGATAGGTTTAGTGTTAGGGTTAGGGTTAGGGTTAATTGTAGGGTTTGGGCTAGGGCTAGTGTTAGGGTTAGGATTAGGGTTAGGGTTTGGGTTAGGCTTAGGGATAGGGTTAGGGTTAGGGTTTTGTTTAGGGTTAGGATTAGGGTTAGGGTTTGTGTTAGGGTTAGTATCAGGGTTTGGGTAAGGATTAGGGTTAGGGTTAGATTTAGGATTAGCATTTGGGTTTGGGATAGGGTTAGGGTTAGGGTTAGGTTTAGGGTTTGGGTTACGGTTAGGGTTAGGGTTAGGGTTAAGGTTTCGGTTAGGGTTAGGTTTAGGCATAGCGTTAGGGTTTGCCTAAGGTTAAGGTTAGGGCTAGGTTTTGGTTTACGTTATGGTTAGGGTTACCTTTTGGCGTACAGTTAGGGTTAGGGTTAGGGTTAGGGTTAGTGTTTAGGTTTGGTTTAGCATAAGGGATAGGTTTAGGGTTAGGCTTTGAGTTAAGATTAGGATTTGGGTTTGGGATAGGGTTAGGGTTAGGGTTAGGTTTAGGGTTTGGGTTACGGTTAGGGTTAGTGTTAGGGTTAAGTTTTCGGTTAGGGTTAGGTTTAGGGTTAGGGTTTGGGTTAGGGTTAGGGTTACGGTTAGAGTTAGGGTTAGGGTCAGAGTTAAGATTAGGGGTTGGGTTTGGGTTAGATTTAGGTTTAGGGTGAGGTTTAGGGTCTGGGTTAGGATTAGGGTTAGGGTTTGGTTTAGGGTTAGGGTTAGGGATAGTGTAAGTGTTAGGGTTTGTGTTAGGGTACTTTTAGGGGTCAGATGTTCGGTTTAGGGTTAAGGTAAGGGTTTGTGTTTGGGTAAGGGTTAGTAATAGGTTTAGGGTAATGGTTATGTTTTGGGTAAGGTTAGGGTTAGGGTTTGGGTTAGGGTTAGGGTTAGGGTTAGGGTTCGGGTTAGGGTTAGGGTTATGGTTATGGGTTAAGGATTAGGGTTTGGGTTAGTTTTAGGGTTAGGGTTCGGGTTAGGATTAGGGTTAGGGTTAGGGGTTAGGGATTAGGATTAGGGTTAGTGTTAGGGTTAGGGTTAGGGTTAAGGTTAGGGTTAGGGTTTGGGTTAGGGTTAGGGTTAGGGTTAGGGTTAGGGTTAAGGTTAGGCTTAGGGTTAGGGTTAGGGTTAGGGTTAGTATTAGGGTTAGGGTTTGTATTAGGGTTAGTGTTACGGTTTGGGATAGGGTTAGTGTTAGGATTAGGGTTAGGGTTATGATTAGTGTTAGGGTTTGGGTTTGGGTTAGCGTTAGGGTTAGGGTTAGTGTTAGGGTTAGTGTTATGGTTTGGGTTAGGGTTAGGGTTAGGGTTTGGGTTAGGTTTCGGGTTTGTTTTAGGATTAGAGTTAGGGTTTGCCTATGGTTAGGGTTAGGGCTAGGGTTTGGTTTAGGGTTAGGGTTAGGGTTACGGGTTGGCTTAGGGTTAGGGTTAGGGGTATGGTTAGGGGTAGGTTTAGGGGTTGGTTTAGAGTTAGGGTTAGGGTTTGGGTTAGGTTTAGGGTTTGGTTTAGGGTTAGGGTTAATATTAGGGTTACGGTTAAGTTTAGGGAGTGGGCTAGGGCTAGTGTTAGGTTTAGGATTAGGTTTAGGGTTTCGGTTAGGCTTAGGGTTAGGGTTAGGGTTAGGGTTTCGGTTAGGGTTAGGATTAGGGTTAGGGTTTGTATTAGGGTTAGTGTTAGGGTTTGGGTTAGGGGTAGGGTTAGGGTTTGGGTTAGGTTTCAGGTTTGTTTTAGGGTTAGGTTTAGGGTTTGCCTAAGGTTAGGGTTAGAGCTAGGGATTGGTTTAGGGTTAGGGTTAGGGTTATGGTTAGGGTTAAGGTTAGTGTTTAGGTTTGGTTTAGCATTAGGGTTAGGTTTAGGGTTAGGGTTAGAGTTAAGATTAGTGTTTGGGTTTGGTTAGGGTTAGTGTTTGGGTTAGGGTTCACCTAAGGGTTAGGGTTAGGTTTAGAGTTTGGGTTAGGGTTAGGGTTAGGGTTAGAGTTCTGGTAATGGTTAGGTTTACGGGTTTTGAGTTAGGGTTGCTGTTAGGGTTAGGGTTTGTGTTAGGGTTAGGGTGAGGGTTAGGGTTAGGGTTAGGGTTTGAGTTTGGGTTAGCTTTTGGGTTCTGTTTAGTGTTAGGGTTAGAGTTAAGATTAGGGTTTGGGTTTCCGTTAGGGTTAATGTTAGGGTTAGGGATAGGGTTCGGGTTAGGGTTAGGGTTATGGTTTTGGGTTCGGGATTAGGGTTAGGGTTCGGGTTAGGATTAGGGTTAGGGTTAGGGGTTAGGGATTAGGATTAGGGTTAGTATTAGGGTTAGGGTTAGGGTTAAGGTTAGGGTTAGGGTTTGGTTTAGGTTTAGCTTTAGGGTAAGGGTTAGGGTTAGGGTTAAGGTTAGGGTTAGGGTTAGGTTTAGGGATTGGGTTAGGGTTAGCCTTAGGGTTAGGCTTAGGGTTTGGTTTTGGGTTGGCATTAGGGTTAGGGTTTTTGTTAGGTTTAGGGTTATGGTTAGGCTTAGGTTTAGGGTTTGGTTTAGGTTAGGGTTTGGGTTAGTGCTAGTGTTAGGGTTTGGTTTTGGGTTTGGGATAGGTTTAATGTTAGGGTTAGGGTTAGGGTTAAGTTTAGGGTTCCTGTTAGGGTTAGGGTTAGGGTTAGGGATTGGGTTAGGGTTAGGCTTAGGGTTAGGCTTACAGTTTGGTTTTGGGTTGGCGTTAGGGTTAGGGTTAGGGTTAGGGTTAGGTTTAGGGTTAGGGTTTGTGTTAGGTTAGGGTTTGGGTTAGTGCTAGTGTTAGGGTTTGGTTTTGGGTTTGGGATAGGTTTAGGGTGAGAGTTAAGATTAGTGTTTGGGTTTGGTTTAGGGTTAGGGTTAGGGTTAGGGATAGGTTTTGGGTTAGGGTTAGGTTTAGGATTAGCGTTTGGGTTAGGTTTAGGTTTTGGGTTAGGGTTCGGGTTAGGGTTAAGGTTAGGGTTCGGGTAATGGTTAGGTTTAGGGGTTACATTTAGGGTTGGCGGTAGGGATAGTGTTTGTGTTAGTGTTAGGGTTAGGGTTAGGGTTAGGATTAGGGTTAAGGTTATGATTAATGTTAGGGTTTGTGTTTGGTTTAGCGTTAGGGTTAGGTTTAGGGTTAGGGTTAGAGTTAAGATTAGTGTTTGGGTTAGGGTTAGAGTTTGGGTTAGGGTTAGGGTTCGGGTTAGCGTTAGGGTTATGGTTATGGGTTAGGGATTAGGGTTAGGGTTAGTTTTAGGGTTAGGGTTAGGGTTAAGATTAGTGTTAGGGTTAGGGGTTAGGGATTAGGATTACGGTTAGTGTTAGGGTTAGGGTTAGGGTTAAAGTTAGGGTTAGGGTTTGGGTTAGGGTTAGCTTTTGGGTTAGGGTTAGGGTTAAGGTTAGGATTCCGGTTAGGGTTAGGGTTAGGTTTAGGGTTCTGGTAATGGTTAGGTTTAGGGGTTTTGAGTTAGGGTTGGGGTTCGGTTTAGGGTTTGTGTTAGGGTTAGGGTTAGGGTTTGGGTTTGGTTTAGCTTTTGGGTTATGTTCAGGGTTAGGGTTAGAGTTAAGATTAGGGTTTGGGTTTCCGTAAAGGTTAGTGTTAGGGTTAGGGTTAGGGTTCGGGTTAGGGTTAGGGTTAGGGTAAGGGCTTAGGTATTAGGATTACGGTTAGTGTTAGGGATAGGGTTAGGGTTAGGGTTAAGGTTAGCATTAGGTTTTGGGTTAGGGTTAGCTTTAGGGTTAGGGTTAGGGTTAGGGTTAAGGTTAGGATTCCGGTTAGGGTTAGGGTTAGGTTTAGGGATTGGGTTAGGTTTAGGCTTAGGGTTAGGCTTAGAGTTTGTTTTTGGGTTGGCATTAGGGTAAGGGTTTGGGGCAGGTTTAGGGTTACGGTTAGGCTTAGGTTTAGGGTTTGGTGTAGGTTAGGGTTTGGGTTAGTGCTAGTGTTAGGGTTTGGTTTTGGGTTTGGGATAGGTTTATTGTTAGGGTTAGGGTTAGGGTTAAGTTTAGGTTTCCGGTTAGGGTTAGGGTTAGAGTTAGGGATTGGGTTAGGGTTAAGCTTAGGGTTAGGCTTACGGTTTGGTTTTGGGTTGGCGTTAGGTTTAAGGTTTGGGTTAGGGTTAGGGTTAGGGTTAGGGTTAGGGTTAGGGTTAGGGTTAGGATTAGGGTTTGTGTTAGGTTAGGGTTTGGGTTAGTGCTAGTGTTAGGGTTTGGTTTTGGGTTTGGGATAGGTTTAGGGTTAGAGTTAAGATTAGTGTTTGGGTTTGGTTTAGGGTTAGGGTTAGGGTTAGGGATAGGTTTTGGGTTAGGGTTAGGTTTAGGATTAGCGTTTGGGTTAGGTTTAGGTTTTGGGTTAGGTTTCGGGTTAGGTTTAAGGTTAGGGTTCGGGTAATGGTTAGGTTTAGGGGTTACATTTAGGGTTGGCGTTAGGGTTAGGGTTTGTGTTAGTGTTAGGGTTAGGGTTAGGGTTAGGATTAGGGTTAGGGTTATGATTAATGTTAGGGTTTGGGTTTGGTTTAGAGTTAGGGTTAGGTTTAGGGTTAGGGATAGAGTTAAGATTAGTGTTTGGGTTTGGGTTAGGGTTAGGTTTAGGGTTCTGGTAATGGTTAGTTCTAGGGGTTTTGAGTTAGGGCTCGGGTTAGGGTTAGGGTTTGTGTTAGGGTTAGGGTTAGGGTTAGGGTTTGGGTTTGGGTTAGTTTTTGGGTTATGTTTAGGGTTAGGGTTAGAGTTAAGATTAGGGTTTGGGTTTCCGTTAGGGTTAGTTTTAGGGTTAGGGTTAGGGTTAGGGTTCGGGTTAGGGTTAGGGTTATGGTTATAGGTTAGGGATTAGGGTTAGGGTTAGTTTTAGGGTTAGGGTTCGGTTAGGATTAGGGTTAGGGTTAGGGGTTAGTGATTAGGATTAAGGTTAGTTTGGGGTTAGGGTTAGGGTTAAGGTTAGGGTTAGGGTTTGGGTTAGGGTTAGCTTTAGGGTTAGTGATAGGGTTAGGGTTAAGGTTAGGGTTCGGGTTAGGATTAGGGTTAGGTTTAGGGATTGGGTTAGGGTTAGGCTTAGGGTTAGGCTTAAGGTTTGGTTTTGGCTTGGCATTAGGGTTAGGGTTTGGGTTAGGGTTAGGGTTACGGTTAGGCTTAGGTTTAGGGTTTGGGTTAGGTTAGGGTTTGGGTTAGTGCTAGTGTTAGGGTTTGGTTTTGGGTTTGGGATAGGTTTAGTGTTAGGGTTAGGGTTAGGGTTAAGTTTAGGGTTCCGGTTAGGGTTAGGGTTAGGTTTAGGGATTGGGTTAGGGTTAGGCTTAGGGTTTTGCTTAGGGTTTGGTTTTGGGTTGGCGTTAGGGTTAGGGTTTGGGTTAGGGTTAGGGTTAGGTTTAGGGTTAGGTTTAAGTTAGGTTAGGGTTTGGGTTAGTGCTAGTCTTACGGTTTGGTTTTGGGTTTGGATAGGTTTAGTGTTAGGGTTAGGGTTAGAGTTAAGTTTAGTGTTTGGGTTTGGTTTAAGGTTAGGGTTAGAGTTAGGGTAATGATTAGGTTTAGGGGTTACAGTGAGGTTTGGTGTGAGGGTTAGGGTTTCTGTTAGGGTTAGGGTTAGGTTTAGTTTTAGGCAATTATGGTTAGGGTTATGGTTAGGGTTAGGGTTTGGGTTTGGTTTAGCTTTTGGGTTATGTTTAGGGTTAGGGTTAGAGTTAAGATTAGGGTTTGGGTTTCCGTAAGGGTTAGTGTTAGGGTTAGGGTTAGGGTTAGGGTTCGGGTTAGGGTTAGGGTTATGGTTATGGGTTAGGGATTATGGTTAGGGTTAGTTTTAGGGTTAGGGTTCGGGTTAAGATTAGGGTTAGGGTTAGGGCTTAGGGATTAGGATTACGGTTAGTGTTAGGGTTAGGGTTAGGGTTAGGGTTAAGGTTAGCGTTAGGTGTTTGGGTTAGGGTTAGCTTTAGGGTTAGGGTTAGGGTTAGGGTTAAGGTTAGGATTCCGGTTAGGGTTAGGATTATGTTTAGGGATTGGGTTAGGGTTAGGCTTAGGGTTAGGCTTAGAGTTTGTTTTTGGGTTGGCATTAGGGTTAGGGTTTGGGTTAGGGTTAGGGTTACGGTTAGACTTAGGTTTAGGGTTTGGTGTAGGTTAGGGTTTGGGTTAGTGCTAGTGTTAGGGTTTGGTTTTGGGTTTGGGATAGGTTTAGTGTTAGGGTTAGGGTTAGGGTTAAGTTTAGGTTTCCGGTTAGGGTTAGGGTTAGGGTTAGGGATTGGGTTAGGGTTAGGCTTAGGGTTAGGCTTACGGTTTGGTTTTGGGTTGGCGTTAGAGTTAGGGTTTGGGTTAGGGTTAGGGTTAGGGTTAGGGTTAGGGTTAGGGTTTGTGTTAGGTTAGGGTTTGGGTTAGTGCTAGTGTTAGGGTTTGGTTTTGGGTTTGGGATAGGTTTAGGGTTAGAGTTAAGATTAGTGTTTGGGTTTGGTTTAGGGTTAGAGTTAGGGTTAGGGATAGGTTTTGGTTTAGGGTTAGGTTTAGGATTAGCGTTTGGGTTAGGTTTAGGTTTTGGGTTAGGGTTCGGGTTAGGGTTAAGGTTAGGGTTCGGGTAATGGTTAGGTTTAGTGGTTACATTTAGGGTTGGCGTTAGGGTTAGGGTTTGTGTTAGTGTTAGGGTTAGGGTTAGGGTTAGGATTAGGGTTAGGGTTAGGAT
>JAJHUQ010000033.1:3945000-3950000 GCA_035773235.1 Eospalax fontanierii
AGTGTTAGGGTTAGGGTTCGGGTTAGCGTTCGGGTTATGGTTATGGCTTAGGGATTAGGGTTAGGGTTAGTTTTAGGGTTAGGGTTCGGGTTAAGATTAGTGTTACGGTTAGGGGTTAGAAATTAGGATTACGGTTAGTGTTAGGGTTAGGGTTAGGGTTAAGGTTAGGGTTTGGGTTTGGGTTAGGGTTAGCTTTAGGGTTAGGGTTAGGGTTAGGGTTAGGGTTAAGGTTAGGATTGCGGTTAGGGTTAGGTTTAGGTTTAGGGATTGGGTTAGCGTTAGGTTTAGGGTTAGGCTTAGGGTTTGGTTTTGGGTTGGCATTAGGGTTAGGGTTTGGGTTAGGGTTAGGGTTACGGTTAGGCTTAGGTTTAGGTTTGGTATAGGTTAGGGTTTGGGTTAGTGCTAGTGTTAGGGTTTGGTTTTGGTTTTGGGATAGGTTTAGTGTTAGGGTTAGGGTTAGGGTTAAGTTTAGGGTTCCGGTTAGGGTTACGGTTAGGGTTAGGGATTGGGTTAGGGTTAGGCTTAGGGTTTGCTTACGGTTTGGTTTTGGGTTGGCGTTAGGGTTAGGGTTTGGGTTAGGGTTAGGGTTAGGGTTAGGGTTAGGGTTTGTGTTAGGTTAGGGTTTGGGTTAGTGCTAGTGTTAGAGTTTGGTTTTGGGTTTGGGATAGGTTTAGGGTTAGAATTAAGATTAGTGTTTGGGTTTGGTTTAGGGTTAGGGTTATGGTTAGGGATAGGTTTTGGGTTAGGGTTAGGTTTAGGATTAGCGTTTGGGTTAGGTTTAGGTTTTGGGTTAGGGTTCGGGTTAGGGTTAAGGTTAGGGTCGGGGTAATGGTTAGGTTTAGGGGTTACATTTAGGGTTGGCGTTAGGGTTAGGGTTTGTGTTAGTGTTAGGGTTAGGGTTAGGGTGAGGATTAGGGTTAGGGTTATGATTAATGTAAGGGTTTGGGTTTGGTTTAGCGTTAGGGTTAGGTTTAGGGTTAGGGTTAGAGTTAAGATTAGTGTTTGTTTTTGGGTTAGGGTTAGTGTTTGGGTTAGGGTTCAGGTTAGTGTTAGGTTTGGGGTTTGGGTTAGGGTTAGGTTTAGGGTTCTGGTAATGGTTAGGTTTAGGGGTTTTGAGTTAGGGCTGGGGTTAGGGTTAGGGTTTGTGTTAGGGTTAGGGTTAGGGTTAGGGTTAGGGTTAGGGTTTGGGTTTGGGTTAGCGTTTGGATTATTTTTAGGGTTAGGGTTAGAGTTAAGTTTAGGGTTTGGGTTTCCGTTAGGGTTAGTGTTAGGGTTAGGGTTAGGGTTCGGGTTAGGGTTAGGGTTATGTTTATGGGTTAGGGATTAGGGTTAGGGTTAGTTTTAGGGTTAGGGTTCGCTTAGGATTAGGGTTAGGGTTAGGGGTTAGTGATTAGGATTAGGGTTAGTTTAGGGATAGGGTTAGGGTTAAGGTTAGGGTTAGGGTTTGGGTTAGGGTTAGCTTTAGTGTTAGGGATAGGGTTAGGGTTAAGGTTAGGGTTCCAGTTAGGGTTAGGTTTAGGTTTAGGGATTGGGTTAGGGTTAGGCTTAGGGTTAGGCTTAAGGTTTGGTTTTGGCTTGGCATTAGTGTTAGGATTTGGGTTAGGTTAGGGTTTGGGTTAGTGCTAGTGTTAGGGTTTAGTTTTGGGTTTGGGATAGGTTTAGTGTTAGGGTTAGGGTTAGAGTTAAGTTTAGGTTTCCTGTTAGGGTTAGGGTTAGGGTTAGGGTTAGGGTTAAGGTTAGGATTCCGGTTAGGGTTAGGTTTAGGTTTAGGGATTGGGTTAGGGTTAGGTTTAGGGTTAGGCTTAGGGTTTGGTTTTGGGTTGGCATTAGGGTTAGGGTTTGGGTTAGGGTTAGGGTTACGGTTAGGCTTAGGTTTAGGGTTTGGTGTAGGTTAGGGTTTGGGTTAGTGCTAGTGTTAGGGTTTGGTTTTGCGTTTGGGATAGGTTTAGTGTTAGGGTTAGGGTTAGGGTTAAGTTTAGGGTTCCGGTTAGGGTTAGGGTTAGGGTTAGGGATTGGGTTAGGGTTAGGCTTAGGGTTAGGCTTACGGTTTGGTTTTGGGTCGGCGTTTGGGTTAGGGTTTGGGTTAGGGTTAGGGTTAGGGTTTGTGTTAGGTTAGGGTTTGGGTTAGTGGTAGTGTTAGAGTTTGGTTTTGGGTTTGGGATAGGTTTAGGGTTAGAATTAAGATTAGTGTTTGGGTTTGGTTTAGGGTTAGGGTTAGGGTTAGGGATAGGTTTTGGGTTAGGGTTAGGTTTAGGATTAGCGTTTGGGTTAGGTTTAGGTTTTGGGTTAGGGTTCGGGTTAGGGTTAAGGTTAGGGTTCGGGTAATGGTTAGGTTTAGGGGTTACATTTAGGGTTGGCGTTAGGGTTAGGGTTTGTCTTAGTGTTAGGGTTAGGGTTAGGGTGAGGATTAGGGTTAGGGTTATGATTAATGTTAGGGTTTGGGTTTGGTTTAGCGTTAGGGTTAGGTTTAGGGTTAGGGTTAGAGTTAAGATTAGTGTTTGTTTTTGGGTTAGGGTTAGTGTTTGGGTTAGGGTTCAGGTTAGGGTTAGGTTTGGGGTTTGGGTTAGGGTTAGGTTTAGGGTTCTGGTAATGGTTAGGTTTAGGGGTTTTGAGTTAGGGCTGGGGTTAGGGTTAGGGTTTGTGTTAGGGTTAGGGTTGCGGTTTGGCCTAGGGTTAGTGTTTGGGTTAGGTTAGGGTTGGGGTTAGTGCCAGTGTTAGGGTTTAGTATTGGGTTTGGGATAGGTTTAGTGTTAGGATTAGGGTTAGAGTTAAGTTTAGGTTTCCTGTTAGGGTTAGGGTTAGGGTTAGGGATTGGGTTAGGGTTAGGCTTAGGGTTAGGCTTAGGGTTTGGTTTCGGTTTGGCGTTACGGTTAGCGTTTGGGTTAGGGTTAGGGTTAGGATTAGGGTTAGGGTTAGGGTTTGGGTTAGGTTAGAGTTTGGGTTAGTGCTAGTGTTAGGGTTTGGTTTTGGGTTTTGTATAGGTTTAGGGCTACGGTTAGGGTTATAGTTAAGATTAGTGTTTGGGTTTTGTTTAGCGTTAGGTTTAGGGATAGGTTTTGGGTTAGGGTTAGGTTTAGGATTAGCATTTGGGTTAGGTTTAGGTTTTGGTTTAGGGTTCGGGTTAGGTTTAGGGTTAGGGTTCGGGTAATGGTTAGGTTTAGGGGTTATAGTTAGGGTTGGCTTTAGGGTTAGGGTTTGTGTTAGGGTTAGGGTTAATATTAGGTTTAGGGTTAGGGGTATGATTAGTGTTAGGGTTTGGGGTTGGGTTACCTTTAGGGTTAGTGTTAGGGTTAGGGTTAGTGTTAGGGTTTGGGTTAGGGTTAGGATTAGGGTTTGGGTTAGGTTTAGGGTTTGTTTTCGCGTTAGGGTTAGGGTTTGCCTAAGGTTAGGGTTAGGGCTAGGGTTTGGTTTAGGGTTAGGGTTAGGGTTAGGGTTAGGGTTAGGGTTAGGTTTAGGGTTAGGGTTAGAGTTAAGATTAGTGTTTGGATTTGGGTTAGGGTTAGTGTTTGGGTTAGGGTTCAGGTTAGGGTTAGGGTTAGGTTTAGGGTTTGGGTTAGGGTTAGGGTTAGGGTTAGGGTTCTGGTAATGATTAGGTTTAGGGGTTTTGAGTTAGTGTTGGGGTTAGGGTTAGGGTTTGTGTTAGGGTTTGTGATAGGGTTAGGGTTAGGGTTAGGGTTTGGGTTTGGGTTAGCTTTTGGGTTACGTTTAGGGTTAGGGTTAGAGTTAAGATTAGGGTTTCGGTTTCCGTAAGGGTTAGTGTTAGGGTTAGGGTTCGGGTTAGCGTTAGGGTTATGGTTGTGGGTTAGGGATTAGGGTTAGGGTTAGTTTTAGGGTTAGGGTTCGGGTTAAGATTAGTGTTAGGGTTAGGGGTTAGGGATTAGCATTACGGTTAGTGTTAGGGTTAGGGTTAGGGTTAAGGTTAGGGTAAGGGTTTGGGTTAGGGTTAGCTTTAGGGTTAGGGTTAGGGTTAGGGTTAAGGTTAGGATTCCGGTTAGGGTTAGGGTTAGGTTTAGGGATTGGGTTAGGGTTAGGTTTAGGGTTAGGCTTAGGGTTTGGTTTTGGGTTGGCATTAGGATTAGGGTTTGGGTTAGGGTTAGGGTTACGGTTAGGCTTAGGTTTAGGGTTTGGTGTAGGTTAGGGTTTGGGTTAGTGCTAGTGTTAGGGTTTGGTTTTGGGTTTGGGATAGGTTTAGTGTTAGGGTTATGGTTAGGGTTAAGTTTAGGGTTCCAGTTAGGGTTAGGGATTGGGTTAGGGTTAGGCTTAGGGTTAGGCTTACGGTTTGGTTTTGGGTCGGCGTTAGGTTTAGGGTTTGGGTTAGGGTTAGGGTTAGGGTTAGGGTTAGGGTTTGTGTCAGGTTAGGGTTTGGGTTAATGCTAGTGTTAGAGTTTGGTTTTGGGTTTGGGATAGGTTTAGGGTTAGAATTAAGATTAGTGTTTGCGTTTCGTTTATGGTTAGGGTTAGGGTTAGGAATAGGTTTTGGGTTAGGGTTAGGTTTAGGATTAGCGTTTGGGTTAGGTTTAGATTTTGGGTTAGGGTTCGGTTTAGGGTTAAGGTTAGGGTTCGGGTAATGGTTAGGTTTAGGGGTTACATTTAGGGTTGGCGTTAGGGTTAGGGTTTGTGTTAGTGTTAGGGTTAGGGTTAGGGTTAGGATTAGGGTTAGGGTTATGATTAATGTTAGGGTTTGGGTTTGGTTTAGCATTAGGGTTAGGTTTAGGGTTAGGGTTAGAGTTAAGATTAGTGTTTGGGTTTGGGTTAGGGTTAGTGTTTGGGTTAGGGTTCAGGTTAGGGTTAGGTTTGGGGTTTGGGTTAGGGTTAGGTTTAGGGTTCTGGTAATGGTTAGGTTTAGGGGTTTTGAGTTAGGGCTGGGCATAGGGTTAGGGTTTGTGTTAGGGTTAGGGTTAGGGTTAGGGTTAGAGTTAGGGTTTGGGTTTGGGTTAGCTTTTTTGTTATGTTTAGGGTGATGGTTAGAGTTAAGATTATTGTTTGGGTTTCCGTTAGGG
>JAJHUQ010000033.1:3955000-3965000 GCA_035773235.1 Eospalax fontanierii
GGGTTAGGGTTAGGCTTAGGGTTATTCTTAGGGTTTGGTTTCGGCTTGGCGTTAGGGTTAGCGTTTGGGTTAGGGTTAGGGTTAGGGTTAGGGTTAGGGTTAGGGTTTGGGTTAGGTTAGAGTTTGGGTTAGTGCTAGTGTTAGGGTTTGGTTTTGGGTTTTGGATAGGTTTAGGGCTACGGTTAGGGTTAGAGTTAAGATTATTGTTTGGGTTTGGTTTAGGGTTAGGTTTAGGGATAGGTTTTGGGTTAGGGTTAGGTTTAGGATTAGCGTTTGGGTTAGGTTTAGGTTTTGGGTTAGGGTTCGGGTTAGGTTTAGGGTTAGGGTTCGGGTAATGGTTAGGTTTAGGGGTTATAGTTAGGGTTGGCGTTAGGGTTAGGGTTTGTGTTAGGGTTAGGGTTAGTGTTAGGGTTAGGGTTAGGGTTATGATTAGTGTTAGGGTTTGGGTTTGGGTTAGCTTTAGGGTTAGGGTTAGGGTTAGGGTTAGTGTTAGGGTTTGGGTTAGGGTTAGGGTTAGGGTTTGGGTTAGGTTTAGGGTTTGTTTTAGGGTTAGGGTTAGGGTTAAGGTTAGGGTTAGGGTTTGGGTTAGGGTTAGCTTTAGGGTTAGGGTTAGGGTTAGGGTTAAGGTTAGGATTCCGGTTAGGGTTAGGGTTAGGGTTAGGGATTGGGTTAGGGTTAGGTTTAGGGTTAGGCTTAGGGTTTGGTTTTGGGTTGGCATTAGGGTTAGGGTTTGGTTTAGGGTTAGGGTTACGGTTAGGCTTAGGTTTAGAGTTTGGTGTAGGTTAGGGTTTGGGTTAGTGCTAGTGTTAGGGTTTGGTTTTGGGTTTGGGATAGGTTTAGTGTTAGGGTTATGGTTAGGGTTTAGTTTAGGGTTCCGTTTAGGGTTAGGGATTGGGTTAGGGTTAGGCTTAGGGTTAGGCTTATGGTTTGGATTTGGCTTGGCGTTAGGGTAAGGGTTTGGGTTAGGGTTAGGGTTAGGGTTAGGTTTAGGGTTTGTGTTAGGTTAGGGTTTGGGTTAGTGCTAGTGTTAGAGTTTGGTTTTTGGTTTGGGATAGGTTTAGGGTTAGATTTAAGATTAGTATTTGCGTTTGGTTTAGGGTTAGGGTTAGGGTTAGGGATAGGTTTTGGGTGAGGGTTAGGTTTAGGAGTAGCGTTTGGGTTAGGTTTAGATTTTGGGTTAGGGTTCGGTTTAGGGTTAAGGTTAGGGTTCGGGTAATGGTTAGGTTTAGGGGTTACATTTAGGGTTGGCGTTAGGGTTAGGGTTTGTGTTAGTGTTAGGGTTAGGGTTAGGGTTAGGATTAGGGTTAGGGTTATGATTAATGTTAGGGTTTGGGTTTGGTTTAGCGTTAGGGTTAGGTTTAGGGTTAGGGTTAGAGTTAAGGTTAGTGTTTGGGTTAGGGTTCAGGCTAGGGCTAGGTTTGGGGTTTGGGTTAGGGTTAGGTTTAGGGTTCTGGTAATGGTTAGGTTTAGGGGTATTGAGTTAGGCCTGGGGTTAGGGATAGGGTTTGGGGTAGGGTTAGGGTTAGGGTTAGGGTTAGGGTTTGGGTTTGGGTTAGCTTTTGGGTTATGTTTAGGGTTAGGGTTAGAGTTAAGATTAGGGTTTGGGTTTCCGTTAGGGTTAGTGTTAGGTTACGGTTAGGGTTCGGGTTAGGGTTAGGGTTATGGTTATGGGTTAGGGATTAGGGTTAGGGTTAGTTTTAGGGTTAGGGTTCACTTAGGATTAGGGTTAGGGTTAGGGTATAGTGATTAAGATTAGGGTTAGTTTAGCGTTAGGGTTAGGGTTCAGGTTAGGGGTAGGGTTTGGGTTAGGGTTAGCTTTAGTGTTAGGGATAGGGTTATGGTTAAGGTTAGGGTTCCGGTTAGGGTTAGGGTTAGGTTTAGGGATTGGGTTAGGGTTAGGCTTAGGGTTAGGCTTAAGGTTTGGTTTTGGCTTGGCATTAGGGTTAGGGTTTGGGTTAGGGTTAGGGTTACGGTTAGGCTTAGGTTTAGGGTTTGGGTTAGGTTAGGGTTTGGGTTAGTGCTAGTGTTAGGGTTTAGTTTTGGGTTTGGGATAGGTTTAGTGTTAGGGTTAGGGTTAGAGTCAAGTTTACGTTTCCTGTTAGGGTTAGGGTTAGGGTTAGGGATTGGGTTAGGGTTAGGCTTAGGGTTATTCTTAGGGTTTGGTTTCGGCTTGGCGTTAGGGTTAGCGTTTGGGTTAGGGTTAGGGTTAGGGTTAGGGTTAGGGTTAGGGTTTGGGTTAGGTTAGAGTTTGGGTTAGTGCTAGTGTTAGGGTTTGGTTTTGGGTTTTGGATAGGTTTAGGGCTACGGTTAGGGTTAGAGTTAAGATTATTGTTTGGGTTTGGTTTAGGGTTAGGTTTAGGGATAGGTTTTGGGTTAGGGTTAGGTTTAGGATTAGCGTTTGGGTTAGGTTTAGGTTTTGGGTTAGGGTTCGGGTTAGGTTTAGGGTTAGGGTTCGGGTAATGGTTAGGTTTAGGGGTTATAGTTAGGGTTGGCGTTAGGGTTAGGGTTTGTGTTAGGGTTAGGGTTAGTGTTAGGGTTAGGGTTAGGGTTATGATTAGTGTTAGGGTTTGGGTTTGGGTTAGCTTTAGGGTTAGGGTTAGGGTTAGGGTTAGTGTTAGGGTTTGGGTTAGGGTTAGGGTTAGGGTTTGGGTTAGGTTTAGGGTTTGTTTTAGGGTTAGGGTTAGGGTTAAGGTTAGGGTTAGGGTTTGGGTTAGGGTTAGCTTTAGGGTTAGGGTTAGGGTTAGGGTTAAGGTTAGGATTCCGGTTAGGGTTAGGGTTAGGGTTAGGGATTGGGTTAGGGTTAGGTTTAGGGTTAGGCTTAGGGTTTGGTTTTGGGTTGGCATTAGGGTTAGGGTTTGGGTTAGGGTTAGGGTTACGGTTAGGCTTAGGTTTAGAGTTTGGTGTAGGTTAGGGTTTGGGTTAGTGCTAGTGTTAGGGTTTGGTTTTGGGTTTGGGATAGGTTTAGTGTTAGGGTTATGGTTAGGGTTTAGTTTAGGGTTCCGTTTAGGGTTAGGGATTGGGTTAGGGTTAGGCTTAGGGTTAGGCTTACGGTTTGGATTTGGCTTGGCGTTAGGGTAAGATTTTGGGTTAGGGTTAGGGTTAGGGTTAGGGTTAGGGTTTGTGTTAGGTTAGGGTTTGGGTTAGTGCTAGTGTTAGAGTTTGGTTTTTGGTTTGGGATAGGTTTAGGGTTAGAATTAAGATTAGTGTTTGCGTTTCGTTTATGGTTAGGGTTAGGGTTAGGGATAGGTTTTGGGTTAGGGTTAGGTTTAGGAGTAGCGTTTGGGTTAGGTTTAGATTTTGGGTTAGATTTCGGGTTAGGGTTAAGGTTAGGGTTCGGGTAATGGTTAGGTTTAGGGGTTACATTTAGGGTTGGCGTTAGGGTTAGGGTTTGTGTTAGTGTTAGGGTTAGGGTTAGGGTTAGGATTAGGGTTAGGGTTATGATTAATGTTAGGGTTTGTGTTTGGTTTAGCGTTAGGGTTAGGTTTAGGGTTAGGGTTAGAATTAAGATTAGTGTTTGGGTTTGGGTTAGGGTTAGTGTTTGGGTTAGGGTTCAGGTTAGGGTTAGGTTTGGGGTTTGGGTTAGGGTTAGGTTTAGGGTTCTGGTAATGGTTAGGTTTAGGGGTTTTGAGTTAGGGCTGGGCTTAGGGTTAGGGTTTGTGTTAGGGTTAGGGTTAGGGTTAGGGTTTGGGTTTGGGTTAGCTTTTGGGTTATGTTTAGGCTTAGGGTTAGAGTTAAGATTAGGCTTTGGGTTTCCGTTAGGGTTAGTGTTAGGGTTGGTGTTAGGGTTCGGGTTAGGGTTAGGGTTATGGTTATGGGTTAGGGATTAGGGTTAGGGTTAGTTTTAGGGTTAGGGTTCGCTTAGCATTAGGGTTAGGATTAGGGGTTAGTGATTAGGATTAGGGTTAGTTTAGGGTTAGGGTTAGGGTTAAGGTTAGGGTTAGGGTTTGGGTTAGGGTTAGCTTTAGTGTTAGGGATAAGGTTAGGGTTAAGGTTAGGGTTCCGGTTAGGGTTAGGGTTAGGTTTAGGGATTGGGTTAGGGTTAGGCTTAGGGTTAGGCTTAAGGTTGGGTTTTGGCTTGGCATTAGGTTTAGGGTTTGGGTTAGGGTTAGGGTTTGGGTTAGTGCTAGTGTTAGGGTTTAGTTTTGGGTTTGGGATAGGTTTAGTGTTAGGGTTAGGGTTAGAGTCAAGTTTACGTTTCCTGTTAGGGTTAGGGTTAGGGTTAGGGATTGGGTTAGGGTTAGGCTTAGGGTTATTCTTAGGGTTTGGTTTCGGCTTGGCGTTAGGGTTAGCGTTTGGGTTAGGGTTAGGGTTAGGGTTAGGGTTAGGGTTAGGGTTTGGGTTAGGTTAGAGTTTGGGTTAGTGCTAGTGTTAGGGTTTGGTTTTGGGTTTTGGATAGGTTTAGGGCTACGGTTAGGGTTAGAGTTAAGATTAGTGTTTGGGTTTGGTTTAGGGTTAGGTTTAGGGATAGGTTTTGGGTTGGGGTTAGGTTTAGGATTAGTGTTTGGGTTAGGTTTAGGTTTTGGGTTAGGGTTCGGGTTAGGTTTAGGGTTAGGGTTCGGGTAATGGTTAGGTTTAGGGGTTATAGTTAGGGTTGGCGTTAGGGTTAGGGTTTGTGTTAGGGTTAGTGTTAGTGTTAGGGTTAGGGTTAGGGTTATGATTAGTGTTAGGGTTTGGGTTTGGTTAGATTTATGGTTAGGGTTAGGGTTAGGGTTAGTGTTAGGGTTTGGGTTAGGGTTAGGATTAGGGTTTGGGTTAGGTTTAGGGTTTGTTTTAGGGTTAGGGTTAGGGTTTGCCTAAGGTTAGGGTTAGGGCTAGGGTTTGGTTTAGGGTTAGGGTTAGGGTTAGGATTACGGTTAGGGTTAGAGTTAAGATTAGTGTTTGGGTTTGGGTTAGGGTTAGTGTTTGGGTTAGGGTTCAGGTTAGGGTTAGGGTTAGGTTTAGGGTTTGGGTTAGGGTTAGGGTTAGGGTTAGGTTTCTGGTAATGGTTAGGTTTATGGGTTTTGAGTTAGGGTTGGGGTTGGGGTTAGGGTTTGTGATATGGTTAGGGTTAGGGTTAGGGTTTGGGTTTGGGTTAGGGTTAGCTTTAGGTTTAGGGTTAGGGTTAGGGTTAGGGTTAAGGTTAGGATTCCGGTTAGGGTTAGGTTTAGGTTTAGGGATTGGGTTAGAATTACGTTTAGGGTTAGGCTTAGGGTTTGGTTTTGGGTTGGCATTAGGGTTAGGGTTTGGGTTAGGGTTAGGGTTACGGTTAGGCTTAGGTTTAGGTTTTGGTGTAGGTTAGGGTTGGGTTAGTGCTAGTGTTAGGGTTTGGTTTTGGGTTTGGGATAGTTTTAGTGATAGGGTTATGGTTAGGGTTAAGTTTAGGGTTCCGGTTAGGGTTAGGGTTAGGGTTAGGGATTGGGTTAGGGTTAGGCTTAGGGTTAGGCTTACGGTTTGGTTTTGGGTTGGCGTTAGGGTTAGTGTTTGGGTTAGGGTTTGGGTTAGGGTTAGGGTTAGGGTTTGTGTTAGGTTAGGGTTTGGGTTAGTGCTAGAGTTTGGTTTTGGGTTTGGGATAGGTTTAGGGTTAGAATTAAGATTAGTGTTTGGGTTTGGTTTAGGGTTAGGGTTAGGGTTAGGCATAGGTTTTGGGTTAGGGTTAGGTTTAGGATTAGCGTTTGAGTTAGATTTAGGTTTTGGGTTATGATTCGGGTTAGGGTTAAGGTTAGGGTTCGGGTAATGGTTAGGTTTAGGGGATACATTTAGGGTTGGCGTTAGGGTTAGGGTTTGTGTTAGTGTTAGTATTAGGGTTAGGGAGAGGATTAGGGTTAGGGTTATGATTAATGTTAGGGTTTGGGTTTGGTTTAGCGTTAGGGTTAGGTTTAGGGTTAGGGTTAGAGTTAAGATTAGTGTTTGTTTTTGGATTAGGGTTAGTGTTTGGGTTAGAGTTCAGGTTAGGGTTAGGTTTGGGGTTTGGGTTAGGGTTAGGTTTAGGGTTCTGGTAATGGTTAGGTTTAGGGGTATTGAGTTAGGGCTGGGGTTAGGGATAGGGTTTGTGTTGGGGTTGGGGTTAGGGTTAGGGTTAGGGTTTGGGTTTGGGTTAGCTTTTGGGTTATGTTTAGGGTTAGGGTTAGAGTTAAGATTAGGGTTTGGGTTTCCGTTAGGGTTAGTGTTTGGTTAGGGTTAGGGTTCGGGTTAGGGTTAGGGTTATGGTTATGGGTTAGGGATTAGGGTTAGGGTTAGTTTTAGGGTTAGGGTTCACTTAGGATTAGGGTTAGGGTTAGGGCTTAGTGATTAGGATTAGGGTTAGTTTAGGGTTAGGGTTAGGGTTCAGGTTAGGGTTAGGGTTTGGGTTAGGGTTAGCTTTAGTGTTAGGGATATGGTTATGGTTAAGGTTAGGGTTCCGGTTAGGGTTAGGGTTAGGTTTAGGGATTGGGTTAGGGTTAGGCTTAGCGTTAGGCTTAAGGTTTGGTTTTGGCTTGGCATTAGGGTTAGGGGTTGGGTTAGGGTTAGGGTTATGGTTAGGCTTAGGTTTAGGGTTTGGGTTAGGTTAGGGTTTGGGTTAGTGCTAGTGTTAGGGTTTAGTTTTGGGTTTGGGATAGGTTTAGTGTTAGGGTTAGGGTTAGAGTCAAGTTTACGTTTCCTGTTAGGGTTAGGGTTAGGGTTAGGGATTGGGTTAGGGTTAGGCTTAGGGTTATTCTTAGGGTTTGGTTTCGGCTTGGCGTTAGGGTTAGCGTTTGGGTTAGGTTTAGGGTTAGGGTTAGGGTTACGGTTAGGGTTTGGGTTAGGTTAGAGTTTGCGTTAGTGCTAGTGTTAGGGTTTGGTTTTGGATTTTGGATAGGTTTATGGCTACGGTTAGGGTTAGAGTTAAGATTAGTGTTTGGGTTTGGTTTAGGGTTAGGTTTAGGGATACGTTTTGGGTTGGGGTTAGGTTTAGGATTAGCGTTTGGGTTAGGTTTAGGTTTTGGGTTAGGGTTCGGGTTAGGTTTAGGGTTAGGGTTCGGGTAATGGTTAGGTTTAGGTGTTATAGTTAGGGTTGGCGTTAGGGTTAGGGTTTGTGTTAGGGTTAGTGTTAGTGTTAGGGTTAGGGTTAGGGTTATGATTAGTGTTAGGGTTGGGTTGGGTTAGATTTATGGTTAGGGTTAGGGTTAGGGTTAGTGTTAGGGTTTGGGTTAGGGTTAGGGTTAGGGTTTGGGTTAGGTTTAGGGTTTGTTTTAGGGTTAGGGTTAGGGTTTGCCTAAGGTTAGGGTTAGGGCTAGGATTTGGTTTAGGGTTTGGGTTAGGGTTAGGATTACGGTTAGGGTTAGGGTTAGGGTTAGAGTTAGGGTTAGGTTTAGGGTTAGGGTTAGAGTTAAGATTAGTGTTTGGGTTTGGGTTAGGGTTAGTGTTTGGGTTAGGGTTCAGGTTAGGGTTAGGGTTAGGTTTAGGGTTTGGGTTAGGGTTAGGGTTAGGGTTAGGTTTCTGGTAATGGTTAGGTTTAGGGGTTTTGAGTTAGGGTTGGGGTTGGGGTTAGGGTTTGTGATATGGTTAGGGTTAGGGTTAGGGTTAGGGTTTGGGTTTGGGTTAGCTTTTGGGTTACATTTAGGGTTAGGGTTAGAGTTAAGATTAGGGTTTGGGTTTCCGTAAGGGTTAGTGTAAGGGTTAGGGTTCGGGTTAGCGTTAGGGTTATGGTTATGGGTTAGGGATTAGGGTTAGGGTTAGTTTTAGGGTTAGGGTACGGGTTAAGATTAGTGTTAGGGTTAGGGGTAAGGATTAGGATTACGGTTAGTGTTAGGGTTAGGATTAGGGTTAAGGTTAGGGTTTGGGTTTGGGTTAGGGTTAGCTTTAGGGTTAGGGTTAGGGTTAGGTTTAGGGTTAAGGTTAGGATTCCGGTTAGGGTTAGGTTTAGGTTTAGGGATTGGGTTAGAATTAGGTTTAGGGTTAGGCTAAGGGTTTGGTTTTGGGTTGGCATTAGGGTTAGGGTTTGGGTTAGGGTTAGGGTTACGGTTAGGCTTAGGGTTAGGGTTAGGGTTAGGGTTAGGGTTAAGGTTAGGATTGCGGTTAGGGTTAGGTTTAGGTTTAGGGATTGGGTTAGCGTTAGGTTTAGGGTTAGGCTTAGGGTTTGGTTTTGGGTTGGCATTAGGGTTAGGGTTTGGGTTAGGGTTAGGGTTACGGTTAGGCTTAGGTTTAGGGTTTGGTGTAGGTTAGGGTTTGGGTTAGTGCTAGTGTTAGGGTTTGGTTTTGGGTTTGGGATAGGTTTAGTGTTAGGGTTAGGGTTAGGGTTAAGTTTAGGGTTCCGGTTAGGGTTAGGGTTAGGGTTAGGGATTGGGTTAGGGTTAGGCTTAGGGTTAGGCTTACAGTTTGGTTTTGGGTTGGCGTTAGGGTTAGGGTTTGGGTTAGGGTTTGGGTTAGCGTTAGGGTTAGGGTTTGGGTTAGTGCTAGAGTTTGGTTTTGGGTTTGGGATAGGTTTAGGGTTAGAATTAAGATTAGTGTTTGGGTTTGGTTTAGGGTTAGGGTTAGGGTTAGGGATAGGTTTTGGTTTAGGGTTAGGTTTAGGATTAGCGTTTGGGTTAGGTTTAGGTTTTGGGTTAGGGTTCGGGTTAGGGTTAAGGTTAGGGTTCGGGTAATGGTTAGGTTTAGGGGTTACATTTAGGGTTGGCGTTAGGGTTAGGGTTTGTGTTAGTGTTAGTTTTAGGGTTAGGGTGAGGATTAGGGTTAGGGTTATGATTAATGTTAGGGTTTGGGTTTGGTTTAGCGTTAGGGTTAGGTTTAGGGTTAGGGTTAGAGTTAAGATTAGTGTTTGTTTTTGGGTTAGGCTTAGTGTTTGGGTTAGGGTTCAGGTTAGGGTTAGGTTTGGGGTTTGGGTTAGGGTTAGGTTTAGGGTTCTGGTAATGGTTAGGTTTAGGGGTATTGAGTTAGGGCTGGGGTTAGGGATAGGGTTTGTGTTAGGGTTAGGGTTAGGGTTAGGGTTAGGGTTTGGGTTTGGGTTAGCTTTTGGGTTATGTTTAGGGTTAGGGTTAGAGTTAAGATTAGGGTTTGGGTTTCCGTTAGGGTTAGTGTTCGGGTTAGGGTTAGGGTTCGGGTTAGGGTTAGGGTTATGGTTATGGGTTAGGGATTAGGGTTAGGGTTAATTTTAGGGTTAGGGTTCACTTAGGATTAGGGTTAGGGTTAGGCCTTAGTGTTTAGGATTAGGGTTAGTTTAGGGTTAGGGTTAGGGTTCAGGTTAGGGTTAGGGTTTGGGTTAGGGTTAGCTTTAGTGTTAGGGATAGGGCTATGGTTAAGGTTAGGGTTCCGGTTAGGGTTAGGGTTAGGTTTAGGGATTGGGTTAGGGTTAGGCTTAGGGTTAGGCTTAAGGTTTGGTTTTGGCTTGGCATTAGGGTTAGGGTTTGGGTTAGGGTTAGGGTTACGGTTAGGCTTAGGTTTAGGGTTTGGGTTAGGTTAGGGTTTGGGTTAGTGCTAGTGTTAGGGTTTAGTTTTGGGTTTGGGAAAAGTTCAGTGTTAGGGTTAGGGTTCGAGCTAAGTTTAGGTTTCCTGTTAGGGTTAGGGTTAGGGTTAGGTTTAGGGTTAAGGTTAGGATTCCGGTTACGGTTAGGTTTAGGTTTAGGGATTGGGTTAGGGTTAGGTTTAGGGTTAGGCTTAGGGTTTGGTTTTGGGTTGGCATTAGGGTTAGGGTTTGGGTTAGGGTTAGGCTTACGGTTAGACTTAGGTTTAGGGTTTGGTGTAGGTTAGGGTTTGGGTTAGTGCTAGTGTTAGGGTTAGGTTTTGGGTTTGGGATAGGTTTAGTGTTAGGGTTAGGGTTAGGGTTAAGTTTAGGGTTCCGGTTAGGGTTAGTGTTAGTGTTAGGGATTGGGTTAGGTTTAGGCTTAGGGTTAGGCTTACGGTTTGGTTTTGGGTTGGCGTTAGGGTTAGGGTTTGGGTTAGGGTTAGGATTAGGGTTTGTGTTAGGTTAGGGTTTGGGTTAGTGCTAGTGTTAGAGTTTGGTTTTGGGTTTGGGATAGGTTTAGGGTTAGAATTAAGATTAGTGTTTGGGTTTGGTTTAGGGTTAGGG
>JAJHUQ010000033.1:3967500-3982500 GCA_035773235.1 Eospalax fontanierii
GTTTGGTTTTGGGTTAGCATTAGGGTTAGGGTTTGGGTTAGGGTTACGGTTACGGTTAGGCTTAGGTTTAGAGTTTGGTGTAGGTTAGGGTTTGGGTTAGTGCTAGTGTTAGGGTTTGGTTTTGGGTTTGGGATAGGTTTAGTGTTAGGTTTATGGTTAGGGTTAAGTTTAGGGTTCCGGTTAGGGTTAGGGATTGGGTTAGGGTTAGGCTTAGGGTTAGGCTTACGGTTTGGTTTTGGGTTGGCGTTAGGGTTAGGGTTTGGGTTAGGGTTAGGGTTAGGGTTAGGGTTAGGGTTTGTGTTAGGTTAGGGTTTGGGTTAGTGCTAGTGTTAGAGTTTGGTTTTGGGTTTGGGATAGGTTTAGGGTTAGATTTAAGTTTAGTATTTGCGTTTGGTTTAGGATTAGGGTTAGGTTTAGGGATAGGTTTTGGGTTAGGGTTAGGTTTAGGATTAGCGTTTGGGTTAGGTTTAGATTTTGGGTTAGAGTTCGGGTTAGGGTTAAGGATAGGGTTCGGGTAATGGTTAGGTTTAGGGGTTACATTTAGGGTTGGCGTTAGGGTTAGGGTTTGTGTTAGTGTTATGGTTAGGGTTAGGGTTAGGATTAGGGTTAGGGTTATGATTTATGTTAGGGTTTGGGTTTAGTTTAGCGTTAGGGTTAGGTTTAGGGTTAGGGTTAGAGTTAAGATTACTGTTTGGGTTTGGGTTAGGGTTAGTGTTTGGTTTAGGGTTCAGCTTAGGGTTAGGTTTGGGGTTTGGGTTAGGGTTAGGTTTAGGGTTCTGGTAATGGTTAGGTTTAGGGGTTTTGAGTTAGGGCTGGGCTTAGGGTTAGGGTTTGTGTTAGGGTTAGGGTTAGGGTTAGGGTTAGGGTTTGGGTTTGGGTTAGCTTTTGGGTTATGTTTAGGGTTAGGGTTAGACTTAAGATTAGGGTTTGGGTTTCCGTTAGCGTTAGTGTTAGGGTTAGGGTTAGGGTTCGGGTTAGGGTTAGGTTTATGGTTATGGGTTAGGGATTAGGGTTAGGGTTAGTTTTAGTGTTAGGGTTCGCTTAGCATTAGGGTTAGGATTAGGGGTTAGTGATTAGGATTAGGGTTAGTTTAGGGTTAGGGTTAGGGTTAAGGTTAGGGTTAGGGTTTGGGTTAGGGTTAGCTTTAGTGTTAGGGATAGGGTTAGGGTTAAGGTTAGGGTTCCGGTTAGGGTTAGGGTTAGGTTTAGGGATTGGGTTAGGGTTAGGCTTAGGGTTAGGCTTAAGGTTTGGTTTTGGCTTGGCATTAGGGTTAGGGTTTGGGTTAGGGTTTGGGTTTGGGTTAGTGGTAGTGTTAAGGTTTAGTTTTGGGTTTGGGATAGGTTTAGTGTTAGGGTTAGGGTTAGAGTTAAGTTTAGGTTTCCTGTTAGGGTAAGGGTTAGGGTTAGGGATTGGGTTAGGGTTAGGCTTAGGGTTAGGGGTAGGGTTAGGGTTAGGGTTTGGTTTTGGGTTTTGGATAGGTTTAGGGCTACGGTTAGGGTTAGAGTTAAGATTAGTGTTTAGGTTTGGTTTAGGGTTAGGTTTAGGATTAGCTTTTGGGGTAGTTTTAGGTTTTGGGTTTCGGTTCGGCTTAGGTTAAGGGTTACGGATCGGGTAATGGTTAGGTTTAGGGGTTATAGTTAGGGTTGGCGTTAGGGTTAGGGTTTGTGATAGGGTTAGGGTTAGAGTTAGGATTAGGGTTAGGGTTATGATTAGTGTTAGGGTTTGGGTTTGGGTTAGCGTTAGGGTTAGGTTTAGGGTTAGGGTTAGAGTTAAGATTAGTGTTTGGGTTTGGGTTAGGATTAGTGTTTGGGTTAGGGTTCAGGTTAGGGTTAGGTTTGGGTTTTGGGTTAGGGTTAGGTTTAGGGTTATGGTAATGGTTAGTTTTAGGGGTTTTGAGTTAGGGCTGGGCTTAGGGTTAGGGTTTTTGTTAGGGTTAGGGTTAGGATTAGGGTTAGGGTTTGGGTTTGGGTTAGCTTTTGGGTTATGTTTAGGGTTAGGGTTAGAGTTAAGATTAGGGTTTTGGTTTCCGTTAGGGTTAGGGTTAGGGTTCTGGTTAGGGTTAGGGTTATGGTTATTTGTTAGGGATTAGGTTTAGGGTTAGTTTTAGGGTTAGGGTTCGCTTAGCATTAGGGTTAGGATTAGGGGTTAGTGATTAGGATTAGGGTTAGTTTAGGGTTAGGGTTAGGGTTAAGGTTAGGGTTAGGGTTTGGGTAAGGGTTAGCTTTAGTGTTAGGGATAGGGTTAGGGTTAAGGTTAGGGTTCCGGTTAGGGTTAGGGCTAGGGTTTGGGTTAGGGTTAGGGTTAGGGTTATTCTTAAGGTTAGGGTTCCGCGTAGGGTTAGGGTTAGGTTTAGGTATTGGGTAAGGGTTAGGCTTAAGGTTAGGCTTAAGGTTTGGTTTTGGCTTGGCATTAGGGTTAGGGTTTGGGTTAGGGTTAGGGTTTGGGTTAGTGCCAGTGTTAGGGTTTAGTTTTGGGTTTGGGATAGGTTTAGTGTTAGGGTTAGGGTTAGAGTCAAGTTTACGTTTTCTGTTAGGGTTAGGGTTAGGGTTAGGGATTGGGTTAGGGTTAGGCTTACGGTTAGGCTTAGAGTTTGGTTTTGGCTTGGCATTAGGGTTTGGGTTTGGGCTAGGGTTAGGGTTAGGCTTAGGTTTAGGGTTTGGATTAGGTTAGGGTTACGGTTAGGGTTAGGGTTTTGGTTAGGGTTAGGATTAGACTTAGGGTTTGTGTTAGGGTTAGTGTTAGGGTTTGTTTTAAGGTTAGGGTTAGGTTTAGGGTTAGGGTTATGATTAGTGTTAGGGTTTGGGTTTAAGTTAGGGTTAGGGTTGGGTTAGGGTTAGGTTTAGGTTTTGGGTTAGGTTTAGGGTTAGGGTTTGGGTTAGGTTTAGGTTTGATTTAGGGTTAGGGTTAGGGTTTGACTAAGGTTAGGTCTAGGGCCAGGGTTTGGTTTAGGTTATGGTTAGGGTTACCGTTTAGCTTAGGGTTAGGGTTAGGGTTAGGGTTAGGGTTAATGTTTAGGTTTGTTTTAGCGTAAGGGTTAGGTTTATGGTTAGGTTTAGAGTTAAGATTAGGATTTGGGTTTGGGTTAGGGTTTGTGTTTCGGGTAGGGTTCGGGTTAGGGTTAGGGTTAGGTTTAGGGTTTGGGTTAAGGTTAGGGTTAGGGTTACGGTTAGGATTAGGGTTAGGCTTAGGGTGAGGATTAGCGTTTGAGTTTGGGATAGGGTTATGGTTAGGGTTCGGTTTAGGGTTTGGGTTACGGTTAGGGTTAGGGTTAGGCTTAAATTTTCGGTTAGGGTTAGTTTTAGGGTTAGGGTTTGGGTTAGGGTTAGGGTTACGGTTTGTGTTAGGGTTAGGGTTAGTTTTAGGGGTTGGTTTGGGTTAGGGTTAGGGTTAGGGTTAGAGTTAAGATTATGGGTTGGGTTTGAGTTAGGGTTAGGGTTAGGGTTAGGGTTAGGGTTTCGGTTAGTGTTAGGGTTACGATTAGCGTTTGTGTTTGGGTTAGGGTTAGGGTTAGGGTTTGGCTTAAGGTTTTGCTTAGGGTTAGGGTTTGGTTTAGGGTTAGGGTTAGGGGTCAGGTTAGGGTTAGTGTTATGGTTATGGGTTAAGGATTAGGGTTTGGGTTAGTTTTAGGTTTAGGGTTCGGCTTAGGATTAGGGTTAGGGTTAGGGTTAGGGTTAGGGTTTGGGTTAGGGTTAGGGTTAGGATTAGCGTTTGTGTTTGGGATAGGTTTAGGGTTAGGGTTAGGTTTAGGGTTTGGGTTACGGCTAGGGTTAGGTTTAGGCTTAAGGTTTCGGTTAGGGTTAGGGTTAGGGTTAAGGTTTGGTTTAGGGTTAGGGTTAGGATTAACGTTTGTGTTTGTGTTAGGTTTAGGGTTAGTGTGAGGTTTAGGGTCTGGGTTAGCTTTAGGGTTCGGGTTTGGCTTTAGGTTCGGCTTAGGGTTAGGGTTTGGTTTAGGGTTAGGGTTAGGGACAGTGTAAGGGTTAGGGTTTTTGTTAGGTTTAGTTTTAGGGGTCAGATCTTCGGTTTAGGGTAAAGCTTAGGGTTTGGGTTTGTGTTAGGGTTAGTGATAGGGTTAGGGTAAGGGTTATGTTTTGGGTAAGGTTAGGGTGAGGGTTTGGGTTAGGGTTAGGGTTAGGGTTAGGGTTCGGGTTAGGGTTAGGGTTACGGTTAGGGTTAGGATTAGCGTTTGTGTTTGGGTTAGGGTTAGGGTTAGGCTGAGGTTTAGGTTCTGGGTTAGGGTTTGGGTTAGGGTTTGGCTTAAGGTTTGGCTTAGGGTTAGGGTTTGGTTTAGGGTTAGGGTTAGGGGTCGGATTAGGGTTAGGGTTAAGGTTATGGGTTAAGGATTAGGGTTTGGGTTAGTTTTAGGTTTATGGTTCGGGTTAGGATTAGGGTTAGGGTTAGGGTTAGGTTTAGGGTTTGGGTTAGGGTTAGGGTTAGGATTAGCGTTTCGGTTTGGGATAGGTTTAGGGTTAGGGTTAGGTTTAGGGTTTGGGTTACGGTTAGGGTTAGGGTTAGGCTTAAGGTTTCGGTTAGGGTTAGGGTTAGGTTAGGGTTTGGTTTAGTGTTAGGGTTAGGATTAGCGTTTGTTTTTGTGTTAGGGTTAGGGTTAGGGTGTGGTTTTGGGTCGGGGTTAGGGTTAGGGTTAGGTTTTGGCTTAAGGTTCGGCTTAGGGTTAGGGTTTGGTTTAGGGTTAGGTTTAGGGATAGTGTAAGGGTTAGGCTTTTTGTTAGGGTTACTTTTAGGGTTCAGATGTTCGGTTTAGGGATAATCTTAGGGTTTGGGTTTGGGTTAGGGTTAGTGATAGTGTTAGGGTAAGGGTTATGTTTTGGGTAAGGTTAGGGTGAGGGTTAGGGTTAGGGTTAGGGTTAGGGTTAGGGTTAGGGTTCGGGTTAGGGTTAGGGTTATGGTTATGGGTTAAGGATTAGGGTTTGGGTTAGTTTTAGGTTTATGGTTCGGGTTAGGATTAGGGTTAGGGTTAGGGTTAGGGTTAGGGTTTGGGTTAGGGTAAGGATTAGAATTAGTGTTTGGGTTTGGGTAGGGTTAGGGTTAGGGTTAGGTTTAGGGTTTGGGTTACGGTTACGCATAGGGTTATGCTTAAGTTTTCGGTTAGGGTTAGGGTTAGGTTTAGGGTTTGGGTTAGGGTTAGTGTTACAGTTTGTGTTAGGGTTAGGGTTAGTTTTAGGGTTTGGTTTGGGTTAGGGTTAGGGTTAGGTTTAGAGTTAAAATTATGGGTTGGGTTTGAGTTAGGGTTAGGGTTAGGGTTAGGGTTAGGGTTTGGGTTAGGGTTAGGGTTAGGATTAGCGTTTGTGTTTGGGTTAGGGTTAGGGTTAGGGTGAGGTTTAGGTTCTGGGTTAGGGTTAGGGTTAGGGTTTGGCTTAAGGTTTGGCTTTGGTTTAGGGTTTGGTTTAGGGTTAGGTTTAGGGGTCGGGTTAGGGTTAGGGTTAAGGTTATGGGTTAAGGATTAGGGTTTGGGTTAGTTTTAGGTTTAGGGTACGTGTTAGGATTAGGGTTAGGGTTAGGGTTAGGTTTAGGGTTTGGGTTAGGGTTAGGGTTAGGATTAGCGTTTCTGTTTGGGATAGGTTTAGGGTTAGGGTTAGGTTTAGGGTTTGGGTTACGGTTAGGGTTAGGGTTAGGCTTAAGGTTTCGGTTAGGGTTAGGGTTAGGTTAGGGTTTGGTTTAGGGTTAGGGTTAGGATTAGCGTTTGTTTTTGTGTTAGGTTTAGGGTTAGGGTGAGGTTTAGGGTCTGGGTTAGCTTTAGGGTTCGGGTTTGCTTAATGTTCGGCTTAGGGTTAGGGTTTGGTTTAGGGTTAGGGTTAGGGACAGTGTAAGTGTTAGGGTTTTTGTTAGGTTCAGTTTTAGGGGTCAGATCTTCGGTTTATTGTAAAGGTTAGGGTTTGGGTTTGGGTTGGGGTTAGTGATAGGGTTAGGGTAAGGGTTGTGTTTTGGGTAAGGTTAGGGTGAGGGTTTGGGTTAGGGTTAGGGTTAGGGTTAGGATTCGGTTTAGGTTTAGTGTTATGGTTATGGGTTAAGGATTAGGGTTTGCGTTAGTTTTAGGTTTAGGGTTCGATTAGGATTAGGGTTAGGGTTAGCGTTAGGGTTAGGGTTTGGGTTAGGGTTAGGGTTTGGGTTAGGATTAGCGTTTGGGTGTGGGATAGGGTTAGGGTTAGGGTTAGGTTTAGGGTTTGGGTTACGGTTACGGTTAGGGTTAGGCTTAAGTTTTCGGTTAGGGTTAGGGTTAAGTTTAGGGTTTCGGTTAGGGTTAGGGTTACAGTTTGGGTTAGGGTTAGGGTTAGTTTTAGGGTTTGGTTTGGGTTAGGGTTAGGGTTAGAGTTAAGATTATGTGTTGGGTTTGAGTTAGGGTTAGGGTTAGGATTAGCATTTGTGTTTGGATTATGGTTAGGGTTAGGGTGAGGTTTAGGGTCTGGGTTAGGGTTAGGGTTAGGGTTTGGCTTAAGGTTTGGCTTAGGGTTAGGGTTTGGTTTAGGGTTAGTGTTAGAGGTCGGGTTAGGGTTTAGGTTACGGTTAGGGTTAGGGTTAGGCTTAAGGTTTCGGTTAGGGTTAGGGTTAGGTTTAGGGTTTGGGTTAGGGTTAGGGTTATGGTTTGTGTTAGGGTTAGAGTTAGTTTTAGGGTTTGGTTTGGGTTAGGGTTAGGGTTAGGGTTAGGGTAAGGGTGATGTTTTGGGTAAGGTTAGGGTGAGGGTTTGGGTTAGGGTTAGGTTTAGGGTTAGGGTTAGGGTTAGGGTTAGGGTTAGGGTTAGGATTAGCTTTTATGTTTGTGTTAGTTTTAGGGTTATGGTGAGGTTTAGGTTCTGGTTTAGGGTTAGGGTTAGGGTTTGGCTTAATGTTCGGCTTAGGGTTAGGGTTTGGGTTAGGGTGAGGGTTAGGGATAGTGTAAGGGTTACCGTTTTTGTTAGGGTTAGTTTTAGGGGTCAGATGGTCTGGTTAGGGTGAATGGTAGGGTTTGGGTTTGGGTTAGGGTTAGTGATAGGATTAGGGTAAGTGTTATGTTTTGGGTAAGGTTAGGGTGAGGGTTTGGTTTACGGTTAGGTTTAAGGTTAGGGTTAGGGTTAGGGTTAGGGTTAATGTCAGGGTTCGGGTTAGGGTTAGGGTTATCGTTATGGTTTAGGGATTAGGGTTCGGGTTAGGATTAGGGTTAGAGTTAGGGGTTAGTGATTAGGTTTAGGGTTAGTGTTAGGATTAGGGTTAGGGTTAAGGTTAGGGTTAGGGTTTGGGTTAGGGTTAGGGTTAGGGTTAGGGTTAGTGTTTGGGTTAGGGTTAGGGTTAGGGTTATTGTTAAGGTTAGGGTTCCTGTTAGGGTTAGGGTTAGGTTTACTGATTGGGTTAGGGTTAGGCTTATGGTTAGGCTTAGGGTTTGGTTTTGGGTTGACGTTAGGGTTAGGGTTTGGGTTAGCGTTAGGGTTAGGGTTAGGGTTAGGGTTTGGGTTAGGTTAGAGTTTGGGTTAGTGCTAGTGTTAGGGTTTGATTTTGGGTTTGGGATAGTTTTAGGGTTAGGGTTAGGATTAGAGATAAGGTTAGTGTTTGGGATTGGTTTAGGTTTAGGCTTAGGGTTAGGGTTAGGATTAGCGTCTGGGTTAGGTTTAGGTTTTGGGTTAGGGTTCGAGTTAGGGTTAGGGTTAGTGGTAAGTTTAGGGTTCCGGTTAGGCTTGTTGTTAGGGTTAGGTATTGGGTTAGGGTTAGGCTTAGGGTTAGGGTTAGGGTTAGGGTTACGGTTAGGGTTAGAGTTAAGATTAGGGGTTGGGTTTGTGTTAGAGTTAGCGTTAGGGTTATGGATAGGTTTTCGGTTAGGGTTAGTGTTAGGGATAGGGTTAAGTTTAGGGTTTGGGCTAGGGCTAGTGTTAAGGTTAGGATTAGGGTTAGGGTTTGGGTTAGGCTTAGGGTTTGGGTTAGGTTTAGGGTTTTGGTTAGGGTTAGGATTAGGCTTAGGGTTTGTGTTAGGGTTAGTTTTAGTTTTTGGGTTAGGGTTAGGGTTAGGGTTAGGGTTAGGGTGATGCTTAGTGTTAGGGTTTGGGTTTGAGTTAGGGTTAGGGTTAGGGTTAGGGTTAGGGTTAGGGTTAGGGTTAGGGTTTGGGTTAGGTTTAGGGTTAGGTTTAGGGTTAGGGTGTAGGTTAGGTTTAGATTTGATTCAGGGTTAGGGTTAGGGTTTGCCTAAGGTTAGGGTTAGGGCTAGGGTTTGGTTTAGGTTATGGTTAGGGTTACCGTTTGGCTTAGGGTTAGGGTTAGGGTTAGGGTTAGGGTGAGGGTTAGGGTAAATGTTTCGGTTTGGTTTAGCGTAAGGGTCAGATTTATGGTTAGGTTTAGAGTTAAGATTAGGATTTGGGTTTGGGTTAGGGTTTGTGTTTCGGGTTGGGTTCGGGT
The DNA here is from genome assembly GCA_035773235.1 of Eospalax fontanierii. Lineage (NCBI taxonomy): Eukaryota > Metazoa > Chordata > Mammalia > Rodentia > Spalacidae > Eospalax > Eospalax fontanierii. The sequence continues at coordinate 3,975,874 of JAJHUQ010000033.1, forward strand.
TAGGGTTAGGGTTAGGGTTTGGGTTAGTGTTAGGGTTATGTTTTGTGTTAGGGTTAGGGTTAGTTTTAGGGTTTGGTTTGGGTTAGGGTTAGGGTTAGGGTTAGAGTTCAGATTATGGGTTGGGTTTGAGTTAGGGTTAGGGTTAGGGTTTGGGTTAGGGTTAGGGTTATGGTTTGTGTTAGGGTTAGAGTTAGTTTTAGGGTTTGGTTTGGGTTAGGGTTAGGGTTAGGGTTAGGGTAAGGGTGATGTTTTGGGTAAGGTTAGGGTGAGGGTTTGGGTTAGGGTTAGGTTTAGGGTTATGGTTAGGGTTAGGGTTAGGGTTAGGATTAGCTTTTATGTTTGTGTTAGTTTTAGGGTTATGGTGAGGTTTAGGTTCTGGTTTAGGGTTAGGGTTAGGGTTTGGCTTAATGTTCGGCTTAGGGTTAGGGTTTGGTTTAGGGTTAGGGTTAGGGATAGTGTAAGGGTTACGGTTTTTGTTAGGGTTAGTTTTAGGGGTCAGATGTTCTGTTTAGGGTTAATGTTAGGGTTTGGGTTTGGGTTAGGGTTAGTGATAGGATTAGGGTAAGTGTTATGTTTTGGGTAAGGTTAGGGTGAGGGTTTGGTTTAGGGTTAGGTTTAAGGTTAGGGTTAGGGTTAGGGTTAGGGTTAATGTCAGGGTTCGGGTTAGGGTTAGGGTTATCGTTATGGTTTAGGGATTAGGGTTCGGGTTAGGATTAGGGTTAGAGTTAGGGGTTAGTGATTAGGATTAGGGTTAGTGTTAGGATTAGGGTTAGGGTTAAGGTTAGGGTTAGGGTTTGGGTTAGGGTTAGGGTTAGGGTTAGGTTTAGTGTTTGGGTTAGGGCTAGTGTTAGGGTTATTGTTAGGGTTATTTTTCCTGTTAGGGTTAGGGTTAGGTCTACTGATTGGGTTAGGGTTAGGCTTATGGTTAGGCTTAGGGTTTGGTTTTGGGTTGACGTTAGGGTTAGGGTTTGGGTTAGCGTTAGGGTTAGGGTTAGGGTTAGGGTTTGGGTTAGGTTAGGGTTTGGGTTAGTGCTAGTGTTAGGGTTTGATTTTGGGTTTGGGATAGTTTTAGGGTTAGGGTTAGGATTAGAGATAAGGTTAGTGTTTGGGATTGGTTTAGGTTTAGGGTTAGGGTTAGGGTTAGGATTAGAGTTTGGGTTAGGTTTAGGTTTTGGGTTAGGGTTCGAGTTAGGGTTAGGATTAGTGGTAAGTTTAGGGTTCCGGTTAGGCTTGTTGTTAGGGTTAGGTATTGGGTTAGGGTTAGGCTTAGGGTTAGGGTTAGGGTTAGGGTTACGGTTAGGGTTAGAGTTAAGATTAGGGGTTGGGTTTGTGTTAGGGTTAGCGTTAGGGTTATGGATAGGTTTTCGGTTAGGGTTAGTGTTAGGGATAGGGTTAAGTTTAGGGTTTGGCCTAGGGCTAGTGTTAAGGTTAGGATTAGGGTTAGGGTTTGGGTTAGGCTTAGGGTTTGGGTTAGGGTTAGGGTTTTGGTTAGGGTTAGGATTAGGCTTAGGGTTTGTGTTAGGGTTAGTTTTAGGTTTTGGGTTAGGGTTAGGGTTAGGTTTAGGGTTAGGGTTATGATTAGTGTTAGGGTTTGGGTTTGAGTTAGGGTTAGGGTTAGGGTTAGGGTTAGGGTTAGGGTTAGGGTTAGGGTTTGGGTTAGGTTTAGGGTTAGGGTGTAGGTTAGGTTTAGGTTTGATTCAGGGTTAGGGTTAGGGTTTGCCTAAGGTTAGGGTTAGGGCTAGGGTTTGGTTTAGGTTATGGTTAGGGTTACCATTTGGCTTAGGGTTAGGGTTAGGGTTAGGGTTAGGGTGAGGGTTAGGGTAAATGTTTCGGTTTGGTTTAGCGTAAGGGTCATATTTATGGTTAGGTTTAGAGTTAAGATTAGGATTTGGGTTTGGGTTAGGGTTTGTGTTTCGGGTTGGGTTCGGGTTAGGGTTAGGGTTAGGTTTAGAGTTTGGGTTAGGGTTAGGTTTACGGTTAGGTTTAGGGTTAGGGTTTGGGTTAGGATTAGCGTTTGAGTTTGGGATAGGGGTAGGGTTAGGGTTCGGTTTAGGGTTTGGGTTACGGTTAGGGTTAGGGTTAGGCTTAAGTTTTCGGTTAGGGTTAGGGTTAGGGTTAAGGTTTGGGTTAGGGTTAGGGTTACGGTTTGGGTAAGGGTTAGGGTTAGTTTTAGGGTTTGCTTTGGGTTAGGGTTAGGGTTAGGGTTAGAGTTAAGTTTATGGGTTTGGTTTGAGTTAGTGTTAGGGTTAGGGTTAGTGTTAGGGTTTGGGTTAGGGTTAGGGTTAGGGTTAGGATTAGCGTTTGTGTTTGGGTTATGGTTAGGGTTAGGGTGAGGTTTAGGGTCTGGGTTAGGGTTAGGGTTAGGGTTGGGCTTAAGGTTCGGCTTAGGGTTAGGGTTTGGTTTAGGGTTAGGTTTAGGGATAGTGTAAAGCTTATGGTTTTAGTTAGGGTTAGTTTTAGGGGTCAGATGTTCGGTTTAGGGTTAAGGTTAGGGTTTGGGTTTGGGTTAGGGTTAGTGATAGGGTTAGGGTAAGGGTTATGTTTTGAGTAAGGTTAGGGTGAGGGTTTGAGTTAGGGTTAGGGTTAGGGTTCGCGTTAGGGTTATGGTTATGGTTATGGGTTAAGGATTAGGGTTTGGGTTAGTTTTAGGTTTAGGGTTTGGGGTAGGGTTAGGATTAGGGTTGGGGTTTGGGCTAGGGCTAGTGTTAGGGTTAGTATTAGCGTTTGTGTTTGGGATAGGGTTAGGGTTAGGGTTAGGTTTAGGGTTTGGGTTACGGTTACGGTTAGGGTTAGGCTTAAGGTTTCGGTTAGGGTTAGGGTTAGGTTTAGGGTTTGGGTTAGGGTTAGGGTTACAGTTTGGGTTAGGGTTAGGGTTAGTTTTAGGGTTTGGTTTGGGTTAGGGTTAGGGTTATGGTTAGAGTTAAGATTATGGGTTGTGTTTGAGTTAGGGTTAGGATTAGGGTAAGGGTTAGGGTTAGGGTTTGGGTTAAGGTTAGGGTTAGGGTTAGGATTAGCATTTTTGTTTGGGTTAGGGTTAGGGTTAGGGTGAAGTTTAGGGTCTGGGTTAGGATTAGGGTTAGGGTTGGGCTTAAGGTTTGGCTTAGGGTTAGGGTTTGGTTTAGGGTTTGGGTTAGGGTTCGGGTTAGGGTTAGGGTTATGGTTATGGGTTAAGGATTAGGGTTTGGATTAGATTTAGGTTTAGGGATCGGGTTAGGATTAGGTTTAGGGTTAGGGTTAGCGTTAGGGTTTGGGTTAGGGTTAGGGTTAGGGTTAGGGTTAGGAGTAGCGTTTGGGTTTGGGATAGGTTTAGGGTTAGGGTTAATTTTAGGGTTTGGGTTACAGTTAGGGTTAGGGTTAGGCTTAAGGTTTCGATTAGGGTTAGGGTTAGGGTTAAGGTTTGGGTTAGTGTTAGGGTTATGTTTTGTGTTAGGGTTAGGGTTAGGGTTAGGGTTAGGGTTAGGGTTTGGGTTAGGGTTAGGGTTAGGATTAGCATTTGTGTTTGGGTTAGGGTTAGGGTTACGGTGAGGTTTAGGGTCTGGGTTAGGGTTAGGGTTAGGGTTAATGTTTAGGTTTGGTTTAGCGTAAGGGTTAGGTTTATGGTTAGGTTTAGAGGTACGATTAGGATTTGGGTTTGGGTTAGGGTTTGTGTTTCGGTTAGGGTTCGGGTTAGGGTTACGGTTACGTTTAGGTTTAGGGTTAGGGTTTGGGTTAGGGTTAGGGTTAGGATTAGCGTTTGGGTTTGGGATACAGTTAGGGTTAGGGTTAGGTTTAGGGTGTGGGTTACGGTTAGGGTTAGGATTAGGCATAAGTTTTCAGTTAGGGTTAGGGTTAGGGTTAGGGTTAGGGTTATGGTTATGGGTTAAGGATTAGGGTTTGGATTAGATTTAGCTTTAGGGATCGGGTTAGGATTAGGTTTAGGGTTAGGGTTAGGGTTAGGGTTTGGGTTAGGGTTAGGGTTAGGGTTAGGAGTAGCGTTTGGGTTTGGGATAGGTTTAGGGTGAGGGTTAGTTTTAGGGTTTGGGTTACAGTTAGGGTTAGGGTTAGGCTTAAGGTTTCGGTTAGGGTTAGGGTTAGGGTTAGGGTTTGGGTTAGTGTTAGGGTTATGTTTTGTGTTAGGGTTAGGGTTAGTTTTAGGGTTTGGTTTGGGTTAGGGTTAGGGTTAGGGTTAGAGTTCAGATTATGGGTTGGGTTTGAGTTAGGGTTAGGGTTAGGGTTAGGGTTAGGGTTAGGGTTTGGGTTAGGGTTAGGATTAGCATTTGTGTTTGGGTTAGGGTTAGGGTTACGGTGAGGTTTAGGGTCTGGGTTAGGGTTAGGGTTAGGGTTAATGTTTAGGTTTGGTTTAGCGTAAGGGATAGGTTTATGGTTAGGTTTAGAGGTACGATTAGGATTTGGGTTTGGGTTAGGGTTTGTGTTTCGGTTAGGGTTCGGGTTAGGGTTACGGTTACGTTTAGGTTTAGGGTTAGGGTTTGGGTTAGGGTTAGGGTTAGGATTAGCGTTTGGGTTTGGGATACGGTTAGGGTTAGGGTTAGGTTTAGGGTGTGGGTTACGGTTAGGGTTAGGATTAGGCATAAGTTTTCAGTTAGGGTTAGGGTTAGGGTTAGGGTTTGGGTTAGGGTTAGGGTTACGGTTTGGGTTAGGGTTAGGGTTAGTTTTATTGTTCGGTTTGGGTTAGGGTTAGGGTTAGAGTTAAGATTATGGGTTGGGTTTGAGTTAGGGTTAGGGTTAGGGTTAGGGTTAGTGTTTGGGTTAGGATTAGGGTTAGGATTAGCGTTTGTGTTTGGGTTTGGGTTAGGGTTAGGGTGAGGTTTAGGGTCTGGGTTAGGGTTAGGGTTAGGGTTTGGCTTAAGGTTCGGCTTAGGGTTAGGGTTTGGTTTAGGGTTAGGTTTAGGGATAGTGTAAGGGTTAGGGTGTTTGTTAGGGTTAGTTTTAGGGGTCAGATGTTCGGTTTAGGGTTAAGGTTAGGGTTTGTGTTTGGGTTAGGGTTAGTGATAGGGTTAAGGTAAGGGTTATATTTTGGGTAAGGGTAGGGTGAGGGTTTGGGTTAGGGTTAGGATTAGGGTTAGGGTTCTGGTTAGGGTTAGGGTTATGGTTATGGGTTAAGGATTACGGTTTGGGTTAATTTATGTTTAGGGTTTGGGTTAGGATTAGGGTTAGGATTAGGGTTAGGGTTAGGGTTAGGGTTTGGGTTTGGGTTAGGGTTAGGATTAGCGTTTGGGTTTGGGATAGGGTTAGGTTTAGGGTTAGGTTTAGGGTTTGGGTTACGGTTACGGTTAGGGTTATGCTTAAGTTTTCGGTTAGGGTTAGGTTTAGGGTTAGGGTTTGGGTTAGGGTTAGGGTTACAGTTTGGGTTAGGGTTAGGGTTTGTTTTAGGGTTTGGTTTGGGTTAGGGTTAGGGTTAGAGTTAAGATTATGGGTTGGGTTTGAGTTAGGGTTAGGGTTAGGGTTTGGGTTAGGGTTAGGGTTAGGATTAGCGTTTGTGTTTGGGTTAGGGTTAGGGTTAGGGTGAGGTTTAGGTTCTGGGTTAGGGTTAGGGTTAGGGTTTGGCTTAAGGTTTGGCTTAGGGTTAGGGTTTGGTTTAGGGTTTGGGTTAGGGTTCGGGTTAGTGTTAGGGTTATGGTTATGGGTTAAGGATTAGGGTTTGGATTAGTTTTAGGTTTAGGGAACCGGTTAGGATTAGGTTTAGGGTTAGGGTTAGGGTTTGGGTTAGGGTTAGGGTTAGGAGTAGCGTTTGGGTTTGGGATAGGTTTAGGCTTAGGGTTAATTTTAGGGTTTGGGTTACGGTTAGGGTTAGGGTTAGGCTTAAGATTTCGGTTAGGGTTAGGGTTAGGGTTAGGGTTTGGGTTAGGGTTAGGGTTTTGGTTTGTGTTAGGATTAGGGTTAGTTTTAGGGTTTGGTTTGTGTTAGGGTTAGGGTTAGGGTTAGGGTTAGGGTTAGAGTTAAGATTATGGGTTGGGTTTGAGTTAGGGGTAGGGTTAGGGTTTTGGTTAGGTTTAGGGTTTGGGTTAGGGTTAGGGTTAGGATTAGCATTTGTGTTTGGGTTAGGGTTAGGGTTAGGGTGAGGTTTAGGGTCTGGGTTAGGGTTAGGGTTAGGGTTAATGTTTAGGTTTGGTTTAGCGTAAGGGTTAGGTTTATGGTTAGGTTTAGTGTTACGATTAGGATTTGGGTTTGGGTTAGGATTTGTGTTTCGGGTAGGGTTCGGGTTAGGATTACGGTTACGTTTAGGTTTAGGGTTAGGGTTTGGGTTAGAGTTAGGGTTAGGATTAGCGTTTGGGTTTGGGATACGGTTAGGGTTAGGGTTAGGTTTAGGGTGTGGGTTACGGTTAGGGTTAGGGTTAGGCATAAGGTTTCAGTTAGGGTTAGGGTTAGCGTTAGGGTTTGGGTTAGGGTTAGGGTTACGGTTTGGGTTAGGGTTAGGGTTAGTTTTAGGGTTTGGTTTGGGTAAGGGTTAGGGTTAGAGTTAAGATTATGGGTTGGGTTTGAGTTAGGGTTAGGGCTAGGGTTAGGGTTAGTGTTTGGGTTAGGATTAGGGTTAGGATTAGCGTTTGTGTTTGGGTTTGTGTTAGGGTTAGGGTGAGGTTTAGGGTCTGGGTTAGGGTTAGGGTTATGGTTTGGCTTAAGTTTCGGCTT